>WEKX01005330.1:47947-91591 GCA_013390025.1 Pitta sordida | reverse complement strand
CCCGCCTGGTAGGCTCACTCACCTGCTCCCTCTGCGAAGTACCATAACCAGTTCATAACCAGTTGGAAAATACATAAGAAAGTATAGCAGACATAAAATTTCTGTTTCCATTGGTTGTGCACATGTTGCATATAAGTCTCTAGATTGAGGCTGAAAATCATGTACCTTAGACAAAATATCCTTCTCATCAAAGGACATGGGCTTCTTTGGGACTGGTTTAGTAAAGAATGTGGTTTTTTGAAATTGAAAGATTCATTTAATGTAACTTTCTTTTCTGTGAATCTTATACAAGTTGGCATTTTTACAAAGCTGCTTTCTCCCAGTTGAATCTGAATGCAAACCTATCACCAGGCTGGAATTCTGTAACTTGACATCTGTTCATATTGATTTGCTGGTAGATCTGCACTGAAGGGATAGCATGTAATGTCCAAACTCTTAGAAAAGAGGAAATGTATTTCCCTGTGATCAAATTGAGATATAATTGTCACATGAGCTAAAGAATCAGTCTGCAGTATCTGAGGAATTTGGACCTATTAAGTCATTGAACCTATGCTGTTCCATTCAAGTTGTCCAGCAGTTTATATGAAGCAGCCCAAATAAGCAGGATGTATTACTGAGAAGATATTTTTAATATGGAGGCTTCCACAAGTTAGTGCATTGCAGGATATTTGTCTCTAAACCATCATATCTAGTGATTAGTTTCTCTAGCTGCCTGATTCACACCCAAGTACCTTGGTACTACTGCCACCGAGAACACAATCGTTCTGCCAAGGGACTAAAGGTGATGTTATCTATCATGCAATGTAAATTGAATGTCCAGGTTTGCATTCAGAATGCACTGAAAACTACAGCCTGATAAAGTTCGGAGGTTCCTGGAAATGGACAGTTGAGAAAAAGTACTCCAAACTGTTTATGTACAATCAAGAAATGAAAGACATACACATGGCTTGGATGTGTGGAATAAGATCATGGCTGTGTATAGATACATTACATTTAATGGTGAAACAGTTTCCTACATCTTTCTACTAAAAATGTGAATAAGCAAATGTGTTTTAATGTGCACACAGAGAAGGCATGGAAAGAGCTGCAAACCAGGTTTGCAAAGAAGAGTTACAGGTTTACTGCATTTCCAGTGCTGTGAGGTTATTCAGCAGAGGACATCCTTGCTGTCTCTACAAGATCCATGCTGTCTTTTTTTGCTAAGTGTCAAGGGATGCTCTGCGTGAAGCAATTTGGGATGAGCACTAATAAGGCTGCAGAGGAGAAACTTAGAATAGCTGTACTGGGGTTGTTTGTTTTAAAGTTTTTTTTCTGATGCTTACCAGCTAAATACCCTTATCTTGTGAGTATTATCCTGATAATTTACTGTTCATATTTTGCGCAGTATTGTTCAATTTCTCTTGCTTTATGCACACATGAATATGTTGAAACACAAATTGCAAGCATTTCTCTCAAGATCCCCATGAGCTAAAACTCATTAGAGCCGCCACTAAAACCCCACCCTTGGGACACTTTCAAGCTGCAAAACCACAGTTTTGCCATTACAGAGACCTAAACATACAACGAACTAAGAAGGGCAACCTTGCCGAGACCAGTTATGAAAAAGTCTGCTTATATTCTGGTAATGCACATGTCCACAGAGAGTAATAGGATTGACCTTGGTCTGGAACTTCCCAAAACTTTGGTAGTTACCAAATATGATATATAGGCTTCCTAATAGATCACGGCTCTGAAGCAATCTTCTAAATGCCATAGTGTCCACTCAGTCATTTGCCTGTGACGAACACCATGATTTGACGGTGGTCGTCGGTAAATGGACTGATTCTGGTCATCAGTCAATGAACTTTGAAAGGTCATATAAATAACCAACAGGCACTGTGAAAGACAACTCTAAAGGCAGTATCAGAGGCTGGTACTTTAAATTACACTCAAGGCATCCTGTCTGTATGCTAAAATTATGGCAAAGGGACCTTGGCCATCATAATGCTTATCATTACGGATACTTTGGACATGCCAGATACAGGTACCCAGATAACATTTCAGGGTCCAACTGCAGGTGGGCCTAAGCATCTGCAACAGAGAGTAGGCAGAGGCAAATACCTCTTGCAAAAACACAGGCCTGACTATGGAAGTCAGAAATTAGTCTTCTGGACCTTTAGAAAGTGTTCTCTCACTCCCTTTGCAGTGTATATCAACAATTTAACTTCAGGACATCAATCATCAGGACTTATTTACCATAATGAACAAACATTCAAGCAGAGGTATCTATCAGGAAAAAAAATCCAAAGAGATGTTTCTATTTGAAAGAAAACATTCAAATCGCCTCATAGTACATGATATTTGGTCCCTTTGAGTAAGACAGATATGGTTTCAGGCTTGACATTCAGATACTCATTGTGCAGTTGATCTCATTTATTTCTTCCAAACAAAAGAACATTTTGCAGTCCTTTCCCTCCTTTAGCCCCACACATCCTTCTGGTAAGGTAAATGATCAAATCCAAATCCCGGGTTAATGAGTGCCAATCATAGCCTCAGCCCCTGTTTCAGGCTTGGCAACAAGTTCCCCGAGCCTTAGCAAACAATTATCATTCAGCTGCTGTAGAAATTGATTCTTGGGTTGACGAGAGCAGTCCTCCCTCGGCTGGTAAGGTCCTGCCATGGGAAGCAATTACTGCAAGATGCCAGCTGACAGACTCATTCCGTGGAAAGTCAGGTTGTCTTGATCCTCAGGCACTCTCTAGGCAAATTGTATCCTTACACTCATCTCAAACCTCTTACGAACTGTTGGCTTCTATCAGGAAAAATGGATTGTTCCCTTTGTTTCTGTGGCATTTGATAGAATAAAACTGGACATCCTGCCTGCACAATAAGGAGATTTAATTTTAAAATTCTCACACCAAATTGCTACTGTATGATCAAGAAAAGAGAATCATAAAGCAATGAAGATTGCCACTTGCCTAGGGAACAGTAACGCACCACAGATAGTAGGATTTTTTTGTGTATAAAAAGACCCAAATAGCATTAGCAGTGGCCTGTCGTTACTGATCATAATTTTCTTTTCCCCCTAATTTCCAAATCATTTGTAGCAACATTTTCGCATCACTTTGTTTGACATCTTTTGGTTGTTACTTCTGAGGTTTTTTAGAATCTTTGCTATTTCAAGGTGGTGACTGGGAAAAAGCGAAGATTTCCTCTTTAATTAGCTTTTCTGACAATATTTGAATGGTGATCGAGATTTTGCCAAACATTGATGAGACAGAGACACATAGCCAGTATCAGCTAACAAAAGAAGGTGGCATTTAAAGTCAGCTGAAAGTAATTAATCTTGATATCTATCCTTAGCTAATGAAATACAAGACCAGCTAAATAAACAAGCAGTAAACTGTGCAATCTACTTTAACTACTGTCAGTAAGAAAGAATACTCTTTTTTGTAAATTCATCAAATAACCCTTGAACTAGCATATTTATTGTTGGTTGTGGTACAAGTTCATGAAAGTCTTATCCCTGGCTTTAAAAACTGTAAACCCCAAAGACACTAAGATATATAAAGAAAGATAATAGGAAGAAAAAACAAGAAAGGATAAGGATTTCTTAACCTCACCTAGATTCTAAGTTTTACCCTGAGGTACCTGGAAAAGTGCTGGAAGCAGCAGGGGTGATGCAAGCCTTTAAGGTGAAGAAGACAAATACTACAGTAAATGGGCATTTGCAGTCACAGATTTCTGAGAGGGAAACCATGATGACCAGTTTAAAATGTGTTCTGTTTGAGAGGTGCCACATCTGCAAAGAGAAACTATAACTCTCCAGAGAGTAAAAAAAAGTTCAATCAGAGTAACATTGGTTAAGACTTCTACTTTTACTATAGCTATTAATCTGCTGAAATTTTTAGGACCTGAGAAGATATTGAAAATATATTTCAGGACCAAATCTCTACAGCATCAAGCATCCAATATTCTCAATAGAGCTAAGCATGATTTAAAAAACTGAGAATTGTTTTTTTTCAAATTCTGATTAAACTTTTGTCAGGATTTTCCTTAATTACTTTTCAGTCTTTTTAGACATTTTTTCCCCTTGAAAAAACCTTTTACAATACGTTTTCACTTTTTCTTTTTGCATTAACTGCATTCCAGATTCACTGAGTGCTGAGTACACCCTTATAAAACTGTTTAACCTGGCTGGCAAGTTAAAACTCTCTAAATCTCACATGCCCACAAGGTTTCCCACCTTAATTAATTAATAACCCTCTCCTTGTCCTTTTAACTGGGTCATGAATTAATTTTAAAAGTTAATTATGCAATTCTTTTCTCTCCCTTTACTTCTGCCTTTCATCCCTGTGTCCGTTGCCTATAAACAATGTAGAAATACAGCCGTATGAAGAGGGATGGTTGTTGTAAGGTTTGGACTGTTGAAAAAAGAGCAAAAAATCCAAATATATCCCTGTTTTCTCTTTCTCATTTTTTTGTTCTGCTTTCTCTCACAGGCTTTAGTAGGCTTTGAGGAGAGCAATAAAATCCACCAAACACTTTAGTAATAAATTAATATTCTATTTTCTTAAAAAAAGAGGGGAAAAAAGAAGTGACTCCAGGTGTGACTAGACAGAGACTATCAGGTGAGGAAAAGAAACTCACTTACAAAAGAACCAAATGGCTTTATTTCCTTCAACTGATGTACTAACCATATTGTTTAGAGTGTAAAAGAGGTTACAGAAGGAGATTGACTCCATGTAGGATATGTAGGTACAGAAAATGCTAGGCATATAGAAACAAGTAGGATAACAGTTCACATCTTTTCATACCCTTCATGAATGATGTGTAGGACAAAAAACCTGTTGCCTTTTCTGTCATCATCTCTGAAAATGTCCACTCCCAGTTTTTACTATCAACAGACTTAAATAAAACCTGTACACATTCTTTGATGTCAGTGGTGTCATGTGAAAAGGGGAGATTTCCCTGAGCCTTAGTGTTTGATCTGCCTGTCAGTGCCCCAGGAAAGCCAAGACTCTTGTACTGGACCAATCTGTCAGTGTACCGCTATGAGGACCATTCACTGATCATTCGTGATGGATCAGAGGGCAATTTACTGCCCTTTCTGGGGAACTACACCAGCAATATTAGAGAGACTTCTCAATGGATCTTCCACTTTATTTATGTTACCCACTGCCAGCAACTGCTAGTGCCCATGCAGGACTCACACTAACAGTTTATGGAATAATATTCTTTATTAATATAAAATTGTGACAGGTTAAGGTTAAATGATTGTCATGATAATATCTGACTGTAAAAATATATTTCAAGCAATATACAGACAAACTTTAATCCCCAATAGAAGTATTCAGTACCCATAAAGTACAGCCCTTAGTCAATACTCGTTCCAATGGAGAAATACAGCTTCAGCCCATCAGTTGATCCCAGCAATTACAATGGAGTCTTCCCTAACTTTTCTCCCATTCTCAACTTATTTTTGTACTATTTTTTTTCATGTTTAAGTGGAGTTTGAGTGGCTTTAGTCATATATAGAGTTGTTAGTGATTTGGGTAAATTTTTTTCACTTCACTCTTAAAGATACAGTCAATAAAATATAGAGCATATGTCCCATGGCAGGTAGTCACACCTTGGAGGTGGGTAATTTTGGGATGGAGGTGTACATTAACATTACAATTACACTGTAAAGAACCAAGTTCATCTGAAGGGAGAGCAGTAGGACATCTTCTCCCATTTCCCTTAGTTGACAGGTGCTATGCAATTTATTTATCCTCGTTGCAAGGATTTCTATAGAGCCAGGTCATGGTGTCTCCACTTCACTTTCCATTCCATCCTAGCAGGTGCTGAGAGTTGCAGATTGTGTGTACGAGGAATCATAGTGGTACAGGTTTTGAGCATGTCAATTGCATTTCATCCAGTAGCATCTGCCTTTTACCCTATAATTTCCATACTGGTATAATTTCTGTTACGATTTGAATGTAACTTCTCAATTTCCTCTAATTTTACCCCCAGCTATCTTTCGATAAGTGGCCAAAAGGTGAAAATGAACTGTCAGATTGTCAGCCCTCCATATACATCCTTAAGGATGTGCCTTCAAATAGAAACACACTAAATTTGCCTAGGCAATAATTATAATAATTTTTCAAGAATGTAAAATTGGAAAGTACTTCTTAGGCCAGGTTGTTCAAAGCAAACTATTGTGGTCAGTCAACAAAATAACATGTTTCTCTGTATTCTAGTATTGCCTAGTATTCTAGTTAGTACAATCAGAAATCTTTACCATCCAGTTCGGTAAGGGATCTCAGTGTTTTTTACCAACTTATCCATGTAAAATGCAGAAAACTCCTAGGTGTTACTTAACAATAATATTTTCCCTTTAAGAAGTGAGGGAGCTGAGACGCGGGAAAATGTACCCGTTGAGACTGTGGTGCAAACAGGAATAGGATCTGACATCTGAATCGCTTTCCACAGCTGTAGCCACCAGATACGTTGCAGAATGCTTCATTTTAACATTACTGCTTCGGAGATTAATATTATATAAAATCATCAAGACAAAGGACAACGTTTGCCATAAGGCTGCAATATTTTGTACAGGAAGTAGTACCTACAGAAAGAACACTTGCATCAAATCTAACATGCACAGCAGGGACCACTTATCTTGGCACATTGCCCATTATAGCCAATGATTCCTTCTTTTCCTTCTTCTGGAGTAAATGACAAATTTCAAACCATAAGAACATTTTAACTTTATAAGCAGATAACAGGAAATATGACTATGAATGAACCTGCTCTGAGGATTAACTGAGGTGAATGCCCATTGAAAATGCATAAAGGTTTCGAATGTTACTCATGTCACCAAGGGGACGCTGCATATTCATTAAGGTATCACAAGGAGCTCATTTCATATTAATGGAGAGGTCATACATCCTTCCAGAGGAATTCCACTGCATAGCTGCACAAATCCATCTGCTATTATTTCAAGTGTTACCAATTTAAACCTCTCTAAATTCACAGAACTGCCTGAATTTGCAAAATGATTTAGTCACTAGGAAAAATGTTAGTGACTCTTCTTCATCTAATGGAGGTATAACAGAAACGTAGTGAGTGGTTTTGTATATTAAAACCCAATTTAAACTGCACATTAAGTGTTCCCTTTTGTTGCTCAGGAAAGCTGCAAGCATTATTCGACATATATATAATATATATATACATGTGTATACAGTATACTATATGGTATCAGTGTTCTAAGGTCACTTTATTTAACTGCAATACAGGAGTTTTAAAATTTGAAGCTTTTTGCAAAGTTCACTTTTCTTATCCTTTTTTTTACACAAGTTCCATTGACCTATCATGACAGAAATAGCCAAAAGCCTCAGAGATATATACCGTATGAGGACTTCTATAGCTTAATTTTTTGATAATTGAAAGCATATAATTATTCAGTCCATACAAATTTGCTTCCACAAGTTGTGTAATTTCCTGCCTCTGTTCTTATATGCTGGAAAACAAAACAGTGCTGAGTATAACATGAACCTAAATGTGATTCTGTGATTCTAAATCTTTCACATCTTTGCAGTATAAAAGTGCCCCAGTATTTTATGTTACTAAAGTGTATTTTCCATGGAGCTAATTGAGAACTATTCAGGTAGAGCATGTGCCATTAGAAAATGGCACTTCATTGAATCAGCCATTCTTTGTATCTGAGGAAGAGCCTGGAAGTCCCTTTTAGTAACGGTGTCCCACATGTTCCCACAGATGGGCATATGTTTGTGTCCACAGTTTTGCCAGGGCAGCAGGCTTGTGCTGTCACCCATCCTCATGGATCTGTTATTATGAAGGAGCTGCTGCCACTTTGAATTTGACTTTCATGCATTCAGTCAGGCTGGCTGTCTCCCCAGAAGAGTCTCTACACTACAGTCAAGCCATCCTGCTGCACAGTGGCCCTGCTTTATAGCACATCAGCATGACTGGGCATTAATATAGATGCAGCCAAACTAGCTGTAGCTCTAGGGGAGAAGGGAACAGTACACCTCTAAGCGTCCAGAAGCCAACACATATCGCAGCGAAGAAGTGTTTTCTCTGTTGGTATTAGTTTGCCACAGTCCTGCCTGAACTGCTATTGAGGCAGACTTGGTTCTGACTATGTGGCTACATGAAGGGTCCAGATGCCTAGGCAGGAAGAGACAAAAGAGAGGGATGCAAGAGAATTTGTCCCAGGCCTAAATCCTACAAGCCTGACAGCTACCATTGAAAGTGGCATGAGCACATCAGTGCCTCTCAGCCTTCTCCTGAAGAATAGTTATGAAGCTGACTAGAGTCAAGTCAGCACTTTTTTCACCAGCTCTCTGTGAAGGGAAAGATAAAACTAAGGAATGGTTTTAATTTAAGCACAATGATCACATGAATGTCCTCTATGAATTTTTTTCAGAATTTCCATTTTGTGATCCGTTCTGAATAATTGGAAACTGTGCTAAGTGAGAGACAAAACCATGCTGTCTATACCAAAATTTCCTATGAACGGTAAAATCTCATGTTTCAGCCAGCTGTAATTTCAAGTAGATGTTCTAGACTAAAGAAACCTTTGCAACACATTTTTTTATATGAGGGAAAAAAAGAGTAATGGATTAGTGATGGAGTCTGAGGTCTGCCAGGATGTTACTGTCCAAGACAATTCTTCAGACACTGTTAATTGTATGCAATGGTCCTTCCAATTCATTCTGTTTTGACTTTTAATCCATTCTCTCCTTCTCTTTCCATGCCCACTAAATCCCTTTCCTTTCCCCTCTCTTTGCATTCTGCCTTCTGAATTTTGCAGCTTGTCGAGAAACAAGATCCTCCCACAAAACTCTTACACAGTTATGAACGTATTTGAATACACATTTAGGAAACATATCTGTGTTGTGCTGCTGCAATACCCACTTAAAATTATTTCGATTAATGACAGATACATGCCTAATTTATTACTGTAATTATTGTAATAATTTAGAGAAGATAAATGGATAGCTATTAGAATTTAATGTAAAAAGCGGTAATTAGTCTGCTTCAGAGAGGGGAGAAAGCCAATGCACATAACTGAAAATCCATTAAGCCAATTATAATGTTACTGAGGCAGAAAATATGCAGCCCTCTACAATATAACCATGACTTAGGCATAACTGTACCCTAAGCATGCAAACCCATCTGTCAGATTCCTTCATTAATTTAATAAACATATCAAGGCAAAAAATTAATTAATGCTCATGGTTCAAACTGAGAGTTAGGGTGGGAACATGGGGCAGAATAAAATTTTGTTTCCACTGAGCAATTATCATGTAAATAAAACGGCAGCAAAACCACTGGAAGCGACTTAGAGGAGAGGAGGATACACTGCTAATCATGGTATAAGATCTCTTAGCTATTCCCCGAAGTGCTAAATGCTGTCCTAGTGCAATTAAAAAAATAATAAAAATAATAAAAAAAGAGAAGACAGCAATTGGTATCACCTATTTACTGTCAAATTAATTCAGCTGCTCCTGAGTTGCCATCTGTATCAGGAGAGCGAGGGTGTCACTAGCTTTACGATCCATCAGGAGAAGTGAGAGCACTGTTCTGTTTGATGGCTCTGATAATGGAAGGAAGCTAAGCAATTGCAACAGATACATCATAGATTTTCTCATAATTACCTGACCTGTTACACTGTGTCACTCTGCCGCCAAACACTCTGTTTTTATGTCAAAAGCTGTATGGGCATTCTTTACTTTGATCATTCTGTATTCTGCAGATGTCAGCATTACTGTATTTTAATTGACTCTGGGGTAGCATTAAAAAGCACCTTCTATTTCAGTTTCTTGGACCTGATGAGACTGACAACCTGGCATTTATGAACATTAGGCCTTCATGGTAACTGTGTCAGGAACTGTGTTTTTCCTAAATTCCCTAGGTACAAATAGCAAACTGATGTTAGTAAACCAGATGAAAAACACCCTATGCAAAGAGCACCTCTGACATCCTCTAGACATAAAGATGGCAAGCCTTTTCATTAAATTAGACCCTGGTGTCAAAAGTGCACATTTTATTCCAATGTGCAATTAAGAATTGACTGGAATGCTGAAAGAAGGCTAGAGCTGGCGAGGATTGAAGTTGCGAGAAAAAGTGTTGTTAACCTCAAAACAAGAATTTCTTGACAACTCCATATTCCCAGAATCCCGTTAGCCTGGATCATGTTTGCCTCCTCCTGTAGGAAGAGAGAGAGAATTTTTTTCACTACTTAGCTTTCTTGCAGCATTCAGCATGACCCTCAAAAATGGCAGTTAAAATTGTAGAATTTTTATAGTCTGCTGAATAGAACTACTTCTTTTTTTTTAAATATTCTTGGTTGAGTAAAAGTAAACTTGACTGAATGTGAATTGTCTATATTTCACACTGGGCTTTACCCAACAATTTATTTCCTAAGAAATCCACAAACTCTACAGGTACCATCAAGGTGTTGACCTTGCTGCTTGACTTACTGTCAATACATACCAATAATTACAAGAGAAACGGAACTCAGAACCTTAGAGCTCAATCCTTGTCTCCTTCAGTGGGGCTGCTTTAATAAACATTGAACAACATATTATGAAACACCTCTTGCTTCCCTGCCAACATAAAAGGACAGCGTGCCTTTCCCTCAGTGCTCCAATAGGCAGCTATCTTCCCTTTGCTCCTCCTCAGGTTCCAATGAATTTGGCTGCAAATTATGCTAACTGTTAAGATCCTGCTATTCAGATACTTTTCAAGTCCCAGTATTATGTATCCCACTATATTATCTCCTTCTTGGTAAACTGGCACAATACTGATGAGAAGTAAATACATTTGCCTTCAGACATTAGAAAGTCATCATGTTGTGTGTATGTTGATATATGGGTCATGTGCAGCACCAAGTGGTATGAGGCATCCAGTCAACACATTTACTTTGAATGTTTTTTTAAAAAGTTCTCCTGAGACTTCCTGTCTAGACAATGGAACAACAGAAATGCTCACAAAGGTTATAAGAGAGAGATCCCAGTTCAGTAATAAATACACCTTAGCAGGATCACCCTCCAGAAATCTTAAGCAGCACTCACTGTTTTCCATGAAGTTTAGGCTCTTCTTTCAGGTGGATGTATTCACAAGGGTCCTAGAATCTGCAAAACTGAAATCTAAAGTAGTGATGGTAGCCTGATCTATGGTAGCCTGAACTGCAACTTTCCCACACTTAATGCATATCAAGACCGTGGTGGATTATGCTTTTGGCAATTATGGGTAGTTTTTGAGATGGTGTTTATGAATTACTGAACGTCAATGAGCACTCCGAGCTGGTCTAGAGGACTGACTTTGACATAACATTTAGGAAGGTGTCACTATTGGCTAGTAACAGCCTCCAAATTTCACAAAGAATCAAATATCTATTTGCACTGTATACCTGTATGTGGATCTTTGGTCCATGATTGTAAAATGAACTGAGATCACTTTGTGTGGCCTTGAGATCAGAACTATCAATGAGAAGAAAAGCTCTCCATTCAGTAATGTAATATCAAAGGGAATTCCATTCCCATTTTGTAAAGGTAGGGAGTGAAGCTGGGGTGATCTACCCATTCTGCAGCCCACAGTCTGGAAAGACTGATGGAAATTTGAAACACATTCACGTAAGAGTCACNCTGACGACACCAGAACGAGAGGGCACAGCCTCAAGCTACGCCAGGGGAGGTTTAATCTTAACGTTAGGAAGCGGTTTTTCACGGAGAGAGTAATTGCATATTGGAATGGGCTGCCCAGAGAGGTGGTGGAGTCACCATCCCTGGAAGTGTTCAAGAGAAGACTGGACGAGGAACTTAGTGACATGGTCTAGCTAGGGGGTGTAGGGCTGGATGACCCTGGGCCCCTTCCGGCTCGGAGCGGCCTGCTAGACTGTGAGGCATCTAGGTTGGTATTACGCTCTTGGTCACTGTACGGGTATTAGATGGTGAGTTGGACTAGATGATCCTTGTGGGTCCCTTCCAACTCATAACTTTCTGTGATTCTGTGATTCTGTGTTCCCTCAAAGCAAAGAGCAAGAAGTAGAGTTTTCAGAAAAATAAGACTGCGGCATATTTTACTAATACCAAGTACTGTAGAAGAAACTCTGTAGAAAAAAATTAACATTTCCTGTCAGACTCAATGCTTCCACAAATTCAGCTCTTGAAACAACTGGAACTTGAAGGCAAGAATACTATGGCATGATTTTTAGCAGTAAGTGTGGTTAACCACTAGAACAACACAGTGAAATTATTAATATGTAGTTCATATTTTGCTTCCTAAAAAGCAGCTTTTTTTATTTATGACTTACTGGATTTAACACATGCTTATCTATGCACTAGTGCAGGTGCTTGGATGATTCTTCCCAACTTCAAATTCTGACTTTTCCCCTTCTTTCCTGGTCACCTCCAACTGCCATGCTACAAAGCATGTACAGAAATCTGGGCGGAATCATTCACTAAGCACTCCTTCAGGCTCACAGAAACCCAGCTGAGTATCCCAATGAAAAAGTTCCTTGCCTGTAGTGATAAGGCTCATTCAAACCTTTGACTTTAAAAGCAAGAGACCATTTTTCAGGGAGTATATTTCAGTTCATAGTCAGTTACAATATTTCTCATAACATATATAAAAGTGTCTGGAATAGGTCAAATCATCTAGTTACATGTCCTGTCCCTGTCAGTGAGCAATATCAGCTATTGGGGAAGATAATGAAAATCTGAATATGTATAATGACGCTCTCTTCCAAGTACAGACTTCAGAAAACATCTGTCTGAAGTTTGAGATCTTTCTGAGCGAGAACTGGTATTTTTGTACTGCAAAGTCTTGCCCAAACTTTTTTTCTTCTGCAGCTATTTGGAATCCATGTATGCTTTCACACTACCTCTGACAAGAAAGTACATGTAGTTAGAAATTACCTTTTTTTTTTTTCCTTTTGAACTTCTCAGTGGCATATTGATGCTCTTCAGTTCTTGTGTTGGAGAAGACAGTGAGCAACTCCTCCAAATCAACTTTTCTTTCAGAATTTTTCATATCTACATCATTCCTTCATTTGTGTTTTTCTCCACAGATCTAGATATTCTTTGAATACATAGTATCTAGTCCCTTTCCTTGCCAAAAAAAGCATATTCCTGTAGTTTTCCTAGTGCTTTAGCTGGTACAAAGAGAGCTTTAAAGGTGGTGAGGCTTCCCTACACGTCCTTTGGGGAACTATTCTGAGTTCCAACAGAGCTCATCCCTAGGACCTGCCATATATAATAGATGGGGAAAGCAGACAGGTTGCTGTAGTCCTGCTGATGACTTTCTACTATTGGTTACCCCAGATTATGAGATGAATACCAAGACTAATTGAAAGAGGCTCTGCAAATTGTTTAATTTCAATCATAATAGAGCCAATGTCTTTTAAATACAGCCTTTGCAGAATAGATAATTAGATAAATTCTTGTACTAGTTTTAGATACTTTTTCAGTTCCTTCCCGTAATATCTTACCAGCGACACTTGCATATTGTGAAAAAATACAATACATAGAAGAAGCATATACTATATTATTAGAATGGTTCAGCCCATAAATTAAATGCAGATTTTGTCACCTAGGCCTGCCAACTCCAAGATCTTAAAGCAAGCGTGCACAGCTAATTGAGAACAATTCTGAGAGAAAGATGGATCCCAAGGTATTTGAAGCCCTGCGGTAACCAGCTGGCCTGAAAATCTAGTGGGAGGGGAAAAGTAATTAGATGTTCCAAGCAAATTGCCCCAGACTTACTGATATTGATTTAAAATCCAGATACGTAATCCATTGTATGATTTCCAAAGGAGCTGAGCGACAGTTTTATTAAAAAAAAAATAAAATTGTAAGGCAGCACTAGTTACGAATTGTAACTGCTGCACGCACCTGACCACTGTAATATTTTCTGTTAGCAAAAGGATACAACCAGCTTCATAGAGACAGTGGGAGCTTCTTCTTCCTTTGATAAGATAGGTAGGCCTGTAGTAAATTTTCCTTTACAGTTACCCAAGTTTCAGCAAAAACTGAGAAACAAAATAATTTCTTGTCTGCCACTGGTAGGAAAAGCATCATGAATTTATGTCACATTATTGAAAGTTTTCAACTGATCCATTTTTTGTATCTACTTAATAACCTTCTCAAACAACTTTCCACAGTCCAGGCCAAAGCATCAAAGACAAATCAGTTTCACCTAAACCTTTAAAATTTTTGTTTTGAAAGGGGTAATAGTTGTTCTGAGGGAAAAAAAAATCTATATGTTTAATGTCCTTCTGGCAATGAAAGTCATGAGGCATTTATTCGGCTATTCTCTGAGTTCTGGAACACTTTGAAATGATGATGATTCCTGTTTGGGGTGGCTAAGTGTGTTGGGAATCATACGAATGGATCAATAATGAAGTTTTCCTTGTCTCTGCTAAAGGCCTGTACAAGGTTCTCATCCCAAACTGTTGTTACTGTTCTGGTTTGAATGTTGTTGTTTTGNAAGACTTTTCCTCTCATGAGAGAGATAGAGGGAACTTTATGGCAGGGCAGAGAGATGGTTCCTACCCTAAATCTGGTCAGAAATACCAACTTGCCTGGCTTATCCCCTGCCCTGTTCCCCCTTTGCCTCCTGGTCGAAAAAGGCAATATGAGATCTGTTGTAAGAGAAGGAGGGGTAGGGCGGAAAAGGTTGCCTTTAAAATGATGCTTCTTACATTAAGCTCTGATCTTGTTAGTTAATAAATAAATCCTTTATAGTCTTCACTTGTAGTTTGCCTTGCTTTTGCCTGTGACCGGTTTTATTTTCCAGGTTTTTTCCCTCCAGCAGAGGTTGTGGGTGAATCTCTAGCATCCAGCCAGGGTCAAACCACGACATGATGATAACCAAATATTCTTGTTAAGGGTATACACATCTAGTCACACTTTTGAAATAATTACCAATAACAGCTATGGCAGAGAATTACAGAGTCTAATGTCAGTAATTCTAGAAAAGCTTTCATTTTCATTGCTTTTATTTGAACAGCTTTCCAGTTCATTATGACTAGCTTTTAGGGGCAAGGTCACAAGCAGGGCCTACTCTGGACCACTTTTTGCTTTCTTCTCTTTCTGGAGAGAGCAACAGCACCAGGATACTTGAGCCTGAGAGGGAATGACACCTTGCAAAGACAACCCACAGGCATCAGGGGTGACGCTGCTGGGGTGAGAGAACTATTGACACACTACCTACTAGGAGTCTCCTTTGGTTTAAGTGTATTTCAAGTTAGGTACAGTCGACCCTTCATTATTGTGGGGCTGTGGGTCTCCATAGCTCCCACAAAACCCTTGCTCCGCAAATATGGACAGCTCATGAGTATGCAAATTAGCCTTGCCTGTCGCAGTGCCCCCCTCAGCCCTGGCACGCAATGGCATGTCTGCTCTGCCCCACTTGCTGCAATACAAAGGGATGATAGCCTCCTGGTCCCCGTGGGCACTCCATAGTGGGAAAAAACTTAACTTCGTTTCACCACTCAGCTGTATGTACTGGCACTGGCACCCGCCCACCCCGTTGCCCCAGCTTGTGCCAGCTGTGTCCGCCAGGCCAGGAGCCATGCCTGCCGCCATGCAGGGGCCAAGCTCATGCTGGTTGCTGGGTTTAAAACCATTTTGCCACTCCATGGCCATGGAGTGGCCACGGCCACCCCGGAGACTCTCTGAGAATTTTAAATGGGACCCTCAGAACACCTACTTGGCCACTGACTGCACCAGCACCATTC
The DNA here is from genome assembly GCA_013390025.1 of Pitta sordida. Taxonomy (NCBI): domain Eukaryota; kingdom Metazoa; phylum Chordata; class Aves; order Passeriformes; family Pittidae; genus Pitta; species Pitta sordida. The sequence continues at coordinate 75,861 of WEKX01005330.1, read as the reverse complement.
CCATGGTGATGGGCTGTTACAGGACCTGACTAGGCATGGACAGCCTCTCTCCCTCACTTCCTCCTGGGTGGTGGGGCCCGGCCAGCAGGGAATCAAAGAGGGCCTGGACTGTTGTTCAAGGCAAGAGGGATAGCGAAAGCCACAGAGCCAGAGCCACACCAAAAGCCAGATTTCTAGCAGAAACCTGGTGCTATGCTTGCAAATGGCCACAGCGTAGTGCCACTGGATCCTGCTTGGGGGGGGACGCAGTGCCTATTTGGCCACTGACTTTGCCAACGCCGTTTCCATGGTGATGGGCTGTTGCAGGACCTGGCCAGGCACAACCGACCACTTGCCCTCGCTTCCGCCTGGGTGGTTGGGCTGAGCCAGCAGGGCATCCAGGGGGGCCAAGAGCAGCACTAGCTGTGTTTAAACATACAGTTGTGGGGTCCTGGGGGTGTGCAGGTTCCCCCACATTCCCCCCGGGGATGACTTAAATTCTTATATGTGATTTAAACACTTTCAGGGTAGACATGGTGTCTGAGCCCAGACTTGGCATATGGACATCTTCTTGAGTGGGTAGATGTAGTCTCGGCATCCTCGGGGCAGACATGTTGTCTGAGACCAGACTTGGCATATGTACCCACCCAGAGAGATGCCGGGACAGCAATGGGGGCAGGTCCCAGGGCCAGTGCGCACAGCCGAGTGGCTAAGGGAAGTGGCACGGCATCCCTGTGGGCACTGGGAGCTTCCCATCCCTTTGTGTTGCAGTGAGCGGGGTGGAGTCGACACACCACTGTAGCGCGTCAGGACTGAGGAGGACAGCGCGGGAGGGGGGTGGGGGGTGGGTCTAATTTGCATATCAGTGACTGTCTAGCTTTGCATATTCATGACTGTCAGTTGGTGCATGTGCAGTCGCAAATGCACCGCAAAGCATAAGGCTGTCTTCACAGAGAAAAACCCTCTCAAAGAAGAGAAACTGCGATAAAAGAACCATGAAGTAATGGGGGTTTATTGTATCGCCTATATGGGGCTAAGAACCTGTAGTGCTTGGTATTGCCTAAATGGTTTACTCTTTTTCCTTCCTTTGGGCACTATTTCATTGTTCTGCAGCCACTGCACATCACAGATTCGTGACATTTCTGGGAGACATGGGAGACATGGGAAGCTAGGAAACAAGGAAATGCTGCTTATATAAATGGCAAAGACATCTATACAGTTTTCCATTTTTTCCATTCTCCATGTGTCCAGAGAAGAGCAACGAGGATGCTGATGGGGCTGGAACATACGTCCTATTAGGAGCAACTGAGAGAGCTGGGGTTGTTCAGTCTGGAGAACAGGACGCTGAGCTTATCACTCTCTACAACTACGTGAAAGGGAGCTATAGCCAGGTGGGGGTCGGTCTCTGCTCTCTGGCCCAGTGACAGAACGAGAGGACACAGTGTTAAACTGCATCGGGGAGATTTAGTCTTGACATTAGGAGGAACTTTTTCATAGAGAGGGTGATCTCTCAGTGGAGTAGGCTGCCCAAAGAGGTGGTGGAGTCACCATCCCTAGAGGTGTTTAAGAAAAGGTTGTATGATGTACTTGGTAGAGTGACCTAGATATTAGGGTAGTGTGTTATTGGTAGGATGGGTGTTGGTAGCAGGATGACAACAGGTTGGGTAACAGGTTAGGTTAGGTAACAGGTGCTAGGTTGGACTTGATGATCTCTATGGTCTTTTCCAACCTCATTCACTCTGTGATTCTGTGATTCTGTGGTTGGCTGACCCTATGGGATCCTATGCTGTCTCAGCATTCTCCATTCAGTGTTCTTTTTTTTTAAACATTGATTTAATGATTTGCCTGACAACATTTTATAGAAAAAATACTGAAAATATACTTTTATTGCTGGGGAAAAGGAGGAGTGTGATTTACCTATATGCTTGCACTGAATCATAAGCTTAAGAGGTTTCCTGAGTATATGATCCATCACAATCTCCACAACCCATAGCAAATTGCTTTGTGAGACTCCTCATTTCTTTTCATTCCTTTGTAATTCAACAACTTCTGTGTTTTCACTGCTGCTTTATATTGTAAAGTCCCTTCAGGTGGGAACATCTTCCTCCTCATTTTACTTTTATACAAGTATAACATACACATATTCTTACTGAAACTCTCTCAACTCTTTTAAGTTTCCCTGTGAGTGAGAGATGCAACTCCACTCATGAGTGACTTTATTGATTACTGTACTTTGATTTCCTCATTTTAAGTCTAGTAACAGTCAATGTGAACAGGTCAAATGCAGCCATGATTTTCCTGTAGATCAACAATAAGATCTTATGAACTCCCATGTGGTACTGAAGATCAAAGCAGAATACAAATGGTAGCATTTGTATGAATGTTTTGCTCTCCAAAAACCCGCAAGACATTTGGAAATACATGCTGTGTGAGGCATGCAAGAACTCTATCATGGAGGACGTTGATAGCTCTGTTCCATGGAGTTAGCATAGTTGTAGCTAGACTGAAATGGAGAAATTTTATAAAGGAGGTTTAAAATATTAACTACCAAAGAATAAGTAGACAGATCACTCAATATAATTTGATTGAAAACACATTTAAGGACAGATTTCTGGTTGTAAATCCCAAATATCTTATAACAACCCATGTGATAATATATCTCAGTTCTAGAGACAGCAATCACTTAGATCACAGGGGAAACTTGTGACAGGTTTCAGCAGAGGCTGGAACCTGGAGCTTAGTTTGTAGGAGGAAAATTTCTTCACCTGAAATCTGTACAGTGTGGGTTATATAAAAGTGATTAAGAAATCCAGTCACCATACCATTTCAGTGGCAATGTTACAGAAACATCGCCAAATACTGAGTCACTGACCTAAGTTATACCTAAGGTATTACTGGAGAATTAGCTGATAATAAATACTAGAAGCAATGAAAGAAGATGAGTTTTGAGCCAACAAGTCACTCTCTGTTTAGGGAATCTGGAAAACATATTTCTCGGTTTGACAAAGAGCAGGCAACGAACAGTCAGTAAAAGTGGAGACTTAGCAAGCTTAGTTACCCTCTGCACTGCCAGACCCCAGAAGTTATTCAGATGGATGGGTGTGGGTTAGATGAATACGTCCACCAGAGACTGAAACCAGTATCAACGGAAAACCAAGGTTCAGTCTCAGATCCGTGTTGATGAACAGGGATAGCCCATGAGCATCAAATATTTATTTGGGAGGTGGTTCTGTTGCTGAGAGGTCTCCAGAGTCTGGTGTTTCATGCAGGTGCTTTTCCTACTTTGCCCCACAAGCGCTCACACTCAGCACAACTCCCCATCTGGGGCAGAGCCCTGAGAGCAGCAGGGAGGAAGATGTCATGTGCCTGACTGATGGAGAATGTCAAAAGAGAAAGGAAAATATTTCAAGGGAAATTATTGTTCAGGAACTACATAAAAATTCAAGTTTTAATGGTTGGTTACTAAGGTGCTGTTTGTTGGTCTTGTTGACGTCCCTTGCCACCATGCCATGGATCACACTCTCTCATCATTTCAAGAACAGAACAAAGTGAAATCTTGATTCCAACAACCACTTCTCTTTGTGCTAGCACACAAACATATATACTACTCCTTTTTTTCTTTTCCAAGTTCTTTTATGCTGACTTCAGATATCAGAGGTATAATGCAAATAATAAGACTAGCAGCAGCTCTGCTAAAAATAACACATTGGATGAGAGATGCAAACCTTGAATTGCCTTGCAGAAAAGTGTTGGGGAGGAGGGCTATGGTTAGGCATTGACATTCAGGGAGTTATGAGATATGGAGTGAGGGAAGAATATGAGGGAAGGATGTACTCACTCCTGACTCCTATTCTCTGAAGTCTTTGAGGACCCTTTCACCTTAGGTGCTGTCCAGAGGCATGCAATATACGTATTTGGATGCAAAAGGATGTCTGATACCAAGAGGAAGATATGAAACGTCTTTAATAAAGATGAATATCTACATTTTCAGAGAACGTGGGGTCATGGCTTGTGCATCTCTAGTAATTCTTATAGTTAATGAGCATCTGGAGATTTTGTTTTGCTTTTCATAAAGAATTATTTATTTAAAAAATCGAAAAGACCTTTACATAAAAGGATTTTTCTTCTGCTAAAATAATTTAACTGTTCATTTTTTATCAAAGGAATGAAAGTAAATGCATGTTTACTAATTGCTTAGATAAGAATGGTAGGTTGAACTAATGTGAAGAAAAGAGAAAGGAAATATGCAGGGCTGAAATAAGTATTCTTAATAAAGATAAAAGATTCTCTTTAAGGATTAAAAATAAAAATATAAAAGCACGTGTTCACCAGAATGAAGTTATGTAACAAAGTATAAACCAACTGCAGAAATGAGAATCAACGAACTGTTGGTGATGTTCATCTTAGAAAGAGAAATAGATAGAACACTACAGAAGTAATAAGAGCTTTTGGATTAGAAAAGGATAATATGCTGTAAAAGAGAGAGCTGTGTTACCAGAAATACAGTGAATCCCCGGTACATCGCGATCTCTGCATTACAACCCCGCCCATTTGCGAGGCAGAAGTCCCTGACCCGACGCACGCGAAGTCACTCTGCTCTGCCGAGGGGTGGTGCCGCAGTGCCTGTGAGGCGGGACTCACCCCGCCCTGAGGGGAGGGGGCTCGCAATGGCGGCACCGTGTCCCATCCCTGACCCGGGAAACTGCCCCACAAAAGTGATGCAAGCGAGGGGGGAGAAGCACTGTGTGCAGGGAGGGGAGGAATGGCGAGCATGCGTGGTGGCAGCAGCCAGGTTTCTGAGCCCACTCTGACTCAGAAGACACACCCTCCACATGCCCACAGGTCAAAGCCCACGCCACTGCTCTCTCCCTCCAGGCCCGTGCCCAGGCGTCCTGGTGCAGCACGGCCCCAGGGCCAGTACGCCACGCTGTGGCTGCCGGTGCGACGCTGCACTGCAGGGCCAGTACACTACACTGGGGCTGCCAGTGCGGGCTGCCAGCGCGGGGCCGCACCGCGGGGCTGGGGCACCTGGGCATGAGCGCCAGGGTCGGGGGAGGGGGAAGCGGTGCAGTGGGGGGCATGCGGTCGCAGTGGCCTGGAGAGGCCGGCAGATTCTCGGGGGCGGGGGGATCTTCCGAGTCAGAGTGGGCTCAGAAACGTCATTAAATGGACTGGTGTTTGGCAATGGCGACATATCTGAACTACTACATTCCCTGTAAAAAAAGTTTGCCCTTTACTCTATTTTTATTTACTGTGTGTTTGTAGCCTTGCTGTAGGCCCATGTGAGAACACTTCTGTATATGTTTGATCGTAATGAATTTTACTTGATGAAAGATTGTAAAATTAGCCAATGGGCCAAAACCCTGCATCTGGTGAAGCCAGGGGAAAAATATCGTAGCTTCTGGCTAATCTACTTGTTATCTCAACCAAATCTATAATAAAAGTCCTAATCCTTTGCCAAAGTGCTTTAAAAGGGGTGTTGCTCTGGCTGAACAAGTAAGAAAAAAAATTATCTTACATATAATGCTAAATTTGTAATTTTTCTATTTATTTCTCAACTTTACATGCCTGCACATATTTATTCATTAATCAGAGATATAAACCACATCAATATGCCTGCTCCTTGTGATCTGGTAGGTTATACCATCCGTTAAATTGTATAAATATATTAAAGACCTCCTTGAAAATAAAATAATCTAATTTTAACATATATATTCTCAGTAATATGAGTAAAGCAGTGTACATGATTAAAGCAGTGAGAGTTCATTCTACAGCTGAATGAAGTACTGGTGTCATTTCCCTGTAAAGGCTGGAACACTTGGTGTATGTTACTGAGATTTATCAAGGCACGACCAAAGTCTGTTGTGTACTCCTCTTCCATTATAGCCACTGAAAGGCCATGTGATAGAGCATCAAAGTCCTTCAAATGTATCCTTTTCTTGGGTGTTCTTAGGTTAGGCTTTGTGTGGATTCAACTCTGATGATAAACCCTTGAAACTGTACAGGCATTTTGATCACAGAAAAGCAAAATGCTGTCTATGACCCTAAATAGCAGTGAACCAAATCCTCCATAATGTTAGTGAACTAGGTGAGGCTTTCAAAGGCTGTCTAACTCTGCTTCAACATCAATTGCCAAACTCTATCTATGGAGGTTTTATATAAGAACAGAGAGCAAATATTTTAAACTCCTCACATTTATTTTTTTTCCTTACAAAAGCATGTCAGAATGCCCATTTTTAAATAATAAGGAGTGAGTAGTCCCAATTGAAGCTCTCTCTTCAATCAAGGCCACAGGCTAAAAACCTAAAAGACAATGGTAGTGAACCCCTCCTGGGATCTTGGACTGCTGCATTATTCCACCTCTGATATGCAAACCTAAGACATAACAAGAGTTAAAAAGGCTGTATCAGGAATATCAACTCTGACATTTCTCTTTGTCACTAATTTTGTACAGTTATGTTATTGAACTCCACATAAGCAGTTCATTTATATCTTGGAAAAAGAGAGAAGGAAAAACAAACATCATGTGTGACATTAATGTAGGAAGCAGCAAATTTTGCATCAACAATTCTGCAATAGTATTAGGGCATAGATGTTTTTCAGTGTTTTATAGGAAGCTTGCATAAGTGAATCTTTTAAAACTAGCCATGCTACTGTACAGGTACAAATAGATTTGTCTAGCTTCAGCTTTTCTCTAATGGCCATGTCTGCACTATTTAAGTGCTTCACAATAAACTCTATCATTTTCCTCCTCCTTTGTATGGTTTTCTTGCTTGTGCAGGTATCTACACACAGAGCATATACACAATATACATATATCTACAACTGCATATATTTTTAATAATTTCAACTGAGAAAGGTTATTAAGATTTTATTACCCAACAATTTTAATTGAGAATTTTTATGTAAATTGAATAAGAAAAAAGCACCTATATATTTGTATTTTAACCACTGTTGTTTCTGTGTCTGTAGATTGATATATTTAATAAAAATTAGTTTAATTTACTTTGTTCTTCTAAACTGAGTCCCTGAATGATTACTGGAAAAGCACTTGCTTATTTTCCAATATTTGTCAAACACTGGATTAAACACTGCTTGAACAGAAAGGTGCTGAACAGAAACTGCCAGGTGAGACCCAGTACAAGAGCCACCCTGTCACACCTTTGACCCTGTACATGCAGCTGGCTTCACACAGACGCTTGGAGACATGGCAAATGTCCTAGCCCAGCTTCCATCTGCTGTAAAAAATACCCAGGCACAAAGGGGAGCCCAGCTAAGCCTAGTGAAATTGCTGCTCTGCCCTCCAGATGCCAGAGACAATGAGTAAAGGCAGCAAGAAAGCTGCCCATATGCCCTTTGTTTTCACACTATCATAGCTAAGCTGTACGGCCTTATTTAACAGGACTGACAGCATAACCTACATGGAACAGCTTTTTCAACCAGTTCTGAGCATTGACGGTATTTTATTTATTCGGCACTTGAGCTATCAAAGGGAAAAAGTGCCCGTGGCAAGCTAGGTTGCAGTAACAATCTGTGCATTTTAAACTGCCTGCATCTACTTAGTTACTATAACTACTCCCAACTGCGTGATTAAATCTAAATGATGTTTCCATATATTAACTCGAACCTTCTTTCCAATGTGTGCTGAACATTATATTTAAAATATCAGATTCTCAAATGGAATAACATTTATGGGAGTAATTTCCCAGGCATGTATGATTATCACTTACAAGGATGTATACACTGGTTGAAATCCACAGTATGATGAAAAATCATTTCCAATTTGCTGAAAATGGAAACAGAATTAAAATTGTGTTTTCTACTAAGAAATCTCTCATATAAATCATCTGTTTGTCACTCAGACATTGATATAGTGCTCAAATTTTTACATTCTTCATGCTATTTATGTGTAAACATTATATATTTTACTACATTAATATGTACTACTGTTGTTGGAAATGTAATTGTTTTAGATGAAGGATTTAATTTTTGAAATTATCTTCTCTTACTGTTCTATTAAAGAAACAGCAAACATATAAACCCCACAGCAGAACCGAAACAAAAAAAAAACAACCAAGAAACCAAAACTCTAATCAATGAACTGCTGATCCTTAATGAAGTGGTATTGTTAATTCATTTTGAACAGAATAACAAATTAGTCAGTGAAGTAATTAAAAAATAGGATAAAATTAAGAATGATAGATCACTCCAAATCAACCCTCTTCTAAGAACACTTGCTTAGTAAGCAAGGGATATTTGATAGCTCTGGTTAATCTAAACTTTCATAATTCATGTGACAGGGCATGAATAAATGGTTAGCAAAATAAGGCAAGCAACAGAAAGCTATCACTCAGAAGATGGAGAAGGAAGAGGAAGAGGCAACATGAAGTGTAAGACTTATTCCATTCTGAGCTCTAAAATTCATTCCCAAGTGGTCCCTAGATTGCCTACTTTCGAGTATAGCTCATAGAATGAGTGTTAATATGTTTTACTCACAGTCCATTTAATCACTGAATGAGCAATATAAGAGAGACACTGGCCTGAGAGTGGCAAACGTACTGCCAGGATGCAGAAAGAGAGATGTTTCCAGCAGAGGGAAGGAAGAGCTGGTGCCTTTGTACGTGACATTAGGATTAGCTAAATTTGAAGTACCGTCTATTTCACACCCCCATCAAAAAGACACTCTCGTATAAGAACAAGTGCAGCAGGGGCTCTGTGGATGATGGGGGGAACAGGTCACAGATTAAAACTGCTAGTGGTCTGAAGGAGGATAAGTGGACTCTGAGAACTAGCAATTGATAAAGATTGTCACTGAAATTTCTCTCACTATGGTTTAGGAAGATTATCCTACAGTGCCTGTGCTCCACTCCTGCAATGCAGAGAACTGAGGATATCTCCCCATATTTGTTCTTTTGGGAAGTAAATTGTTGGGGGGTGGGGGAAGTCTTTCATGTCATGATTAGTTCATTAACGGGGAAAGAGACAGTATATCTGTTTCAAAGAGCTTCCAGAATTAAACAAACAAAACCCAAAACTCAACAACAGCAAAACCAACCAACGAACCAAACAAACCCTTCCTGGACATTATTGAAATAAGGAAAAAATGCTGGTGCTCAGAATTCCTTACCAACATGTATGGAACATAGGACTGAAGGCAGTACTGATTTCTGCTTCCAGGCTGCATTTACAAAACAGAACTGCAGAGAATTTCAACCTCCCTTTCTTGTGACAGACACTATTGATCTCACCATCTACTGTTACTTCTCTTAGTGCACAGTGAACAAGTGTTTATCAATGCATTCCACAGAAATGCCAATGCTTGCATATGACTCATAAACTGGGAGGATTGTTTTGTCAAAGCAAATAATGCATTACTTCTAAAAGAACAAGTGAACTTTCTAAGGTAGAAGGGTTAGAAGCATTATCTCACTTTTGCAAAAGATGAAGCTGGAGAAGATTACTTACACTTTCTTCTTGTCTTCCATGAAGAAGAATCTTTTTCCTTCATATAATATGTGCCCTAGAAGAGACTGGACCAGCATAAGTACTCAAAAGAAAATAAGCACAGAAAAATAATAACAAATCTATCTGGTGGAATAGTTTTTAAGAAATCTGGGCATAGTCTCAGGTTTTTATGTCTTAAAGTAACTGATGTCGGAAAAGACGAGGGGGGATTTTTATTAATCTTAAAAGTATTCCATGAGCAAATCTGAAAAAAAATGGACTCACAAAGAAAAAAAAGTCCTGATGTAACAGGTATCTAACATATTTTTTCCTATTAAAATCTAAGTAGACTAAGTTTTACTCTACCTCGTTTTCTTCTTAGGTGTGCTTGTGCATGATTCTGAGGTGCAGACCAGATTTAACATGTCAAAGCCTGCAATTTCGGTTTATTTTTGTTTACTGCCTTTTCCTCCCCCCTTTTCTTTCCTGGCTGGACAATAATTTTTACCCCTAACATTTCATGTAAAATGAATACAAGCTATTCCTACAATGATCACTAGGGAATCATCAGCTAGAGAATGATCATCTAGAGAAAAGCATTGCATCTGACATATTTGTGTAAGTAACGAGTTTTGTAGTTAAATGTTTTGTGTTTCTTTATCTTTGTGTTTACAATATCAGTGATATATTTTGCTTGAGTTCTGAAAATACAGCCTTTTTAGATTCAGTGCTTAATGAAAACAAAGTATTATACCATGAAAGGTGACCTATTGGAGGGAAAGTGCTAATAAGTTGCAGATTGTTCCACATGACCTAAACCCTTTTTTAATTGAAAATAAGATCTACAAAGGTACTTTGTAACATGTTTCATAAGGTCTTAATTTTGCTCAGCTCTGACAGGGCCATTAAATCTATTTAAAATCTGGATTACAAGAAAACAAGGATATTTGTCTTCTCTTTTACCTTTTTCTGAAAATAAAAATGCATGCCTTGCATACTTCCTTAAGATGTTTTCTAAAGAAACCAAAGAAACTTGCTTTAGCCTCCTCTCTGGTGGAAGACTTACAGAGAAAAAGGCTGGGCTAGGGGGACAGAGGATGAGCTGTGACAATGACTTCTTTTTTTACCACTAATTGTGGCTGATTGTACAATTCACAACAGGCTTAATGGGAGCAGGCTATGGAGCAGTCACATAATCTTAAACCCACCAGTCCCTGCCTACCTACAAAAGCAACTGCATTTCATAGATGCACCATGTGACAAGCGAAGTCCATGGCCAGGCAGCAAACATGTTGTGACTCCTGCTGACCAGAGTATTTGCTGTTGTGCCATTGCTACCTTGCATGGCCAACCTCCCATCCACAACTCACTAAAACTCACCTGTTGATGCTGGACTCATATTTGAAATATTAACTCTCCAAGGCCACTGCTTTACATAGTTTTGATGAGGTCATAAGGTTGGGGTGCGATAGCTTAGAGACGTCACGAGAAAAAAAATTCTTTCGTTGCATTAGAAATTTAGCTGTAGCTGGAATCACTGCCTGACCCAGTTAACAGCTACTCCTGTCCAGGGAATGCCCACCTGCTCAGACAACACCCTACTCGAGGTCTTCCAACAAATCCTAAAAAATCAAAGAGTAAGTATTGTTCCCAAGATTTACAATCTGTTAGGATCAATCACATCAATCAAATTTACCTGCAAGAAGGAAAATTAAGTTGGGATCTATGAGAGCAGTAAACAACACACAGAAAACCCTGAGGGCATCTTCCCATCTTTCGCAATGTTTACATTTTTCTGCTTCCTGCGAAGACCAACTGGCAGGCTGAATGAACTAAGAGATTATAAGGACGGGGGAATTGAGTCCACCATTAGCAAGTTTGCAGATGATACCAAGCTGGGGGCAAATGTTGAACTGCCAGAGGGTAGAAGGGCCCTTCAGAGGGAACTTGTTAAGCTAGAGAAATGGGTCAATTCTAATAATATCAGATTTAACAAGTCCAAACCGTNTGGTCTAGATAATGGGAGGCTTGGATGGACAGAGTGTGGTGCCCATGACTCTGGGGTTGTAGGTTCGATCCCTGTGTGGCCGTTCACTTCGGAGTTGGACTAGATGATCCTTGTGGGTCCCTTCCAACTCAGAATATTCTGTGATTTTGTGAAGAGGACAATGTTTTACTTGGATCCATGATAAGGGGGCAACAGTTTCATTCTTGTCAGCAGCTGCCAGTCTGACCCCAGGTATGTGTCACAGGGCATCAGCCTCTGGTCAGGAATGGGTTCAGCCCTCAATTTCATCAGGGCATACCTTACCCTGTGGAATTTGTGCCAGTCATGCATAGTGCTAACACTCCCCTATGTATCATCTTTGAAGAATCACGTATTGATGAGAGAAACAAAAATACTGAACAAGATGTTATAGTCCACCCACCCTTTGTCACTAATATTCATAATTGCATGAATATACTTTGCTCAATATTTAGTGATTCCAGTGAGAGCTGGAAACTGGGGACTCAGATCTTCTTATGAAGTATAAGGATCCTTATGGAGTGTATGGATCGTTATGGATCCTCATACCACACATTTGGGTCATTAAATAGCAAGGGGGGGTTTCTGCTTTGGTCAATTAGATGTAGTCTCACACTATCACATCCACAGATGGAGGAAAGCAGTGGCAGGGCAAATGACTTCCGACAACACAATGTACTAACTAGGCTCAAAGCAGGACTATGTTCTCAAAATAGATGGGTTGGAGTAGATAGAGGCATTTTCAGGCACATGAGACAGCAGAAGTTTTTGGAGACAGGAATTTTGTAGACAGCAACTTGGATGATAAGGATGTTCACATCTCTAAGCATTCTAGGAACATCACTTGGGCTTCAGCATAAATAGTTTAGTGATTCTCTCTAGTCTTTCAAGATAGTCTTTATTATTATTGTGACACAATTATGCAGTTACAAAATTCTTACCTTACCAGCTTTAAAGTTTCTGAAGTACATATTCAGATTGGAAAGGGAGATGCAAGAAACTCATCAGGGGGTATTTTCTTCATATAATACAAGAGAATCAGGACATGACTCCTGTTTCCTACTTGTAAAACTTCCAGTAGCATAATGAGGGCTGCTTGTTCATGCTTTTCTTTTCTCAGCAAGCAGGAGAGAAGGTGAAAACTGCCTCATGCAGTTTTCTCGGACCTCTTTCCATTTACAGTGTGCACCAATCAGGTATTCTGAGCTTCTGGTGCTAGTGGGTTTCCTCTCACCTTTCCTGACATATTTTCATCTCCCTGTTGCTGGGATCCCATTCATGCAACAACTGCAGGTCATGAGCCTAAGACTGGGGGCTTTTTTGGGACCTATCGTGTAAGCAGGATCAATTGAAGAGAAGCAAGGAGGGAAATGTTTGAGGGAAGAATTTAGGGAAATGACTGAAAGTTTGCATTATGAGGACTTAATGCTAGTGGTCTTCTGCACAAATAACAGCTTGCCTTGGTTTGTTATTTTCCCTTGCAATTTCTCATTCCTTCTTTTTCATAAAGAGATTTCAAATCCTCCTTCTGATAAACTCCTTCATGTTAGGCTTTGCTAGACTTTACTAGAGAGTTTCTGGGATAAATTCTGTGATGGTTTTATCCCTGGTCATTGCCTTAGAGTGATAAACATGGTCAAAGCCTATGCCCTGACTTCAGCAACTTGCAGAAGTATAACACAGCTTACACTTGTCTCTTGTGGAAGTACTGAGAGAGCCGATAGGAATGGAGGTAGGACCAAGATGACACAGAGGCGTCTCAGAAACACACTGTAATATGATCTTTTGTCATCACACAGAGTGCCATTGTGACACCAAGTAGTTAACATCTCCTCAACCAGAGACTGGCACCTGCTCCTCAGCACAGCTCAAACACAAAGCTCAGCCAGCACCCAACCATCCCCATTACACCACAAGTACAGCCACGTGCATGGTGGTCTGCCTACTCCACGAAAGATGTGCAGCAGAGCAGGGAGATAAGGCAGCTCTATTGACTATCAGGCCTCTGCTCTAACCTCTAGAGCACACTTCATAAATGTTTGAATATTTAATAAAATCTTCTGCGTGTCTGCTTCCTGCAACACTAACTGTTTTAAAGTATTCATGGGTTATTTGTTTATGACTATTAAACAAATCTATTAAACACTCTGCATTATTTTTAGTTAAATTCTGGGTTTTTTCCTTTTCACATTAATAATTGATATTGGTTTTGATGCATAAATATGTCTTAAGAGTATTTGTCATTTCCTAATGTTTACAGTGGGGATATTATTTTTTCTGTAAAACTATGGGATTTTTCTTCCATGTAGAGTATGGTTTTCTGTTCCATGAACATTTCAGAAACAGCCACAGACACAGCATCTGGCAAAGGCATGTGAATTTGCAGGAATTGCTGTTAATGCTGTTTGGAAAAACTCATGCTTTAATTTCTCACTCATCATGTGGTTACAGAGAACAAGGACATCCTTATATAAAATATTAGATAATTATGTTCAGTAATGGATAAAAAATTTCTGGCATGCTCCTATCTATTTTCAACAGTTACTGAATTAAGACTTTAGCATGTTGAGAACAAAAGAGTGCAGAGGAACATGAGAGTGTCTTAGATAAGGGGCTTATTGCATCAAATGCAGAGATTAAACTGGTTTTAATACCCAGCTTACTATGGGTGAAGAATGGGTGGAAAATCTGAGCTCCTGTCCATCTAAATTTTGCAGATGGAAATAGTCAGGAAAGTAAACAAAGACCTGAATTTCTTCTACTGTCAACTGTCAATAAGTTCTGGATGCTACTTTCTATGCTTCTGCTAAAGTCAAGAAAAAGAAATAATAAATAAAACAGATCAAAAGAAACCAAGTCTTCTTTACAATGAATATTTTTATTTAAAAAAACCTCCAGAAGTCACTGGACTCATCTCGGCATGGAGCTGGTAAAAATAGTGTGGATTCACTGAGGAAATGCTTCCTATAAGCACTCTCCTGCTGATATATTCATAGGTGGAAAATCTTGCAATACCTGCTCCCCTTCCCACTAGAAATTGAAGAGTACTCTCTACTTCTTCTCTCTCTCCTGGAAATGTTTCTTGAGTCCCTTGCACTTGATCTGGTCCCAGATACAAATGTGTGGTGGAAAACAGTAAGAGCAACAAGTCAAACTAGCCAATTAGATGAGTAAGTAATGCCTGTTATTAGCACTCAGGTTAGTTTAAATGCCATGGAAAAGCCAATGGAGGTGGCATAACCTGCATATACAACGATCTATGGCATGAGATCATTATTTTCCTGGTCAGACTTACCAGGTGGCATTGCGATACTTGTGCCACTGTAAGAGCCACTGGTTTTTGAAGAAACGTTGTTTCTACCAGTGGGAAAGGAGACAGCAGCAAGTCAGTCTTGCTCAGGGAAAGTTCAAGGAATAAAAAAAATGAAAAAAACCCTGTTTCTTCAAAGGCCAGAAAGGGCAGGTTCGCATTCCTATGAGGTTTACCACAGGTTGGGTCAAAGTAGGAGTCTGCTGGGATGCCTGGGAGTAGATCCCAGGGAAGGATTCTAGTTTTGTATATGAGACCCTTCCCTCCACCTGATGTCAGTGTCATCTTACTCTGCACTTGCCTCTGTGGCAGAGGGGTGAGAAGTAAACAGGTGGTGACAGTGGAGAATCAACTCTTCAAGATAACTTCTTGTGATGGTATGGTACCTGGCTTTTTGCAGGCAGAGGAAGAAGACTTCATAAGGTGTCACCATAACTTAACATTTGTCTATGAGGTTTGCTACATTACAAGCAAGAGAAAATGCATGGATATAGAAGAACACCTGGAATAATGCAACATAAATTTGTATGTGGCTAATGTCCAGTTAATCACTGAAAAGGTCAAAAGAGCAAAAACCCTCACAATTGTAATATAAAATGAAGGCAAATTAGATTACAATTTCATTTACTTGAGCCATATTAAGCAAGAGAATAAAAATTACAAATGCTTTTATACCAGTACTGAAAAATTAAGTGGAACATAAATTTCTGGAGACAGTAGATAGCCTCAGAAATCACAAGAAAAGAGACTCTTTTGAATAAGATCTGGAGTGATGTACAGGACAGGATGGTGACTGTAGTACTGAAATTCAAGAAAAAAAACTGTAAAAAAATGAAACGACTGGTCAAAAATAAACAAATAAACAAGAAAAACCTCCATAAAAGCAGTTGCCCAGAACAAAAGAAGTCTAAAGGCTGTTGAAAAATTAAATACTAGAAGCCAGGTGAAAAGTGTGCCACAATTCAGAAAGAAAACAAAGCAATCCAGAAAATCACTTGGAGCCTTAAATAAGTTGTGCAGGCTATCGCATGGAAAAGCATTTAAAAAGAAAAAAAAAGAAATCTGCCTCAGAAGAGGAGAATAGAAAACCCATACGCACAGCAAGTCGAAAGTAAATAAAAAATTAAAAGAGATGAAAAGAAAGTATGACAAGGAACTCCCCAGAAGCACCCACAGCAGGAAGCAGGCAATGGGATTAGTGAGATCCTGTGGCCACCAAAGTATAGAGGGAGGACACTGACCAGGGTAACTCTCACGTAATGAAGGGCCCTAAAGGGTTCTGAGAGCTATGACCCTGTGACTCTGCCTCCAGTTCTGCTCACCAATCAATTGTGTCAGTGCTGGCTGTGTTCAGCAAACACGTGGGAAAGGCAATGCCCAGTAAAATCTGCAAGTCTGTCTTGGATAGGCAACAGATCACTGATTGTAAGAAACTCCATGAAAATCTCACAAAAGTGAACGGGTTGGAAAAAAGGGGGCAGATGTGCTCTGGTACCAATAAATGCAGGACAAGGCATCGTAGGAACGGTAATCTAAACCATGCTTACGCAGCACTGAAACCTGAGCTGTAAATGCCAGATGTAACTGAGCTTCAACTACCAAAAGGAGACCTTGGAGTCATCACTAGCTGGTTTTCTAAATCACTGTCTCAAATGACAGTGAAACACACAACAGGGAATAATCTTCGCTATTATCAGGCCAAAAGTCAGCAAGGAATTATCACTGAGAGCAAGACAGACATTTTGCTACCATATTAAGCCAGACCGTGCCATGGCTCAAGTTCTGTGTGTGTAGTCCCAGATCTGTGCTTTAGGAAGGACTTAGTGTAGTTGGAGGTGATACAGGAAAGGAGAAATGAGAAAGATCCAAGTAATGAAGCAACTGGAAAGGATAAAAATATTTGGGACTCTGCATTTTGAACAAGAAGAATAAATAGAATCAGGAGGGTGCTTCATAAACAGGTTACAAAGATGTTCCTAATTGTGTCCTTGAACCTGATGAAGGAAAAGACAGGCTTATTTTAGAAGAAAGTGTTCTTTCACTGAGTGCATAAGGAACTCTTGTAACTTGTTCCCACAGTGGGGTTAAGAAAAGCAGTGTCAGCAGGCTGAGAAAGGGAGAAAAAAGATTCACAGTCAATAGGTCTATAAGCAGATACCAGAAGGGCTAGACAGAAAAATGCCCTCTAATCCAATGACTGCAGAAACTGGTGCAGTGCAGAGGAAGTCTGGCATGAAGTGGCCATGCTCATGTGTTAAATGCCCAAACATCATTTCTGCAGAGGGACAGAGAGGATGGACCACCATTTCTATTCTGTTGACAATCTCTTCCCTTACATTGTCATATAATATTTGGGTCGGAGAGAAGAAAATGTGTAATTCCAGAGTGCACCAAGGAATATTCCGCTCTGCCTTCATGTGTGTGCCTCGCCTCAAATCCCATTTGTATTGAAATTGCTGAAATAAATTGTTATATGCCTGTTGATTGTAACTATCCCTGCTACAACAGCAGCTTATGCCAAAAATGAACTAAAAGTACACCTAGCCACTAGCTCAAAATTGCATAGATTTCTTCTATCAATTGATAGAAAAGTTGTGTTATTAGATTGGAAACAAACAAAAAACCAAAAACTTTACTTGAGCAGAAATATGCTTAGTGGTCAAGAACACCTGGTAGGAGTGCACAGGTCCTTGGATTTGAGGTCACCTCGTGAATCTTGTAACTTTTGTGCTACCTTCTTGGAGAAACTAGAGCTTCTCTCTATTATATTTATAGCTATGCCTAGTTGCTGCTGCAGCCTTCATGCCTTTACTGGCATTTGCTAGGCTCTGTGATTATTTACTTAGCTTTCTTCCATTTTCCCTTGACTACAACCAAAGTATTTTATTCTTTTGAGGTCTTCTTTACTTCTGTGTACTGCACTCGAGGGCAACATATTGATCTGCCAGACCAGGGCAGCTCAGATCACTGCTTTTAACACTTTCTTAAATGAAGTGTGACAGCCAATCTAGGTTGCNTTCCTTCCTTCCTTCCATCTGCTTTCATGGAGTACAGTAATGTACCTATATATATGTACACACACATGAGTACAGTCAAGCTGCACAGACACTGGAGAGCTGGCCATTAGGTGTAGCTTTGCTCCTTACTAACAATATGATTATTCCTTTAAGAGGTGTGTGGTATTTCTGCATTTTTACTTCTAAGCTAGCCTAAGAAAGTGAAGCAGTGCAGTCATTTGGCACAGAATAGCTGTTTCGTCCAGCCTCGTTGTCACATGGTTCAAGTGAGATGATGGCTCTGTGGTATAAAATCATATTGCCCTTTCATGTCAGGACAGCTGGCTCATGTCCTATGTTCCTCGATACTTGTCTGAGTGTGTGTCAGTAAGTTACTTGATCCTTGCTCTTCCACCAATCTCTTGAGCTTAACTGCCTGGGAAAATTTGAAAGCATGAAAGCAGTTGATCTTTGTGGGCTGTTTAAAGTCTCCTCCTATCAGGAAATATCAGCGTTTGCACAGTAAAAATCAGGGGAAAGAGAATGAAAGGAGAATATGAAAGGGCTACAAATTATGTTAACACTAAAGCCACAAGAAAAAAATTACTATGATGTATTAAAAGCACTTCCTTCTACAAGCATTTCTATTTCCTTCTTAACTTTCAAACCCATAAAACTCATGAACACTGAAGGGAAAATGGGCAAAGCCCACTGGATACTCATTTACTACCAACACTGACAGCTGCAGACACTACAGTGGAGCAGCAGACACACTGCCCCACAATTATTGCTACTCCCATGGCACCAAAATACGTGCAGCTTAGACATTGCCAGTAAATTTGTTTCACATATTCCTAGAAAGCTCTTGAGACTGGTTTTTGAATGAGAGCTCACCAACCACTCCCTCTTGGTAGCACAAGCCCATGATCGTTGCATGATACAGTGCTGAGATTGTCCCAGTGCTCTTGTGAAGGTCTCTTCCCTACACCTTTTTTAAGGTGACTTTCAGCCCTCCCTGCTACCTTTATTTGGGGTAGAATAGACAGCACTTTCAGAGTAATATACTTACTTTAATACTGTCATAAACAAATTTCATGACAGCAGAATCGTTTCCAGCCAAACCTTTCGCAAAACATAAAGAATCCACACTAGGATTACGACTTTTTCTATGATGTCTTACACATAAAAAGGGAGACTTTTATTTTTCTTGTCTCATATTGAGTTCCTTTCTAGAGTTTTTCACACAGGTTTTAATTTCCAGCTTAATACTTAAGTATATTTAAGTTTCAGTCCTTTCAGTGTGCCTTTAAACTGCCACTGGCATCTCTAAATACATCTTCTGACTCATATGGTGCACTTTGGTCTTTTTCTTTCCACCTCTCCACATTACTTTTTCCAGGGTAACGTATATTCAGGAATTTATATGCTACTTTGAAAGTGGGTTTATTGCTTGATTACTAGAAGAACCACAGAGTAGAGAAATTTCATTCTGAGTATCTTCATTCTGGTGCCTGTTTTCATATAAATATGGTTGTCTTCTTCATTCTTCAACTTGGATGTATTTGAACCCACCTAAACCTCAATATCTCGAACTCTTCCAAATGCAAGCAGATGTGAGTGGAGTTAAATCTGCAAAATGAAACTCTCCCTGACTACAACCTAACACAAAGGAAGCTGTTTTGACCTGGCTTTTAATTATATTAACCTCTTTTTAAGTTTTTCTCTCTCTGGATATTGTTCTTTGATTTTCTAGGTGAACGCAACATGAAGAAGTGACTAAGGCTCCAGTTTACTCACTGAATATAGGCTTCATCACAACTGTATCAGTGAGATCTGTACTCCATGTAATTTTAGTCCAAACCTCAGATCTACAAACCAATTCAACTGCTGATATTGAACCACTTTTAATATAGAACTTGAATCTAAGCACTTTCCCCTGCCATGTTTTAAGTATATGGACCATGTGTGAAAGTAAATTCAATGCATTAATTGCTAACATACTGTCTCAATATTCTAAACTCAAGTTTATTTTAAAAGGGAAACTCTATTAGCAATTAATATTGATGCTGTTTGATCTCAGAAAATCCTCTGAGTCTCAGGCAATTCGAAGTGCACAGCATATAAAGTTAGGGATGCATGCTGAAGCTCTAAAAGTAAAACAGAGGATGCAAAGAGATGAAAAATCGAAGTCTGGAAGAATTCACATACATATATATGTTCCATTTGAAAAAGAAGCTATAGGAAATACTAAGCTGTGGATTCCTGGGGGACAGGGAACCTATGAGGTGGGAAGACCAGGAATATAACACAAAATGTGAGTGGCTTCTACAAGAAATATTTTTTATTTGAAAGACAGCAAGAAAAAGAACTCAGTTGATAAAACTTGCCAAAATTAGAGCATATCTCTGGCTGATAGAGAACCAGAGCAATATAAAATGGAATAAAAGCTGATGAATCACTGTCATTTCTATTGGTAAAAAAGCAATACAAGATCCTTCAATGTCAACATTAGATATGAAATGTGTTCCTTGCCATATTAAATTGCATTTTATTGAAACAGCCAAGGTATATTTTAACTCTTGACGACTCAGAGCATTCGTTTTTTTGCCGAATGCCACAGAGCATAAAATTTCTGGCAAGAAACAAGGTTCACAGGAGACCACAGACCCATTATTGACAACCTTATGATACCTCACATGCTCAATAGGGTTGCATTCCTCTGGGAGAGGAATAAGGTCGCTGGTGATGAGCCCCAGATCCAGGTCCAAATGAAAGCTGGGTTCCTGTATTCATTACTGACAGAAATTATTCATCCTAATGAATCCATGGGAGCACCAGAAAGAGCATATAACACAAAAATAAATTATACAAATTGAACTAAGAAATGTGTGTGTGTATGTATATGTGTGTGTCATGGCATCCAGGAACACAGGGAACACCATGGAGAAAATCAGGGGCAAATCACAAAATGAGTAAACATTATTCATCTTTTGTTTTCCTATGGGTTTGTTAAAGGAACCCTTGAGGAAACCCTAAAGGATGTTGTAAGGCTTAACAGGTACCAAGGAAAGACTGATTGTGAAAGGTAATATCAGGATGGTGCCTGAAAACAATTGTGAGTAAAACATCGGTAGGAGTTCTACATTATTTTATTGGGAACTTGAGATGCTTTATAGCACTAAAAGAGAGGAGAAAATAAAACTAATTGGCTGGAAGCCTAGGTCCTTCACGCATACCTTGCTGGAGACCAGGTCCCTGGAGGCATTTCGTCATGGTGAATTTTATCATATAGTGTTACTACCTAGTATCAAAATTGCCTAAGCATTATAAAACACTGGTTTTAAGGTCCTAAAAAACAAGCAAAAAAATTCCCAACAAACAAATGAACAAAAAGCCCCAACCCAAAAAGTCATTATAAAGGAATTTTTAAACGTTTAGAAAGGTTTAGAAAGTTTGAAAATATGATCATTTTAAATATCTTTTCCTAAATAATACCATTGTTATGCTGATACTGAATGTTAGTTTGTCCGTAAGGGGCAGATTCAAAATCCACTGAAGATGATAATAGAAATTCTATCCAATCTGATAAGTACTTAGTAATTTCAAATACTTGTCATCACTTTTATTTTTATGGACAAATGTTCATTTTTATACCCATTTTTAGCTTCCTAACTCACAGAATAAATTTATTTTTCCACCTATTAACAGTGCTCTCTTATTGGCCTTTTGTATGCCTGTAGCTTTTTCAAAGACATAAAATGATGTATTGTCTTTGCAAAGGGCGTCTCCACTGCCATGATGTTCATTACAGAATCCTCATAGCCATCACTCTCCTATCTACATGGTCTTATTTGCCTAAAAGTAATATAATTACATTTATATGCCATCTATTTAATCTGTTTTGTGCTAGTTAAAGCAGTTTCTTATACATTTGTTTCATGCATTCACCACAAATTGATATGTATAACCTATGCATATATTCATCTCGTCAAGTATTCATGTACTGGGTTCCTGTGTTCATTATTGACAGAAATTATTCATCCTAACGAATCCATGGGAGCACCAGAAAGAGCATATAACACAAAAATAACTTAAATTATACAAAATGTACTAGGAAATGTGTGTGCGTGTAAAACTTGCTCAGATAGAAAAAGAAAAAAAAAGCTAAAAGAACACTTTCGCATGTTGGCTGGATGTGTGGATTTATAGAACCCTTTTTACCTTTGCAGCAGTGTGATCAGAAGGATCCATGTGCCAAGTGCACAATTTTTTTCAGAAAAATAAGCAAACAGCATTTTGCATAGTCATTATGCAGTGGTTGCAGCCCTCCAAAATAGAGAAAGGGGAAATTGGTGGCCACTAACTCCCTTTAGCTTTCCAAATGTATTCAGTGATTAAAGAAATACTACTAATATATGTTTGACAGATAATGGAGCTGTTTGGAGTGCTCTGTGGAATGGTAGTTTTGAGTTGGTTGATTTTTTTAAGAAATGAGTGCTCAGGTCTAGAGTATATATATGTCCCCACCTGGCGTGTGGGAGACCCGGGTTCGTTTCCCGCCAGGGAGACAGTGTTAAGAGTTGGACTCGATGATCCTTGTGGGTCCCTTCCAACTCAGAATATTCTGTGATTCTGTGATTCTATATTACTAGGCAGCTTTCTCCAGTTAGGAACTTTGCTGCTGAATTAGCAGTAGTACCCAGGATTCACAATATATGAGAGTGAAGCAGACCAAGGGACTGATACGCATGAAGATGGAAAAAAAGTGTACTATCATCCCCCTTGTTAGGCTGGTGAGCTTCGCAGGGCAGTGCAGAGTGGCTGCAGGCAAGTCTTACAGCTTGCAGTATATCTGGGATGTGTGGAGAATAATGTTTCTGATATTATAACAAGATTAAGGGAAGCAAGTTGCCACTCTGAAAGTTCCTGCACTGTTTTCATGTGCTAGAACAGGGACAGCTAGCCTCTGTTGTCCAACTATTCTCTCAGTCAATTCATAAGATTTTTAAGGAAGGGTTACCTATACATACAATACTCCTTAAAATTGGACTTTGACATTTGAGTGGATTGGCCATGTAGTGCTGATTGCCTCTTTTTACTGCTTTGATCCCAAGATCTTAAAGTACTTTATAAATATTAATGAATAAAGAATCAGAAATATTCAGTCATTGTGTTTATGCTGCTCTTCATGTTACAGATGGGGGCAAACATATTAAGGCTACAATTTATTCCACCTTGCTTTACATTTCTGTATATGAGTGAGTTATTGCAGTTCTCCCTGATGCTCAGGGAAGAAAATGAGAATTTTTAAGGTGTGACTCATTTAATCTATTTTATACATTTATTTATAAGGAAAGGAATGATGTTGTAGAGTTATCTGTTTCTCTACATCACCGATGAAGGGACCCTTAAGGTAACTCACTCAGATTTAAACATCTGCATTGTGAGACTCTGTATTTGCTAACACAGGGACCATGACTCAGTTTTAGCTGAGCCCAACCCTCCTAATTTCCACTGCCATCCTTTGATTGTACAACAAACACTACACATATTAGAGAAAGTTCTCTCATATTGCATCAGTGTGTTAGATAACATCTGATATGACAAATAGGAAGGTGAATTTCCTGTCAGTATTCAAAAACTAACAGATTGGTGACAAATTCAAAGGTTATTAGACCTGTGTCACTTTTTGGAAAATAGCGTAAAAGCTATCATTAATTATCATAATTGAAAAAAATGTAGAATTCTATCAGCTGTAACTATATCGTCGAGGTAAACGTTAACAAACAAATCCCTTAAGAATTTCTTATGCTTGGATAATAAGAGTAGCCACATATAATCATCTAAAATATTGCAAAGTACTTAAAAACCATAGCAAAATATAACATTTATATTAATTAGTGAAAAAGTTACTTTCAAACAAGTGTTTGTGTTATCAAACAAGACCATGGCAAAGGTTGAGTATTTGTCTGAGGAATGGGGACAATTATTTCTTCCTATAAAAATCTTAATACAGAGAAAGTATAATGGGGTAGATTTCTAGAGTTTTATTGGAGAGGCTTCTTAAAAAGTATAAAAAACTAAGTACCTCTAAAATGAAAGAAAGAGAGGAAAAAGAATGATGAGATGGCTGGTTTCCAATTTTGGATGTTGACTTTGCTCACAAGTAAGATGGAAAATTTGAATACAGTGTCTAGTTGATTTACGCCTCAAAGATAGATTTCAGGTTTTGGCTGCAGACTAAATAAAGCTGTATTTTATTATTATTATCATTAGTTAGTATTAGTTTATCTGTTGCTTTGTGAATCTTGAGTTAAAGCAAACTATGAGTTCTGCAAAAGTAATTTAATCTGTATCAGACTAAGAAAAAACACTGACATTGCTAAATTTAAAGTTTTTATTAGTACAACAATAAAGCATCTGGTATGAGAGGAAAGTATTAGTTGTGAAAGGAAGATGAGATGGATACAAGATAATGACAAGAATACAGAAAAGAATAAAGGAAAGATTACAATCTGTTGAGCTGGATGAAACAGCTATTGATTTCAATTAATCCTAATAAGAATCCTGAAGGTCTGAAATTAGGACTGATATTATCTATAATTCAACATTTAGAATTTTCAGTAGTAACTTTAGCATGGGAATCAGTAGGCTCTTCCATTAAACTGCTAATGATGTAACGGAGATAGTTACTCTCATCATAGAAGAACATTGGAAAAACGTATAGTAAGGAACAGTTGACCAGGAGACAAAGGGAGCTAGAAATGGGAGGAAGTAGACTAGCATTTATAAGGGTCACTAATTATCAGGGTAATTAATTATCTGTGAAATTAATTATCTGTCAGCAATGAATGAGACTGCACACATGCAAATAGAAGTGGCAATTTCACATGCTCGTCTTCTCTGTCTCCATTTTTTAGCCTTGGCTCTGTGTCCTCTTTTATTATGATATTTGTAAAACAGTGCCTGCTGTTCCCAAACAGCTGATTAGAATTCTCACAACTTTGCAACTCCATGTTTGAGTTGACATGCACATTTTCTCATGCAGTTGGTGGCCACCTATCACACATACCACCATCCATGCCTCCTCACACTCTTTTTCAAAACACAGGCTTCAAGGCCAGAGAACTTTTTCTGTCCTCACTAGCTGGGCAGCTGCTGCAGCCATATTAACCTGTTCCCACAGGTATTGTAGACTAGTATCCCAGAACTGCGTGGTGAAGTTGGGATCGAGAAAAAAAAATATCAGAATTTAAATCTATGGCATTATTCACCCTGAATGGTTTTTCCCCATATGAATATGCTATATTAAACTCAAACTTTCAACTATATATGTGCATATATACATAGAGATACAGACATAGATACAGTGTTGTGGGCAATTTACCCAAAGATTAGGTCCCCCTGAGGTGTGCATCATATTTCTTTGTCTTTCTGCATTACCCACCCGGCCCCTGAGCAAAAAGGGGCAGGAGTGATCCAAACTCTTTTCCTGAACATACCCCTCAAGTGCACTACCGGGACTTTATCTCTATCTGTGGTGTCAAGGGACTCTGACTAGGAAGGGCTGGCTTGGTTGACCGAACCTCTGCTGTTGACTAACGAAGTAGCCTTCATTAGATGCTGATCCCAATTCTTCAAAGTCACCACACCTAATGCCTTTAAGGTAGTTTTAAAAGCCCATTACTCCTTTGAACATTTCCAGTGGCTGGTGCATGATAGGGAATATTACACATCCGTAACTGATCCCATGATAGTAGTGTCTGGAGTCAATGGGTTTTCATTTCTACAGTCACTTTTTCTCCCTTTGGAACACAATTGTTACTAAACATATTTGTTAGTTATTAATTATTCATTGTTTATACATTGAATGTGTGAGAGATTATTTTTTAATATTATATGAATGTCCTGAAGTTTTATAGGCTTTCTAATTGAATTATGTTCTTCCCAAGAATGTCCCTGTAATTCCACAATATTCTCTTTTAAATGTCATTGCCATTTGACTTACATAGTTCACACACAGCCACAAATATTTATTTTCTGAAATGAGACGTAAGGGTCAAGCATGCAGAATGTTTTCACAACTTCATGTACATAAAAGGTACCTGAGCATGAAGGAAAAAAAATTATGTGTGTCTGGAAATACAAGTACTTTCATGTGAAAGACATAAAAAATGTATAATTCTGCAGGCCCTCATTTATATTATTCTATTATCTTTCCCCTGATTTACATGAGGCAGTGTAGAGTGTTTGAAGCATGAAAGCTAAATTACCCAACAATAGACAAGAAGCCGTTAAATGATATTAAAGACTGTATGGAATATATATATATATATATGTGGATATGTATATGTATATATGAATTTAAAGTTGTTGGATATGTATATGTGTATGTATATACAAAAATATAAAAAGGAATACAGTAAGTCCCCAGTTATTCACGTCCACATCACTGCAGTTTCAATTGTTTGCAACTTATTTTTCAGTGAAAAGCAGGCACCCATGCATGCACAGATAGCACCACAAACTCAGTCAGCTCATGAATATGTAATAAACTCATGAATATGTCAATTAGCCATGCCTGCCACGACTTCTGTCCCCAGGCGCTGTCCATTTTTATCATTTNTCATTAGATGCTGATCCCAATTCTTCAAAGTCACCACACCTAATGCCTTTAAGGTAGTTTTAAAAGCCCATTACTCCTTTGAACATTTCCAGTGGCTGGTGCATGATAGGGAATATTACACATCCGTAACTGATCCCATGATAGTAGTGTCTGGAGTCAATGGGTTTTCATTTCTACAGTCACTTTTTCTCCCTTTGGAACACAATTGTTACTAAACATATTTGTTAGTTATTAATTATTCATTGTTTATACATTGAATGTGTGAGAGATTATTTTTTAATATTATATGAATGTCCTGAAGTTTTATAGGCTTTCTAATTGAATTATGTTCTTCCCAAGAATGTCCCTGTAATTCCACAATATTCTCTTTTAAATGTCATTGCCATTTGACTTACATAGTTCACACACAGCCACAAATATTTATTTTCTGAAATGAGACGTAAGGGTCAAGCATGCAGAATGTTTTCACAACTTCATGTACATAAAAGGTACCTGAGCATGAAGGAAAAAAAATTATGTGTGTCTGGAAATACAAGTACTTTCATGTGAAAGACATAAAAAATGTATAATTCTGCAGGCCCTCATTTATATTATTCTATTATCTTTCCCCTGATTTACATGAGGCAGTGTAGAGTGTTTGAAGCATGAAAGCTAAATTACCCAACAATAGACAAGAAGCCGTTAAATGATATTAAAAACTGTATGGAATATATATATATATATATGTGGATATGTATATGTATATATGAATTTAAAGTTGTTGGATATGTATATGTGTATGTATATACAAAAATATAAAAAGGAATACAGTAAGTCCCCAGTTATTCACGTCCACATCACTGCTGTTTCAATTGTTTGCAACTTATTTTTCAGTGAAAAGCAGGCACCCATGCATGCACAGATAGCACCACAAACTCAGTCAGCTCATGAATATGTAATAAACTCATGAATATGTCAATTAGCCATGCCTGCCACAACTTCTGTCCCCAGGCGCTGTCCATTTTTATCATTTAAGGGGAAGGGCAACCACTGCCATCACCCTGTAGCCAGTACAGATCCAGAGCAGGCGGCGTGGAGGAAGCAGGGCTGTGTCAGAGTTTTCAGGCATGGCAGAGTGGTAGCAGCATGGCAGATGTTGCATCTGGGGTCAAGGAGGTGGTGGGGGATGGGACCTGCTGCATCTCGAGGACAGGGTGGGGCGGGGGATGGGAGGTTGTATTCCGAAGTGCGCCCCAGACCGGTGGAAGCAGACCCACTGATCCTGCCCTGCAGATCAGCTCTGCTGGCACTGCCGCCCCTACCACAAACTAATAATGAAAATTTATTAAAGAGAAATCAAAAGAAGGGAAAAATCTCACCTCAGTGCTGTTCACAGGTTCACAGGATATTCTGAGTTGGAAGGGACCCACAGGATCATCTAGTCCAACTTCCAAGAGAGCGCCTACCCAGGAATCAGGCTTACAAGTGTGGAACCACGGGCACCATGCTCCATCCATCCAAGCCTCCTACCATCTAGCCCATGTCACTGAGTTC
>WEKX01005330.1:26336-47461 GCA_013390025.1 Pitta sordida | reverse complement strand
AAGAAAACACCAGCAACATAGCCTGGTGTGTATACCAGCGTTAGATGGTGAGTTGGACTAGATGATCCTTGTGGGTCCCTTCCAACTCATAGTATTCTGTGATTCTGTGATTCTGTGATTCTGTATCAGTGCAAGCATTGCAGACTGCTTGCATCATAGTCCTGTCCCCAATACTGCGCTGCCCAAAATAAAACTCTACCTGGACAGGAGCACTACACACTTTATTTTTAATATGGTAGATGTTTGTTGCCATGTCAGAAACACTTAAAACAGTCGATACTGGGCAGGGCAAGGGGCTCTCCTCTAGGATGTGGGGGGTGGGTTTGGGCGGGGAGGAGAAGAGGCGCAGAGAGAAGTGTAGAGAGGGAAGGGGAGAAAGCTGTGGGCAGAGGCAGCAGGCAGAAGGGTAGGTGGGGAGGAGCAGGGCTACGGACCCTCCCACTGTAGGGTGCCTCTGTCCTCTGGTGCTGAAGCCGGCTCCCCCTGCCTGTCCCCCTGTGTCAGGGTTAACCCCTGCCCCACACATATCTGAGGAGTGGCAGCAGAAGCAGGGCACAGACAGCCACCAGCTCTTGCAGCCTGCTCATCTGCAGCTGCTGCCAGCCCGTGCTCATGTGGATTGCCCCGATGTGAGACAGGGATGTTAGCCGCCGCCCAGCAGGGACGGGGCAGACATATCACTTTTGGACAAAGGGTGAGTTCAATCAGGTTATGTTCCGAGATATTGTTAGGTCATGTAGGAGAAAAATTAAGGAGGCAAAAGCCCAGCTGACTCACCCCAAAATAACTCACGTGGTCCCACAAGGGCTGGAGCTGGGAGACAGCAACTTCCCTAGACAAGTGGCAATGGGAGAAGGAAAGACAGATCCTGCCCACATGGCAAATTTTAAACTCCTCTCTCCCCTCCCACTTCCGTCCCCTTCTGCATCCAATTGAAATTGTTTCCAAGCTGTTACTCTCTCTCATCTTCCATTCATGAGTGGAAGAGAAAGGAGGCTTACAGTGTCCAAAAATATGGCGTCGCCTCATGGCCATTGCAGTCCTGTCAACCAAAACGTTCCCCCAACTCATTCACCTGCAGTGCCAGAGCTGTCACTACCCACCCTACTGTGCTGACTCCCACTCTTCTTCCTCCCTCCTGTGGCCACCACCACCCCTCCCACAGGTCAGTGGCTCCCCATGACCACAGTGTTTTTCTAAAGTGCACTATCAGACTGGGTTTGCCCTGTCCTTGCCTGCGGTGCGGCTGGGACTCGCAGCACCATTGGCTCTGATGGCTCAGCTCTCCTGCTGGGGAACTAGACTCTGTATGCTCACAAAACATGGACTGCTCTGCTTTCCCCCCATCACCCCCCACCTGCCAACAGCTCCACAGGAATCGACTGTCATCTTTCCTGGGGATTGTTCTAAAAATGGATAAAATTTTACAACGAGAGGGAAAAAAAAAAAGAGATAATTTATTCCCACCAATGACAGGCAGAGTATCACTACAATATACAAAGTATGTCACAAGGCAATGCATAATGAAACTACAACAGATGTACATGCTTTATGCCGGGGTACATGAGCATAGTGCCATAAAAATGTAAGTGAAAATCTTATCCACTGCAAAGTTTGGAACTTACATGGAATTGACTTGTGGGTCCCTTCCAGCTCATAATTTTCTGTGATTCTGTGATTCTGTGACTTGATAAAAATATTGATTTTTAGCCATTTGAAAGTTGAACATCTAGAGTAAACCAGTGATCTCAGCTTCTGCCCTATCTCCAGTAGAAGCAGATAAGCATTTCCAGAAGGTGATTTATTCCATTTATCTGAGGAATTTACTGTAAGTATTTGCTCTCTGATGATGCCTGTCATTTTCCAGGGAGATATACTATGTGATGCCATGTTATTTATTGCCTTATTTCTATTAAGATAATGTCGTGGATTGACCCTGGCTGGGTGCCAGAGATGCACCTACAACCTCTCCTGGAGGAGAAAAACTGGAATATAAAACTGGANGTCCAATTCACAAGCAGCAGCGGGATGCCTGGAAGAACATCTCTACTCCTTCTCTCGTGGGCCTGAGAGCCTTCGATCTCTCAGCCTCCCAACACAGATTTCTGAACTGGCACCTACATCTTGCTACTAAATTTTTTTTCTTCTCTTCCAAAAATGTTATTCACAGAGATGTCTCTATCTCTATAACCTTGAATGCCATGGCAGCGACTGGAGCTGAGAGCTGAGCTGTTAACCCCCTCACTGCCAGAGCAGCAAAAAAACCCTAAACTATAACAGATAACATCAAATGTAGTGATATCTATCTATTCATGAAAAAACATTTATTTTGCTCCCTACGACAGTCCACAAATATTGAATTTAATTTCTGTAACCACAAGTAAGAACAGAAGCATAGACTGAGCCAGTCTCATCAACTGTCCAAATACTTTTGGTTATGTCTTTACAAACCTACCAGCACCGATCAGAGCATCTTGTCCTTCCTATGATGAAAGTGTTTAACTTTCTGTTACTGCAAATCCAACCCATTTACAGGTCAACAGGACAAGTAGCCCAATAGAGCCAAGAAAACACTTCTTTCAGGGACAAGTCATAATACACCATCTCTTTCCAGATCAATATGGGATCTTGTGGAAAAAAGTAACATAATTTGAGGCATGCTTGACTGTATGATGAAAATATAACTGATAAAGTTTTGCAATTTCTAGACTCATGACTCAGACCAACTTATAAAATGTTGAAGAAACATCTCCAAATTTTATGTTTATAAAAAAATTGACTGCTCATCTTCTAGCTCCCCCCCTAAGGCATCACAGAATACCTCTGTATGACAACATACATTCATTCAAATACAACTTAGATGCTTTTGGGGCTCAGAAGTCCTCAAGCATGAGAAGAAGCTTATACTTGAAAGTTCCTTCTAGAAAGGTTAATTGGACAGGTTGCCATAATGGCATATCTGGTAGACTATTCAGAAAATTCTTCATTCTTGACATTTGGTTCTGGAAAATCATAATCAACATAAGTTTTTTCTGAGTTTTCAGCTTTACTGGTTAGAAGAGTCTACATGACTTGCTTTTCTAGCTCACTGAAAATTTCCAAATCAATTAGGATGATGTGACACAAACTTAAAAGGGCTGACCAGAAAGTGGGAGAAAAAGGGCAGTTGCAACTTCTCGTTCTAGAATATTCCACAAGTATGAAAGGGAATCAAAGTCAGGGGGAAATAACCTTTCAAGAGTTTCTGCTTGGATCAAATTACTGTAATAAGAAGAAATCCCGTCATAATAGCTGCCGTAGAGTAACTACACAGGGAGATTAACAGACTCATTGTGCCTTGAAGGCTGCAATTTAAAGAGTAAGATTCTGAATTTTTGTAATTTATCACATTTAAACACTGATCAGGATATACTTTCTGAATAAAAGTTTAAGACTTCATATATAAAAAAAGCTTGTAAGACTTCATATATAAAAAAAGCTTGTCCATTCCTCATGTTGCCCCAATGAGATAGCACAGCTGATGGAAGAGGAAGTGCTCATTCTAAGATGTACCTATAACATCTGATTACAGTTATACTACCACATTTGTGAGAAATGGGTCATACCAGAGGTCTCGCAAAATGTCAAACTCGCAAATACATGCAGGTCATTAATATGCATGCCGGTCACGCCCATTCTTCCACCCCCAGCCAATCAGGAGCACGGGGGAGCCTCTTCAACTCATCCTCATGGGCTCTCACAGCACAGGGGAGGAAAGGCAAGCATTTCTGTGCCCTCTCTGCCTCAAGAGACCCCTCTGACAATCCCTAGGTTTCTCTTCAGCCATGCTGCTGCTTCTGCAGCTGCTGACCGCGTGTGCTCACAGCCCAAACCCCATGCCGCTGCTCCCGCCCCCTCCCCAGCCCTGGTGCTCGTGCCCAGCAGGCGCTGGCCCTGCTGCGCGTGGGGCGGGGGTGGTTCAGCTGCAGCAGTGGAGTGAACGTGTCCCGCCAGCCACTGCAGCCAGCCCCACTTTCCTAGGGCACTTCCCTTCCCCATCTGTAGCCATGGAAAGAGTAACACATGACTAGGGGGGGTCAATCCCTGGCTGCGCTTAGAGTAACAAAGACGGCGTGATTCCTGGCCCTCCCCGTGGGGCCGGGCCAGAGCCGCCCCACAGGGAGCATCAGCACTGCCCCTCAGTGGAGCAGAGGCACTGCACATGCGTCAAACTGGGAAACTTGCAAACAGCTGAAGGAATATTGCCAGAAATTTTCCTTGCAAATCCGTGGAGTCGCAATCCAGAGGTCGCAATGCAGTGGGGATTTACTGTACTACATTTCAGTAGCTAATTTTTTTTGATGAATGTCTGAACATTCAGCAGATAGAGGGGTTTTCCCCCTCTATACAACAGCTGTGAGTTTTGAGTCAGACTGACTGGGAGGAGGTGACACACCAAAAATCATTGAGCACTGGCTGAATGTAAATGCATCATCTTGATAGTCTTGCTTGAAAGACATCTGTAGTCATGGCACAAATATCAAGGGCAAAGCATTAGAGATTACAGTTGTTGGGGAGACAGACACAATTTCTGGAAATATTTAAGTCTGCTGCAGAAGCAATGACCACCACAATCCCATTTGCACTCGAATGAGAAGTAGGCCCAAGAACAATTATAGTAAACGTCTGAGAATGCATTATGAATCACCCATAGTTTTGTTATAAATAACCTGCATCACTTTCTCTATGGTCACAAACATAAATACCAGAGTGGAGGAAATGTAGGCTCTTCTAATTGAATGATTTGTATTTCTATAACTTGCTGTGAAGATGACACAAAAGATTGAAGTGTTTGGGGATACTTCTCAAGAAGTAAACCATTATAATATCTGAAAGCTACC
The DNA here is from genome assembly GCA_013390025.1 of Pitta sordida. Taxonomy (NCBI): domain Eukaryota; kingdom Metazoa; phylum Chordata; class Aves; order Passeriformes; family Pittidae; genus Pitta; species Pitta sordida. Next base: position 42,581 of record WEKX01005330.1, on the reverse strand, counting down.
TAAGTAAATTCCTATTACAAAATTTTGTGAGACTCTACTGTTTATCTCCCTCAGCAGTGACATGTGGGCACATTAGGTTCTCTTATTCACCCCATAACAAAGATAAGAGCATTATAAGAAAAGGGAAAGGGTTGTCTGGACTCTCAGGATTATACACTGATATACTATACCCTAAGAATATAGGGTAGGTTTTCTCCTGTACATAGGGCTGACTGATCCTCCTCCAGAACAGGGTGATATCATAACCGCCTATGAGAGACAGTTTTTTATCCTAGGGACACTCCTGTGTCCATAAGTATTGCTCAAGATTAACTCAGGAAATGGCTATCTAGTATAGGGAAGAACTTTGTTGAGGACTCCACTAGGAATTTATCCTTAAGAATATCTGCACATCTGCATCTGAGTCTGTGCAACAAGACTCTGTCTCTGTGGTTTACTCAAAGTCCTGCTGCTGAAAGGAAACGCAGGCAATTCTACACAGAAGCAATTTCCATTCTCATTGTGACTTAATATCTTTGAGAGTAGAGTATCTACATATGGCTGGTGCAAAAGGTTATGGCAATGGTACAGGTACCAAATTTGCAATAACATAAAAGAGGCTGTATGTTTTGCTCCTTTTTCATCTTTGTAGTTCAGATTGTGAGTACAGGTGAAACCTATTAAACCCCTGTGGCTAAAGCATTCAATTTCTGATGCATGCTCAACAGAAGTGGGATGCATATGGATTAGGAATTCCAGTAACTCCCCTTCTCTTTATTCATTGCCTTCCACTCTAATAGGAATGGTAGATTAAAAGGTAAGCGTTTCCCTGCAAGGTGCCACACAGACAGTTTATCTGCTTTTCAGAGGGAAGTGGACCACCTGATCAGCCAAAAACTGTTTCCATAACCACCTCTGTCTATTAACAACTATGTTCCTAAAAGTCCAAAGTTAGTTTGATGGACAATTGAGAAGCTGATAAAGTTACTCCCTGACCTGTTGATGGCTTTGGAGAATAAGAAGACTGGTTAAAAATTAAATGAGGAAGAAGATAGAGAGAGACAAGGTAATGAATTTTGTATTGGTAGGAAGTAGACTACTAGTTCTTTGTAAGAAAGAATGTAAAGATGGACAGGACTATCTGGTGCTTTTCTTCTGCATCACAACATGTCTATGGGCTTGTCTTTTGGAAGGAAGCAGATTTTTTCCATTTCATGCTCTGTATATTTCTATAGAATTCATATATTTAATTCACATTTTATATTACCTTCCTCATACCCACTGAATTGGCACTTATCTCTTTCCAGCCACAGCTTTTTCCCCAGTGGCTCTTTTTCTCTTGAAGCCGCAGTTACTTGCTTTGCCTTTTAAAGGCCATTTTTGCTTCTTGTTTTACCTAGCATACACACTGGTCATATGTTTTGATATTAATGAAATGGTTGAGGCTAGAAGACACCTCTGGAGACTGAATAGTACAACACCTGCTCAGAGAAGCTGTCAGCTAGAGCAAGTTGTCCAGGATGGTGTCCATCTGAAGTTGAGTAGCTACAAAGACAAGAGCCTCCACAATTTCTCTGGGCAACCTGTTCCTTTCTTTGACCACCTGACCATAACAGATTTCTTTCTTTTGTTTAAATGAATCATGTGTTTCAAGTGACCATTGCCTCTTGTCATATAAGTGAGCAACTGGAGAGGAATCTGGCTCCATCTTTTTTAACACCCTTTCCCCACCAATCAGGTATTTATACTCATGGTTAAAATCCCCCTTAGTCTTCATTTCTCCAAACAGGTTCAGATGCCTTTCACACATAACAGTCCCTTAGTGCTTTTCAGGACCTTACACTGGATTCACTCCACTATGTCCACATCTTTCTTGTATACATCCACTGCGGCTCTCAGTTGCTTTACTTGTTCCATTATGTCTCTCTGATCCTAGTGTGTTCATAGCCCTGTAACTGCAACTGCACATAGACATCTAACTCCTCCTCTTTGTTCTCCATGCTGCAGACATCAGTGTATAGCACTTGAGACAGGGGTTTTTTGTGCTAGTTTCCGAGGAAAAGTGTGTGTGTTTTTCCTTCCTATGCTGCTCTCTTAGTATTTCTTTGTTTTGTGCATGTTCACTTAGTGCGGGCACACTTGTGCCATTTTTTAATACAAGATCTTTGCTATTTACATTACCCACCACCTACTTGCCAACCCAATCAACACTGCTTGAGTACCCTCGATTTTCCTATAAGAATGTACTTTTTGGAAAACTCCAGTTGCTTTCTGATTTATTTTGAAGAGCTCTCAAAGATTCCCCGTATGATGCAAATCCTCCCCAAAGCAGCTGTTCATTTAATAAAAGGCATTTCTGTAATATGGTCTAACTAATGTCTGCAAAGTACTAAGAGACTTCAAAAGTTGTCATCTGAGTATGCTAAAAACGTGCAGGAAGATTGAAGAGCACTTCATAGTGTTAGGAGACAAGACACTGAAGGTTACAACACCTCTAGAAACAATGGGAAATAATTGCCTTTGTCATGCATTTATATTTTCCATAATGGAACATTATTTTGGGAAATAAATTCAGAAAACTAAGAGAGAATATTACATTGTAATGGGTGGCATCCCTGCCCATGGTGGGGTTGCAAGGGTGGAGGGGTTAGAACTAGATGATCATTAAAGTCCCTCCTAACCCAAACCGCTCTGTGGTTCTGCAATTTTCAGATTGATTTCTACTATCTTCGTTTTCTGTGAGACCGATAAGTGACTTTATTCTCTTTTAGCATAAGACCAAATTCTGTTTTAGTAACCATTTGATAACAAATTTGCTTTACTTCAACTATTACATAAGTTCATACTTATTTTTCCTTTTGCTTTTTTTTTTGCAATGACAAGTACCATACACCACTAAGCACTGTAAACTTTAGTTCAAGTGCTGTAATACGAAAGTACCTTCTAAAGGAAAACCGTATCATATTTGGTGAGGGAATTTATGTTCTACAGGACTTATGTGACCTTGGCTGTAATGAAAGAAAGGGACTTTAAAGTAGCTAAGGCTTTTAGAACTTGCTAAATAGTCAAAACTACAACCATTGTAGGCACGTGAACTTGCAGTCACCTTTTTTCCTATTGGCAGGCAGAGATCCTCTGGAGTGTAATAATGAGAAAAAGTCTCTCTGGCTCTGTTGTGGCTGCTTTGCTGAGGGTGGTAGTGACAAGATCAAATGCCATTTTGGCACTTATTGCAGGTATACTGAGTCTCACTAAGTTGTACAAATACACTACTGATCTTATCTTACCAGCCTCCGGATCAGCACAAAATACTAAACAAGATCAAAGAGGTGACGGAATCTACTGAAATAATAAGAATGGATGATGATAAATAGCCCCAGAGAGTCTGGCCAAAGATCACAATAAGACAAGTTTAAGAAAAAGAAATCTTAAAAATTTAAATGAGTGTGTTCTGGAACAGCTACCTTTGCCTGTGATACCCAAGCAGAGGCTTTTTCTTTACCTTAGTCTCTTTTGAATGAAAAAACAAAATGCTCGATATCATATACAAAAATAACATTCGATATTATTGAAATCTCTTTGTGTGCAGCTCAGGTTTAGAAAAGTGAGAACTCATCGGAAGATCATTTGAAAGTAAGGACATTAAAACCCTTCAAATCAGGCAGAAGCAACATGAACAAAGCACAGCATCAAGTGTTGCAATGTACATTACAAGGCTATGAGCTCACATGGATCATATGTGTATGTAACTATCTACACACTTAACAAATGGCTCTAGCAGCAGAGGTTTTCAATCAGACATTATCAGAAGAAAAACCTTTTGAATTTACCTATTTACCTGGCTTCTCTATAGTTGTAATTAATTAATTAATTAATTGTTTCTGTTGATGAGTCCATCATATTACATATTAAGTACAATTCATAGCTCATATTGAGTTATTCCTGCTATCCAGAAATTGAAGAGAACTGTATTCAGCTTAATCTTATTAATTCCAGGCAGCAACTCAATTCATCTCAATTATCTTTAAATTGCCCAAATTTTTTCTGATTAAATATAATTAATAGACACTGCAGTGAAGAGTGAACAATTCTAACATTTTGTTAATTTTTAGACAAAACCCTTCTAATAATGCACTAAGAAATGTAGCACTAAGAAGAAACACTAAAAGGTGGAAAGATAATTCTACGGCTAAAGTATTTAGGAAAGACTCTTTCTAAGCTTTCATATCTGGATATCACCTGAAATTAAATTAATGAAAAGGCATCTGATAGCAGATATCATACTATTATCTAACCAAACAATGATTCTACACTTCTGTTACTTATTCAAATATTGTCTATTCACTGATTTCAACTCTGAAATACTTGCAGCACCCTACTTTAACAAGAATACTGTGTTAAAGTGATGTTCTGCTAGAAGTTTCTTTCTCTACTCACAATTTGCATCTTACAAAGGCATAACTCAACTCCTGGTCAGCCCAAGATTTTATTATTTGTGGAAACAATTGCTAAGACTGAATTCATCAATCTATTGGATAAAAAAAAAATAATCTAACAACTGTCACTATTAGCATTCAAGAAGATGATCTATCAAGAGTCCTAAAGGGAGCACAACATGCTTTTCCTAGTAAGTGGCTTATTTTACAAACTTAAGTAGTTTTTTGTCTGTGTTGTATTTGTTGCATTTGCGGGAGTGTTGATGTTTCTTTTGGTGTCTAAGTTAACACATGGACATTCCAGCCAGTTTTCACTGACTGCTCCAACAGAGCCCTGTGGATTATGCACTTGGACGTGTTTCAGGAATCTATGAATACAAAGCCTGTTGAGTATGTGATTTCATACAAGGTTCTGTCCTTACTTACGTGCTTTCTATGAGCATTGAAACTGATGAATGCATTCTTATTATTTAATTATGCTGCTATCAAACCACTGTCCCCAAGAAACTGTGATATCTGATAAAAAATATTTGACATCAATTAAAAAAAGTAAGTTAGAAAACTGTATGGTCATACAAAAGGTGTGAGAGCTACAAAGGGAGCCAAATTACAAAAGGGTTAGTGATTCACCCAGCCAAGTTAAACAAGACACAATTGGGGCTTATTGACTTCCCTCCTTCGACCTCCCAAGTATGAGTTTATGAAAGCCTGGAAAGCTAAATTAACCCCAATTGTGTCTTGTTTAACTTGGCTATTTAAGCTAAATGGATAACCCTTTTGTGGTTTGGCTCTTTATGTAGATATCACACCTTTGGATAATTAACACTGCCTTTCTCCCACCTTCCTAAAAACCTTAGTTTACATTTTTTGATTTGTGATGGAAGAAAAAGCAAAATTCTCACTGAATAAAACAAAATAAAAAACATGAAAGTACATTAGAAATAATTGCAGGGTAGCAATTCACAATAGGGACTCAAAGATGCTATTGGAACTGCAGCAGGAAAGTGGCATGACGTACAGTAGTAAGGCATAACTCTACAAAAGAGAACCTTTTATATGTTTATCAAATAGTACATAATATCAAGCCACCCAATTCTCATTATTGTACCTAAATTCAGACTTTTACTGGTAAACACATGAGTATGAAGCTGTTTCCTTTCACTTCAGCAGAGGTTGTTAGGCACTCAGAATACACCAGAATAAGATTATGACTAAAATGCTAAAATAGGGCTGAAGAGTCTTGTGTAAGTTTTTGTTTTTCAGAAAATTCCTTTTTACTGCAGTATTGTCTTGGGGGGACAACTCAGTATTGTGACTTCACACAAAGTAAGGACACCTATAGCATCTGGAATGATTTAGATTGGATGGGACCTTAAATCACAGAATCACAGAATCACAGAATGAATTGGAAGGGACCCACAAGGATCATCTAGTCCAACTCACCATCTAACACCCGTACAGATCCGAAAGCACATCGCAGAGCGGTAACACAAACCTAGTTCCCTCACAGTCTAGCAGGCCACTCCGAGCTGCAAGGGACCCAGGATCATCCAGCCCTACACCCCCCAGCTAGACCATGTCACTAAGCTCCTCATCCAGTCTTCTCTTAAACACCTCCAGGGACGGTGACTCCACCACCTCCCTGGGCAGACCATTCCAATGTGCAATCACTCTCTCTGTGAAAAACCGCTTCCTAACATTAAGATTAAACCTCCCCTGGCGTAGCTTGAGGCCGTGCCCTCTCGTTCTGGTGTCATCAGCCTGGAAGAAGAGGTCCACACCCATCTGGCTGCAATGTTATCTAGTTTGAAAACTCATGCCATGAGCAGGAAAACCATGAAAAGGAATTAAGATGTCATGAAACATTGCCAGAATTAAATGGCAACTCCTTGCAAGCTTGTGAAAATACAGATTGTTTTAAGGCAGAAAAAGTTGCATGGATTTTATCTGTGGAATTCTCTCTTCCCCAATATGTGAAAAGTTGCAGTGTTCTCTGTGCAAGGCATCCAAATGAATAACATGCTCGTGGCAGGAGCAGCATCTGGCGATGGTTGTCTAGGACAGGTACTGGAGGTAAATCACTGGAGATGCTTCTCATATGCCTGTGACTGTAGGAGCCTAGACAACTAGCTTCAATAGATTAGGTTATTGAAAGAAATTCACCTTGAAGTGCTCAGTACAGGCCATATATGAGTATTCCTGAGATTATACCTGTCTAGTAGAATCAAGTCCATAATATTTAACAAAAATGAATATGTTAGATGAACATAGAACGTGTTAGTGGAATTTTCTTTTGTGATTTATTTAATGATAACCATGATCCCAGGAACACACATCTTTGTAAAACCTGAGAATGATGAAGAACTCAAAGATGTCCATTAAAGAATCAAACAGTACATAGCAGCTCTTTTGTAGAAGGGGTTTTATGAGACACAGTCCTTTGTGAAATTGGCAAGACTAAAAAGCTAACTAATATGTTGTTAGTTTTGCACATACCATCTAGCTAGTACAGAGGTCTAAATGTGTAAAATTTTGCAAGGAATAAAAAAAATATGTTGCAATACCTCTAACATAACACAGGCATTTTTATATACTTGTATCAGAGGATCTTTGCATTTTTACTAAAGATTCCTCTGAGACTTTTCTTACAAATTATTAAAAATCCAGTCCACAATAATAATAGTAAATGTAGAGAAAAATGTAGTTATTAATATTAAGGATTGCTGATAATACACTTGTTAGGAAAATTATGTAATCTTGGAAAAGTAGGAGTTCAGAGAACTTTATCCATGTGAAGAGATTCAGAATGGGGGCTGTTTCCTTCTTTGCTTGGTTTTGTAATTGGACAGCTTTCAAGGAATATCCAGTTCCTGGCTAGGAACTGAGATTATCTCAGCTTCCTATAGTTCAAGCCTTAGTATTGGGAATGCTGAGACTTTGTCAACTGCTCCCATCAGCTCTCTCCATGGACCAGCTCAGATTTGTGTATGTATACAGTAGAGATCCAATGTTGGTCAGGTGAATACGGTGAATTTCAGAACCCCAGAGGAGTAAAACTGCTGTTCATTAGTTCTCTCTATGCTAGGGTTTATCAATAGGTTTTTTTGTCTACTGGGCAAAGTAATGTGATGATAACTAAAACCTATAGTATCTCAGCTCAGCCTAATTTGTATATGAGAGAGAAATTAGTTCCTTCAATGACCTTTATGGTACTGAGGTATCTGCACTGATTAAATCTTAATTCATCATTTTGTGCAGTCGTGGTGTTCTATACTTCAAGAGGGAAAAAAACCCAGAATCCAACTGTCTTGACTTCATGGATGGGCAAAGTCCAAAATTCTGTCTACATCTGGCTTTTAAATAGCCCTCATACAAATGAAGAAAGGACTTTAAATTCCATTTTTAGACTCTTGAGCATTCAAAGTAGGAAAATTCAGGTTTAGTGATTACAATCTGAGCCTGTCTTAATATAAATGGAAAGCTTTCCAGTGCTAGCAGAAGATTAAAAAAACAGAGCAAACAATTTATTTGGAAAGTAAAACTGCCTTGATATATCATGTCATCCCACTGTTTTTGAGGGAAAGGTATTCTGAAAACAGATGCAAATTTTAACCAGAGGGCTTGTGCTGAAAGTCTGCTTGCCAAATGTCTCGCTCTTCAGTTTATGTGTCCACAGTTAAAATAAAGGCAGAGAAGTCGTTATAAAAGATGATCCTTTTTGAACTTTCTCCAACAGTTGCAGCAGAATTGGATTTAATTTTTTTTATTTTTTTTATATTTAAGTGTAGTCAGTGAAAATTATTATCTATAATGGGTTTTTCAAATTTCTTCCCCAAGGCCTCATAGTTCAGGAGGCCTCTCCCTCCCACCCTGTCCCATTCCAGTTACCGAGCACTTTCCTCTCATGAATATAATGATTATCAACTTATTTTTCAGTTAAGGGGGAGGGGAGGGGGCATTTCAACTGCCTGCCTGACAATGCTTTCAAATGGTGATGAAATGTCTTCTTCATATCTGAAGAGAACATGATTATTAGCACTGAATCTGACAGACACGATTTTTGAATATTTTTGTGGCATTAATTTAAATCAATGTAATGTTTGAAAACATTTCAGTTCCTCAAACAGCTGATGCAGCTTAGATTCAATTATAACAAATTGCAACACACTGTCAAGTCTTTTTACCAAGTCATTAGTCAGGGATTTTGAATGCGCGGCCTATGAACAGAGTTCGACTGGCTGACAGCTCTAATTGTTAGGAATCGCTAAAGGATTGCTAATGAACTGGGGGATCTGTTGGGCCTGTAGCTTTCTTCAAGGATGAAATTTTTGAAAACTTTCACAAGATCAAAGCAGTATAACATGGACCATTTGCTAAATTGTCAGCAGTGGAGTGAAGCAGTCTGAGTCTCAGCTTTAAAGCTCAAGCTTCAGTAGAAAACACCATGTGCCTCCTGCCCCTGAGCTTTTTTCATGTGTCAGTAAAACCATAGTGCGAAACAATGACTTGAAGAAAGAGTCCCAGAGCTGCCATGGCCGCTATGGCTTAATTAGGAGGAGCAGGAAAGGGAGACGAAAATTCCTCTCTGCTGTTAGTGGATGCAAGAGATACAAAGTGTCCGGCACTATTACAACCAGTCCCACAGTTACTTATTTTGCAGCTTCCAAATCTGTTACTGGTCAGAGAAGTATATGATAGTGCAGAAGAAACATGAAGGCTTCTCCGCTATAAAGATGTCAGTGAAGTTGCCAGATTTGCCTTCACGACCCAAGGAATGGTTGATCTCACCAAAGGCTTTGCAATCAATATCAGGGAGACCAGACCTTCCTCTCCAGCACCTGCTCCAGCATCCGCATCAGGTAATGAGAATGTTCTCATTGAGCTATGGACACTGGACACTGAATATATCCCTGGTGTGGCTGGCCAACAATCTGTAGCCAACGAATAGCTCCCAGCTGCTGCTGCTGAACAAATATGTTGCCTCATGTTACTCAGCGGCAGAAAGCCAGTGCAGTGAAGGGAAACTTTTAAACTGATCTTAAAAGAAAAAAAAGATATGAAAACGTGTCTCCATCGTTCCCATCTGGTTTATATTTTCCTTTCATATTCAAGTCTTATTTAAGTCTGTTCTTTTTTTTTTACTCTTCTCATTGAAATTTACTATGGTATCCTTTTACCAAAAGAAAATAATGCCTGCTGAGCTACAGTAACATTGGTCAATTACCCAAATGTCTTAATATAGAAGCCTGCCAGGGGGAAAGAATGTTTGAAATAAGATTTACATTATTACTTCTTTAAATTAACACTTCAATAAGACTCTAGGAAAAACAAACTCTTTCCTTCTCACACTGTGTGAGGTATAGTACCAAGCTGATGTTATCCTCCCCAAGAAAAACTGCATTTAAAAAACAACACTGAAGGGCATATAGTGAAAAATTTTTGGAGTGCCTGAAATGGGAACACTGATTTTAAATGTCATTACAGTTTGTAGTGCCTTGAATATTAATTTTGCATCCAGCACCTTCTAGAAAGAAACTTCATATCTCTATTACACTCCCTCTCTCCTATCAAATACATACACATCAGCCATATGAATGTTCTGAAGCAATATTGCTTAAACTTTCTATAGGGCTTCCATAATCTCTGGTCAGCAGATGTAGAAGAGATTTTCTTGAAAAAACTTGTCAGGAGATATCAGCAATTTATACCTGTCCACTGCTATAGCCTTTATTTATAGTCAAACATTCCATCTGGAGCTATAGCATTTACTTTTTCTTTTAATAGAATTCTTGAATTAGACATTTACATTAACAAGGTGATCAACCTGCAAAAGAGCTGCAGTAGTATAATAATCACTATCAATTTTCAACAGATGACCAAGGAAGAGAAAAATCTCATTCATTTGTACATGGGGATTGCTTTACTTAGTCTACTACTGACTTAATAGAAGCAGGAAATTCACAAAAAAGTCTAATACTGCTGAGTTTAGCATTAAATACACAAATAGCTGCAGATATTGGGTTGCATTTCAGAAAAAAGCTTAAATTATCAAATTTAATTGAAACATTCCTCAGTTTTCACTAGGAAAATCCATATGGTTATTTTTCCTCTTCTAATTTTATGCATCTAGATTGAGCTAATCAGCAGGATTCTCTCCATACTTGTTGGGTGAGTCATTCTATTTTTCTTTGACACGTATCCTGTGACCGAAGAAATGATGTAGTAGAGCACCTGTCTTTCTCAATTGGCTCTAGAGGGAGACCAAATGACAAAATTGAACTACAATTTCTAGAGTTGAAGTTATGGCATACAAAAACCCAGCTGAGAGCCTAATGACCTTGTTTTGGATGAGCCCTACATTGATGAAGTCTGGACAGTGCTGAGCTGGTTGTAACCATCCTCAAGAGAGGATGTGTGAGCTCATTGAAATCACAGGACTCAGCCCATATTTGCTGATGACTGTTTACACGCCAGTCCTTAAATGTGCGTTATCTAGCCTACAACACACAGTATTCTATCCCCACACTCACCAAGGATTTATCCAGTTCATTTTCAGCAAGATATTGCTGGTGAGGCCCATCCACACGTTTTTTGAATACTTCCAGGGATGGTTATTTCACCACCTCACTGAGTACTCTGTTCTAATGCTTTACAACCCTCTCTCCAATATCTAATCTGAACACCCCCGTGAAAATTTAAGGCCATTTCCTTTAATCCTGTTACTTTGTTACCTGAGACATCACACCCACCTTGCTATGACCTCCTTTCAAGTAGTTGTGAAGCAGCAAGATCTCCCCTAAACTTCCTTTTCTTCAGATTAAATGATCTCTGTTTCCTCAGCTGCTCGTCATTAGACTCATGCTCCAGACCCTTCTCCAGCTCCATGGCCCTTCTATGGAAAGTACCTTAGTGTCTTTCTTATATGGAGGAGCCCAGAAATGCACACAGGATTCCAGGTCCAGTCTCATCAGTGCTGAGTATGGGGGACAGGTCACTTCCCTGATCCTCCTGGCCACACTATTTCTGATACAAGCCAGGATGCCATTGGCTTTCTTGATCACTTGGGTGGTTTTTTATGTGTAGTATGTACAGATCATAATGGTTTTGAGTTGCCCATCTTTATCTGAAAACCAGGGATGGCTATATTTCCTTACACCACACTTAGACACTCTACAGTACCAAGATACTTAGTTAGAATTTACAAGGATTCAGCACAAGGTGTACACCGTCATGGAAGACAGACAGTAGCTTGGGCCAACAGCTCTTGCATGAAAGTGATACAAGTCTTGATGCCTACTAAAAGGTTACTACTTATACCTGAATTTCGCACCTCCAATAGCACCTGGACCAAGAGCTCAACTTCAGCAGTCAGTCAAAACAATGTTTAATAATGGCTTTCTTTCCTGATTTTTTTGCTGTTCCTCTTGTTCTTCTTCAGAAAAGAACTCAGACCTGAATCTCTGCTTGCAGAAACTGCTGTTTACCAACTGTTGTACAGTATTACTTCTTCTATTTAATTCCAATTTACTAATAAAAAATATCCTTTCTGTCAGGAAAAAACAATTTCCCTCTGTGTCTTGAAATGTAAGAAAACAAAACAGGTGCTTGTTGCATTTAATAAAGAACATGCATATGCATTGAAAAAACTTCTAGCTTATTTTTATGATGCCAATATTTAATTATGTTCATTTTTCATTTTTAATTAGACAGTAGAACAGATGGTGCAGGCACAGAGTAAAGGAAAGTGTCCATTCGTATAACCTGCTACGTGATGCCAACAAATTCCTCTGCTTAGAGCCTGATCCAAGTTCTACTGAGTCTAGCATGATCATATTGACTGAATATTAGGGGTCTGGAGGAGGCCACAGAGCAGGGCTTTCCTGGAATCTGTTTTCCTGATGTGTACATGATGAATGTATTTCTCCCAGAGTTGAGTTGTGTTTTCTAATTTTAAGGCAAATTTTGGTTCAGATAGATGTGAGAGACCATATTTCTTACTGGCTTTCCTGTAGGTAAAAATTAACTGTTTGTATAAAATTAATTTCAATTCCAAACCTTAATTTGGAAAAATATCTCACATTATTTTGTGCCCTAACAATAAGAATTCATGCAGTTAATGGCATGAGTCACAGAGAAAGCAAGACAAAATTTACTTAGATCAATGAAAAGTGGAAGCTCCAACTGATCAAAATTTGGGTCCTGCATTTCATTCAAAGACACATAAAATTAACCACTGTACTTACTCATTTCACAAATGAAATATTTGTTTATTTCTCTTCTAAATTGAATATATGTTTTAAAAATATACCAATTTTAGCCAAGTAATTTTAAATAGATCAGGTGGGCACAAATATTTACTAAATTAAGAAAAAAAATCAAATTAAATATTAAATATTTGCATTGACCAAGAATTAATTTCTAGGTGTGTGTGTCATGAGTGTGTTTAACTGAAGCTTTTTTAAGTGTGCGTGATTCTTCATTTGCCTGACATCAGTCACAACCATATTTTTCCTGGTCATCTGGGAAGGAAATGGATGTTCTTAATCTATGTGTCATGAACTTTAACTATATAAATGGCACTGCTAAGAATGACAGTGGAATATTAAAACATGTAAACCAATCTAAGAGTGTTCAGAAGAAACTATTATTTGAGGGCTTAAAAACAGGCTTATGGTAAACAAATTCAGATTGGCTCATGAAAAAGATCAAGAGGTAATTAGATTTTAATGTGTAAGTTTTTAACAAAAACTGTTAAAGGGTAATTGAAACCTGAAAAATTCATATTATGAGTAAGAAACATTTCTAACGTGACAGGTATTTAGTACTGGAAGAACTTACCAATAGCAGTGCATTGCCTTCTGGCTCCTGAAGTCACCCAGATAAGAATGAACAGAGAAAGTAATTTAATCCAATCATTTCTAGTCATCTTTGATTTGTAGTAGGAGAAGAAAGAATCAATCCCCATATAGTGAATTTAAGTCTATTGAAAATATGCTTCCTTTTCTGGATAATCTTTTGCAGATCCTCTTAAAAGGAGTCTGCCACTTTGAGTCAAGCACAAATTATTGGTCTCATTCTGAGGAAACTGACTCTACAGATGTTCTGGGTAGGTGGTCTTCTGGTGCTCTCCGACCTTTAAAGTTCATGAATCAGGAATTTTTCATATACATGTATTTATTTATAAAATATCATTACACATAGGTACGACTGCATTGATTAATTACATATGCTCTTCAATAATAAGAAAGAACTACCAGCACATGATAAACAGCAAATTACTAACATTTTCAGGGAAAAATTTCAAAGCTCTTCAGACACAGAATTAGTCACTGAAGAGATCCGTGCATAATTTGGCAATAACTAATAAGCCCAAGAATTTTGCAGTCTATTTGAGAACAATTTGCAAAGAGAAAACAAAGCAAAATTCTTCAGATAAATTATTCATTTGAATTAGTCATTTAGGTCTAGTAAGGAGTTGTAGACTTTTTGAAAATATATGGCAAGGGGATACAGTTTTCAAGTGGTTGAAACAAAACTACTCTGCTCTTCTAGAGTTTGTTTCATCACATGTTCTCAAGGCACTCATTAATTATGCTGAATATTAATTATAACCATTTTAGATTTGAACAAACTCAGGCACACACAGTGTCTTGACTATTCTCACACAACAAGTGGGGATAAAAGTTGGGAAAAAATTATCATCTAACTAATGATTTAGTGTGCTTCCTGTCACTATTCCCTTAAACTTTGCTACCTTGTTACATTGTTGAACTTAATGTCTGAGGGAAATGTGGTTTATGTGACCACAATGGGCTTTTATTTTACTATTGACAAAGACAGAAAAATTTCAGAAGACACAATTATTGAGGAAAGGATTTTACCACCTGTAAAGTTCTTTTGTGCAGATATCTACATCTGAATCTATCCCCATACACTCATTAAGGTCAGTGTCAAGGAATGGGCACATATAGGGTGTGAGTCACCTAGCCCTAGAGTTGGTTGCTATTTTGTCAGATGCGTCCCTGAGTGCTCCTTTGCTGCCTGTTAGAGCAGCCCAGGATAGTCATTTCGTATGTAAGTAGAATCACAGAGTCCTACAGGTTGGGAAGGGTCTCTATGGGTCATCTGCTCCTGCTGAAAGCAACAACTTAGATAAGGTTGCTCAGGGCAGTTGGTTTCTGAATAGCTACAAGGGTGGCTTTGAAGATATGGTAATGAACCCTTCTGTGAATTGCAACACTCCTTGAAAGAGGCAGTCTGACATAGAACAGAGATCCAAATAGGTGCTGCAACAAAACCGAGACAACCATACGAAGGAAATGAATGTATTGAACACCAAAGAGTAGGATTCAGTCAGCTAAACAGGTGCTATGGAGTAGGTGTTCCTGCAGAAAGGTGCAGGTCTCCCTGTCTTTCATCCCTGTTAACCTGTGAGAATATCTCTGATGTTCTTAATGCAAAGCAAGTGGCCTGGGATAACTATTGCTTATGCAATAGCATGCTACCAAGATCATAGCAGCTGAAGATTCACACGACTGAATCCTGAAGTCACCAGCACCCAAGTCTACCTGTGATCTAGGTGGCTAATCTCCCATTTCCATTAATACACATCAAGCTACCCAACAGAGCCCCAAAAGTAATGTTTTGCTCAGCCTAAGCAGCTGAAATACTTCATAAATTTATTATTTGTATGACATTTAATGCCAGTGTTGGAATCTGGAAATAGATCCCAGCTGTCTTGTGCTTTCAAATTCACCACATTGCCAGAATACATACCACTACTGTATTTTCATAGGCTATATAATCCATGATGCTTAGGAAGTATGTTGTGAAGTAGTCAGTAAATGCTGATGTTTTACATTTACACTGACTAAGGTGACAAGTATGTTAAATATTGTGATCTGGTATAGAAGACTGCAAAAGAATGTGGGACTTGGGCTTCAAAGCATCTGCCAAAACTTGATGTGTTTGAATACTGGGAGAGTGCTAAAATTACAACCACTGTTACTGCAGAATTAGCTAGGAATCCTGATTAAGAAGTAAATTATACATCCTGTTATTTATAAACCATGAGCAAGTGTAAATAACAAGTCTTTGTAAGCATTTGTTAATTGATTTTAATTTGAAATTTTGTAATTGATTTTGAAAAGATTAAGTGAGTAGTCATTCAAATTCTGGTCCTATTTTCTGCTTCCTTCAGATTTTATGCATCAATACTACCAGTTCTTCCTCTAATTTCAGTTTTTGCTCGTTTTAAGGGCAAAGATATGCCTTGGTCATGATTTGCAAACCATATTGCCTCCATAATGAAATTCTTCTAGGAAGGATTTTACATAATATTTAAGAGTCTGTTTAGCTTGAACCACAGCTTATAGAGATATCACCATGATTCAGTGCATCATTAAGATTTCACAGAATCACAGAATATTATGAGTTGGAAGGGACCCACAAGGATCATCTAGTCCAACTCACCATCTAACACCCATGCAGAGACTGAAAGCACATCCCAGAGTGGTAACACAAACCTAGTTCCCTCACAGTCTAGCAGGCCACTCCGAGGTGGAAGGGACACAGGATCATCCAGCCCCACACCCCCTAGCTAGACCATGTCACTAAGCTCCTCATCCAGTCTTCTATTAAACACCTCCAGGGACGGTGACTCCACCACCTCCCTGGCCAGTCCATTCCAATGTGCAATCACTCTCTCTGTGAAAAACCACTTCCTAACATTAAGATTAAACCTCCCCTGGCGTAGCCTGAGGTCATGCCCTCTTGTTCTGGTGTCATAAGCCTGGAAGAAGAGGTCCACACCCATCTGGCTGCAACCTCC
>WEKX01005330.1:5507-18759 GCA_013390025.1 Pitta sordida | reverse complement strand
TGTGGTCAGTGGGACTAGGGAAGTTATCCTTCCCCTGTACTCAGCCCTGGTCAGACCACATCTTGAGTACTCTGTGCAGTTCTGGGTTCCCCAGTTTAAGAAGCATGTTGAGCTGCTTGAGAGGGTGCAGAGAAGGGTGACAAGGATGGTGAAAGGACTGGAGGGCAAGCCCTATGGGGAGTGGCTATGGGAACTGGGGTTATTCAGCCTGGAGAAGAGGAGGCTCAGAGGTGACCTCATTGCTGTTTACAACTACCTGAGGGGAGGTTGCCGCTAGGTGGGTGTGGATCTCTTCTCTCAGGCTGACGACACCAGAACGAGAGGACATGGCCTTAAGCTACGCCAGGGGAGGTTTAGACTGAATGTTAGGACAAGGTTTTTCACAGAAAGAGTGATCTCTCATTGGAATGGTCTGCCCAGGGAGATGGTGGAGTCGCCGTCCCTGGAGGTGTTTAAGAGAAGACTCGATGAGGCATTTAGTGACATGGTCTAGCTGTGGGGGTGTTGGGCTGGATGGTCCTGTGGGTCCCTTCCAGCTCAGAGTGGCCTGTGAGCCTGTGAGGGAACTAGGTGTATGTACACAGTCTTGGGGTGTGGGTTCGGTCTTTGTATGGGCGTTAGCTGGGAAGTTTGACTAGGTGATCCTTGTGGGTCCCTTCCAACTCATAGTATTCTGTGATTCTGTGATTCTGTGATTCATGTGATGATGTGGTAATTTCCACTGCCAATTTCTTGTATAAGTTATTTCTTTTATACATAAACACCTTTCATGTGTTTGGATGGGATTCAACTGACTGTATGTCAGTTCTATAGCATAGATATCTACATCTTTGTTAATGTGGATCTATCTATAGTTAATGGAAAGTAGATGTCCCAATGTAGACATCTACATTTAGTGGAAACTGGCATCCATGTTAACCATGTTTCTCTCAGTTTAGAGAGAGCTCAGAATTACTGGGTCACATGTAGAGATGCATGATCAGATAAAGACATTCAAAGTCAGGTTAGTGAAGATTTCCTTGCTCATCCTCCATGAAAATGACCTAAATGTCAGGTGTCAGCATGAGTCTTACCCCAGCACTGGATGTTCAAGATGGTATGACATACCTTGATATTAATATTATGCAAATTTAAAGCAAACAAAAGAAAACAAATTTAAATTACAAAAAGTAATATATTCAACAAGACTACTCTTTTATAGCTTTTCTGTCCTCTTGGCTTATACTGGACTAGAGCACTAGCAGGTAAGAATGCTAGTACAAAGAGGATTTGGGTACAGCTGTTCAGGAATATATGTGGATGTTTCATTCCCAGAGCTCCCCAAGTTTAAAATCTTTCTATTAGCTAAAAGCTTAAAGAAAGCTTCTGTCCATGTCCAGTTTGTGAAACTTTCCCCTTGTTTGCTTTATTTTTATAAAAACCTTCTCATTTCTTTTATTTCATCATTCATGCAAATTAAAATCTCAACTTTCAGGTTCATTCAAAGACGTCAGACCCTCAAAGGGTCTATCTCTTCATTCAGGGTTTCAATGTGAGTTCAAGTACTTGATCTCCAGGACTTCATTTAAATTGTGGGATGTGGAAATATTTCTGACCTCACAAGTCTGTATGCACACACTTGCCATGTCTCAACTGAATCTTGGATATAGAAACAGAATGATCCTTTTCTTTCTAGGCTCAACAACACCTGCCTTGAGGTTTGTTTGGTGGTCTTTTTCTGGAAAGGTGCAAGATCTTTTGTGTAAGTTAGGGAGCCCTAATGCAGTCCAGTTTAGTACATTACGGAGACATCTGATGGATTAGATTTTTCAGACATTCCACAACATGTATCTTCTAGACCTGGTTTCATTATTAAAAGCTTGAGTAGGCTGTAGTCGAAAGAGTCAATGCTGCCACAGAATAGAATGGAACTGTTTTCTTTATTTTGAGAAATAATACACAATACAATTCCAGCTCATAGTCGAGGGCAAAGAGTGAAGTACGCATCACTGAGTTTTCACTGTGGAGAGAGCTGGTTAGGCAGAGCTCAGTTACACAAATTATGTTTAAACAGGTCTAATACCTAGGGCTTCTCAGGAAGACTTGTCAGGTAAGAAAAGAAAATACTGGCATGATTCTCAATTGTTTCTTATTTGTTAGAGGTCACTCTAACTCAGTGTGACAAGAGAATGTTTGCAAGTAGGTGTGACTGAGTCCTGTCTGACTGAAAGGGAATATGTTTGCACAACTGCATAAGAATGAATACCATTACCAAGAGACTGCAGAATGTGAATAAATTAGGGCGCTGAGCTATGGGAAAAGGTATACATGTCCAGTGCTGAATGGTCCCAGATCTTGTGTATGTTTCAGTTTGAATCCATGTTTAAAAATAACAGGAGAGAGTAGATTGGAAGCTCCATCTCCCAGAAAAGCCCTAAGGAACTGTGTTATGTTTACAAGATTCCATCAGTTACATAGTGACTTTTCTTCACTAAGTCGTACAAGAAGGTACTCTGCAGCCCATATTATTTCATTATTATTATTAAATGTGATAGTGATATAGAAATATTAACATTTAATGAAACTGATTCATTATCTCAGCTAGAAGAGATACATTTGTGGCTTTGAAACATCAAAACATTCTTATTTTTTCCATTAATTAATGTGTAGACATTTACAGTACACCCACATCTAAGTGGCAGCAAATTTCTGAAGGGGTTACATGTCCTAGAATATTTGCGCATTTTGTCTGGTAAGGAATATTGACAAATGCCAATGGGTGCAGTAAAAGAAATTGACAGTATAAAGACAGCCTTTCTTCCTCACTGTCTGTGGGGATTATAGAAACAAGGCAGTGAACACAAGAGACGATTTTTTCTTTCCTGATGTAATAACTCTATGTAAATGATGTTTCAGGTAGCCTAGTGAAATTGGCATCTGAAATAGAAAGGAGGTAATTTAAAATCTAGATGTGAATAAATTCACATCATCTTATACAGAGTGCTGTGACTAAGTGTTTAACTTTCAAATAACCTGTAATTTAATGTAAAGATTTTAAATTAAATGAATACATTTTTAGGGCATATTGTGGATTTCAGGATTTCTAATTCCCGCCCCAAAACCAGCCATTAGAACCCAAGCTTCCAATTAATTTTGAACTGCATGCAGTACAGTGCTGGCTTAACAATTCTGAACAGAAAGGTTTGAAACTAGATAACAAACTGTGGGCTGTAAACAGAGTAGGCTTAACTCTTACTGATTTTAATGTGGTCTGATCAAGCAGACTATAAATGAAAGACTCTGCTCTAGCTTGCCCACTAATTTAAATTGCACTCATTTTACTTGTTTTCGATACTAGCATTATTACCAAAACATTTATGGTATCATAAATGAAGAATGAAAAAATATCCTGAAAGATGTATGGTGGGTTTCTTCTTAAACTAAATATGCATGAAAAAAATATTCTTGCAGATGAAATACAGACTTTTGTAGAAAAAAATAACCCGCTCTTTTACATTTTTCCCTTATTTTTTATGAAATTTCCACTAATTGCCTATTCAACCAACCTTTCCCTGACCCCCTTATCTCTTTTTTTTTTTTTTTCCGCATGTGTAGGGTTGCTGGTCAGATGGATTCTGTTTAATGGGAGCTGAGGGACATGCAAAGTTGGGATAGAAGAAAGTGGAAAATTAGAAAAATAAGAACAATCTACCATAAAAATATTTCATAACCCAGGAGAAAGGGTGATGATAGAGTCATCTGAGTGAGGAAAGTTTTTACAAGCTGCCATCATTGGCTAGATTTTTTCTTATTTACTGATAACAATAGTTACTGCAGTATTATCATGAGTCCCTGCGCTACATTATAGGTATTTCCTTAGTCAGTCCTTCCCCCTTCACATGGGTCAAAACCTGATTTTGCAGGGACGGATACTACAGTATCATAAGACTTTCTGGGAAGCAAAAACACTGCTGTTTGTGTCCTTTTTACTTGAATGTAACTTTGCTACCACATTACCAAACCCTTCACCATGAGGCAAATTTGAAAACAAAAGCAGTAAGTGTGGGGTTGAGCACTCACTATGCGCTTCACTATGGGGAGCTCTGCAGCTTCTGAGAAAAGTTAAATTTGAGATGCTGCCTCACCACTCTGTACGGCTGATGTTGCAACACTGCCCCAGTTTACGCTTTCATTGTCATGAAAACACTGTCTAGCAAAAGACAACTTCCATGAGAGCTTTCTTGCTGGAGGAGGAGCTCCATCTGGTCTCCTGGGGTCCTGGGAGCATGGAAATGCAAAGCTAAATACTGGCTGAAAGGAGGTGTCATGGTTTGTATTTTTTTTTCCTCTGGCAGTGAGGGGGTCAATAGCTTCTGCCTGGGCCTCCGTCGCTGCCATGGAGATCAAGGTCAGGAGCAGAACAATATATTTGAGAAATATATTGTGAACAATATATTTGAGAAAGGGAAAAAAAAGTTAGTAACAAGATGTAGATTGCCAGACCAGGGCCTATGTGGAGAAGCTGAAAGGTATGGGGGCCCCGCCAGACCGACCAGAGAAGGGGTAGGAATGTTCTTCTAGGCGTCTTGCTGCTGCTTGCGGAATGGACGATGGTGCAAACCTATGGAATAGAGAGAGAGGAACCAGTGATGCAGAATCCATCTGAGGCCACAGCTGAAGATGGAGAATCATGCTGCAACAGCTGCAGATGTTTTAAGAACCCAGAAACACGGAGCCAGAGCTGAGCTCGGCAGAGATCCTTTGGACAGACATTTTGTGACAGAATTACATTGTGGTAGGATCTGAATGATGTACTTTGGGATGGGCTCATAATGACGCAGCAAAAGCCAGTACTTAAAAAACTGCATCCTGTGCTATGACTCCTGGGCAACAGAAAATGGACGAGCCGTAGTCCCTGGGTTGAGATCTCACTTGGGAAAGGGTCATGAAAGACTTTTCCTCCTGTGAGAGAGAGGACTTTATGGAAAAACTGATCAGAAATACCAACTTGCCTGGATTTACCCCTACCCCTGTTCCCCCTTTGTCTCCTGGTCGAAAAAGGGAATATGAGATCTGTTGTAAGAGAAGGAGGGATGAGGGGAAAAGGTTGCCTTTAAATTATGTTTCTCACATTAAGCTCTGATCCTGTTAGTTAATAAATAAATCCTTTATATTCCTCACTTGTAGTTTGCCTTGTTTTGCCTAAGTTTTTCCAGTTTTTTGGGGGGGAGAGGTTGTGTGTGAACCTCTGGCATCCATCCAGGGTCAAACCATGACAGGAGCGAACAAATTTGTTGAGGGTATGGGCAAATCCCAGGTCCTGGTTTGGGATCTTGTCCAGATGCAGTACTGGAAGTAACTTCCCATAGTCACAGAGTTGGTGGGATGTAGAGCTAAGTGTGTTTGGAGGCTTGCACAGAAACATGGACAAGAAGAATGCTATGAGGTTGCTGTCAGAGGGTGTGGGTCTGGCAAAAAGTTTACAAATGAAGAACACATATGCTGTATCTCAAAATTATCTTATTTCCCTGTGAATCACAGATGGAATAATTAAATGAAGTAACATAAGGTAAGAGAATAGAAAATTAATGATAAACAAGGAAACTGCCTGCTCAGTTCTACTCCTCTCTGCAAAACAGATACTTAAAGCCAGACAGATACTCAGGTTTCTCACTGGGCAGAAAATGTTCAGCATTTTCACACCTGTTTTGATCTATACAGGCACAGCAGGTTATGAAATAATATATGAATAACACAGACAGTGCAAAAATGAAAAAAATCAATGAAAAAATTTAATTTTTATTTACTTACATGATATATCAACATTTTCCGAAACAAAGCCAGCTTTTGATGCATTTTCCTTACATATGAAAAGAAGGGTTACTCCATGACCACTGGATTTAATGCAGCGTATTATTCTGTGGTTTTATAATCTTTGAGACACCAACCATCTCCCGATAACAATAATATCCATTCTCTTCTGTGTGTATACTGGATAAGACACAAACCCTGGCTCATCTGGAAATACACCTATTAAGTCATACCTGACGGCGGAGGTACTGCTCTTGATCTGTCTCATCTGACGAGATACTGGTATGTTTAAAAATTATAGAATGTAATTAATTTTGAGTAATCTACCCCCTTTCCTTGGGGTCATTTTTTCTTGGTTGGTTGGTTGGTTGGGTTTTCTTCCACTATTTTGATAGGAATTGTCCAGTATCAGGAAATTATTTAGGGAGAGTGACAAGTAATATGAAAAAAGAGTACTTAGTCCTCTAAGTTTATAGCTTTTCAAATTAAAGAATTTGGGCATGTTTGGGGTTTAGGGTGTAGGGGGGTGGTGTTGGGTTTGGGGGGTTTTAGATAGGGGAGGGAAAGGGGTTGTTTGGTTGTTTGGTGTGTGGGGTTGCTATTTGTTTAGATGTTGCTGGTTTTGTTTGGTTTTGTTTTTAATTTAAACTGTATTACTGTTGAGTTTTTTTATTACAAGTACAATTACAATTACAGAGATTGAAAGTCTCCACTGCATGTGTTCACTATGGTCTATTAAACACTTAGTTCTTTTGAAAATTAGATAGCTCAGTGTCATCTGGCTTACAATTCAATTGCAAAAAAGAAACTGTTTGTAAAAGCTTTTCATCCTAAAGAAACATCCTAAACCAGTAAACACTTGTTCATGTGTTAAATGGAAAGAGAATGGTGAAAAAACAATAAACAAACAAATGTACAGATATAAGAAGAAATCCAGGACTTCGGAGATCAAAGTGACGATCCAATATGGATTACAGCTAAGACTCGTTTATTCAGGGTTCCCATAGAAAATATATAACACATTTTTGCCAATTCATGCTTGCCAAGCAATTCACACTTTTGCTAACTCATCATTACCAAGCAACTTCTACTTTGCCATTACTAGCAAAACACCTGTTGTTTTCTCTAAAAAACTATTATTAAAATATTCTTCTATTTCTGTTGTTCAAGGACATGTTATGAGCTATTCAAAAAGCCTTAAGACTCTGCTTGTGCAGTTTCTTAAAGGGCCATCATACTTTAGATTCTAACCATCTTTCTACATACAGATAGAATTAATTGCCTTGTTTAGTCAAACTAGATAATTAATTTGGCCAACATAACTACAGTCCCAGATGAGCTTTTGGCCAAAAAAAATCATGAGTTTTTTTAGGTTTGTCAAGTATGTAACAGGATACAGCCATTACATGGAGAGGACACTGGCTTTTGCTTCAAGTTGAGAGAGCAGTCTACTTGTGGGCTGGTCCAAACATGCAGGACACTGCTTCCCATCGGGGCAGGGAATGCGGGAGGTGTCCCTTTGTCCTGTGACCATGACCATTTCCTGCTGTATGCTGGGCACTCTTTGGAGGCCTTGTGTGTAGTCCTGGCACAGCCTGACCCTGACTTCATTTAACTTGCGAGAGCGGATAAAGGATTGTATAATTGGCCTGTGTAGAATAAGTTCATCTTAATGGAATTTGTATAAATCCCAGTGCAAGCAAGAATGCTTGTTGTTTATACAGGAAAGAAAAAAGGAATTCTGTCTTGGAGAAATAGTAATCCCTTGCTACTTCACAGTTCACCGTTCACAGCTTCAATAAATCGCGGGGGTTTTTTCTGCATCTTTACTGGCTTTACCGTATTTATCCATATTTATCATTTGTAGAAAGTCTTAAAGCTTTGACTTTCTACTTCACCTTATTGTGATACTTCATGGTTTGATTTTTCTGTGCTTTAAAATGAAAATAAATCCCAAGAAATGGAACTCATAAAAATGTAACCATTTCTTTCCAGAGTATTATATTGCCTTTTGTAATGCACCACTTTCATTATTTGCTGCATTGTTTAGTACACTATATAGTGACATCTCAAAAGATAACAGTGAAATAAGTAACACAGTCTATTTAATTTATGATTGTGTTCAAAAATGTTTATATACCACTAGTTGGCCATGTTTAAAACACTTTTTTTTCACAAGAAAGTGGCATTAGCAAAGTAGTTTTGCTGTAATCATTAGGTATTTCATAAATATTTGCTGTATCTATTAAATATTTTTTAGTGTCTATAAAAACCTGACTATAACAACTTTCAAAAAAATTTTAATATCTGTTTGTAATACAAAATGACATGATCATATGTTCATATATTTTATCTGTCTCAAATGCACACAGCATACCTTATTTATTTATTAGGATAAAAGCAATCCATAATTTCTAAGAAAAATTACTAAATGTTAAAAATATATGAATAGTACTGGGATTGCATGTGATACAAATCCAGCCAATAAATAAGAAGAATGTATGGAGGCAAAACATACATGGCTTGTTTACTTTGTATTTTTGAAATGTCATTCCTAAATCAGCACTATTGGAACATGAAATAATGAAGGTAATTATCTTCTGATGTTATTAATTGATCAAATTTACAATATTTCCCAGGTTTCAAGGCAAACATTAACTTTTCAGGCATCAAGCAATGAGCAGTGACTCAAAGTGTCCGAATCTTCCGTTACAGACTTTTACTCATAATTGGACTAAGCCCTTAATTGTGAATATATCCATTTATTGTATCATTTATGTCAATGAAGCTCTGCAGGATACTTCTATTTTTCTATTGGCAGAAATTAAAACATTTTTTGGACCTACATTCTTTGCAGTTTATAGACTAGTCCTTTATTTCACTATCATGAAAATACTGGTCTACAACCAGAACAGGAAATTTCACACACACAGCTCTTTCTCTAGAGTGCAGCAATCATAAAGGTTTCATTATCCTCAAATGCTACGTGCAGCAACTGGTTCTTTCAGGAAGGGTTTGAGTTTGTTGCTTAGCATGTTCCAGTTGACTGTAATTGCTCAATACCTACACATATTCCTTAAGCTTGCAGGCTTACTTTCATAGTAGATCTCCACTTGCCTACCACAGCAGGAAGTCAAACTAGGTTCCTTGTAATTGGTTTATTTCCTTAGGGCTAAATTATGGTTTCTACATTTCGAAGCACAGGGGGATGACTAGCAGACTTGACTTTTAGCTGTGAAGAAGGTGTTATGACTGGAACATGTTACTGTAGGAAGTGAACTTCAAAGAGCAAAGGAGGAGAAGTGCCAAGCACCTTTTTGACAGACACCTTAACCACCACATAAGTAGACCTCCCACTTAACTAAACTCACAAAAAGAATTAATTATATCACAGGAAAACTGTGCCCTCTTTAGCTGTGTGCAGCATCCTTTATTTCCCAATACACTACATATTTACCTACTTACAGACTTTGTCTCTATTTCTTGTTGGCAGATATATCACTGGCGATATAACCCAGCTGAAGCATACATACCTACAAAAACTGGCACACATCTTTTTTGTAAAGTTGCTTTCAGTTTTGCTGTTTTTCTCAGAAAAACTGACATCATGTTAAGAAAGGAGATATTGACATTCATTTCTCCTCATCAAGAACAGTACAAAATGAGCAAAACTCAAAAAAGGTGTAGGTATTTCTGTCTTATTCATGTATACTGCTGATTTTCTTTGCTGAGTCTTTTATTTCCTTTGATGTATTTTATTGAAGAGTTTAATTTATACTTTCTATTAATAATATTTCTGCAGCTTGTTAACAGGCTTCATTGAGTTTGTTTAGACCTTTTATTTCATGATTTTGAAAAGTTATTTCACAGCAAACTAAAATTTTTTACCTTCCTGCTGTTTTTAAAAATTATTATGGGAAAATGCACCTTGGTTTATAAAGTGAGTTATTTTAAAATATTATGTTTTCTTAGATTTAATTTTCACTTTTAAACAACGAAAAGAAGTAAAAATTACATTTTTGAAAGGCAGTTAGAGAATGTGACACAGTGAGAAAAAATTATTTTTACATAACAAAGCCATTTGAAATTTGTAGAATTTGAGTAAAATTTTGGCAAGAAGAGGAATTTGGTAAGTACAGGAAAACAGATCTTCTGTACTTAACAATTTATCCACAAGAACACACTTTTTCATGCTTTTTCCTTTTTTTAACATAGAAACCATTTTTTATTTTTTCATGTAGAAAAAAATTACTTTTCCCCTTCATTAATCTCTCAATTCACAGTATCACAGTATCACAGTATAGATAATGCTGGAAAGGACCTTGAAGATTCACAGACTCACAGAATATTATGAGTTGGAAGGGACCCACAAGGATCATCTAGTCNCTTCTTCACCACCTGGGCACACTGCTGGCTCATATTGAGTTTCCTGTTGATCAGTACACCTAAGTCTCTCTCAGCTTCACTAGTCTCGAGCCACTCCTCCCCCAGCCGATAGCGGTGCATGGGGTTGTTACGGCCGAAGTGAAACCAGTCATTCTGAATGTGAAACTGCTCTATGAGTTGAAGAGAGATTGTTGATAAGTTTTTACATTGCTGAAAAAGATGTACTGATAGAGTTAATACTGTGCAATTCACAGTTCCTAACTGGGACACAGTTATTTATAGGTGAAACAAGACTTCAGGTGAATAAAAATATTTTTTGATAAGGACTGAATTAGCACATTTGGTTTGGGACATTTTTATTCCATTGTAACTACACGTGCTATGGGATGCTCTTTTTCTTGTTTTTTTCTTTTTGTGTGTAGAAGTTTGCCTAACTTAAAAATGAATTATCACAACAGCCATAATTACTTTTGTGTGAAAACTAAAATTGACTAATACATGTATGAGCCTAAAACCAGCATCCTCTAAACAAACATTTACATTTTGGCAGGTACCTTCAGAATAGATCTAGGCCTTTTTCACAGAAACAAAAGGAACTGGATTCTACATCATGCCCCTGTAAGACTCCCACATGTGAAAGTTGGAACCACCTCCAAATTAGGCATAAGAAGTGTTCGAACTTAGGTGCTTTATCATCATACCTCTCAGCAGTCACCTTTCAGGTTAATTTTGATTCAGATTTTAAGGAGAAAAGAGATTGGTCTTGGAAGTGAGTCTTAGTACAGTGGTAAGTGTCCCCACCTGTTGTGTGGGAGACCTGGGTTCGATTCCCGCCAGGGAGATAGTGTTAAGAGTTGCACTCAATGATCCTTGTGGGTCCCTTCCAACTCAGAATATTCTGTGATTCTGTGTATAACTGTGGATCATTCAGTGCATGAGCAATTGTTTCACAGGTTGAGCACAGAGGGTAATAGTGAATGAGGTAACATCAGACTGGAGACCTGTCACTAGTGGGGTCCCATAGGACTCCATCTCAGGCCCAGTGCTCTTCAACATCTTCGTATGTGACTTGGACACAGAACTGGAAAGGATGCTAATCAAGTTTGCAGTTATGTAACACAAAACTGGGAGAAACTGTCAGCTCCCTTGAAGGCAGGGAGGCCTTCTGGTGCTGAATTCTGCACCTGGGATGTGACAATCCCTGATGTATGTATAGACTGGGAAATGAGATGCTTGAAAGCAGTGCCATGGAAAGAGACATGAGGGTCCTGGTTGATGGCGAGCTGAATATGAGTCAGCAGTGCCCTGACAGCCAGGAGGGTCAATTGTGTTCGGGGAGGGCATCAGGCAAAGCATCACCAGTTGATCAAGGGAGGGGATTGTCCCGCTCTGCTCTGCCCTGGTGCAGCCTCACCTTGAATACTATGCACAGATTTGGGCCCCACAATGTAAGAAAGATTGGCCAAAGGAAGGTAACAAATACAGTGAAGGACCTTGAAGAGAAGCCATATGAGGAGCAGCTGAGGTCACTTGGTCTGTTCAGCCTGGAGAGAAGGAGCTTGAGGGAAGACTTCATTGGGGTCTGCAACTTCTTCATGAGTGGAAGAAGAGGGTCAGGCACTGATCTTTTCTCTGAGATGATCAGTGACAGGACCTTAGGGAATGGTCTGAAGTTGTGTCAGGGGAGGTTGGCTATAAGAAAAATGTTCTTTACCCAGGGAGTGGTTGAGTACTGGAACAGGCTCCCCAGAGAAGTGGCCACAACACCAAGACTGACAGAGTTGAAGAAGTGTTTGGACGATACTCTTGGGCACATGGTGTGACTCTTGAGGATGATCCTGTGAAGGACTAAGAGCTTTACTCAGTGATCCCTGAGTCATTTCCACGCATTCTTTGATTCTGTGTGATAGAGGACATTTTATAATTTGTAGCTCTCCCAGCTGAAATATACTATTTATACTGCTTTTATTATGTCCTTTATAATGCTTTAATTATGTTCTTTCTGTATTTTGGTGATATTGGTATATATATTGATACTTTTAATATTACATGTATATATGTTCCGTTAAAAATTCGAAACACAATGCATTACAAAATTCATGATGTATTGCTGCTAAAGGCACGAGGAGGCGAGATATATTGCTGAGTGCAAAAAGTTTTCTGGACAGCTCAAAACCAGAAAAACCATGTCCCACATCTCAGGGAAATAACTATAGGCATTCTACCCCACATCACAACAGAGTCCTCTGACAGACAAAGCCCACAGGTAAATTCACCTGAACAAGTCAAGGTATTCAAAATGACTTATAACAGGGTGACAGAACGATGATATGTGGATACTGGTTTTGAGGCAACTCTGCAACTCTTGCAAATAGCATAAAAAGAGAGGCTGCAACAACCTCCACTCCTTATTGGAGGCGAAAGGGAACATGATAAGTAGCGATGAGAAAAGGCAGAAGTACTTAATACCTTTTTTGCCTCTGTTTTTAACAGTAAGACAGACTGCCAGCAGGACAACTGGACTAGAGGGCTGACGGAAGGAGTCGGGGTACAATATGACCCCCTTGCTATCCAGGAGGAGGTAGTCAGAGACTTGCAGAGTGGCTTGGATCCTCATAAGTCCATGGGACCAGACGGGATCCACCCAAGGATGATGAAAGAACTAGCACATGAACTCGCCAAGCCACTCTCCATAATTCACCAACAGTCCTGGCTTACTGGTGATGTACCACAAGACTGGAAATTGACTAATGTGATACCAATCTACAAGAAGGGCAGGAAAGATGATCCGAGTAATTACAGACCTGTCAGCCTGACCTCAGTCTCAGGCAAAGTCATGGAACAGATAGTCTTGTGTGCTATTACACAGCAACCGGAAAATGACCATGACATTAGAACTAGTCAGCATGGATTTCGGAGAGGCAGGTCCTGCCTGACCAACCTAATTTCGTTTTATGATCTGGTGACTCGCCTGGTTGAGCTGCTTGAGAGGGTGCAGAGAAGGGCAACGAGGATGGTGAATGGACTGGATGGTAGGCCCTATGAGGAGCGACTACAGGAACTGGGACTGTTCAGT
>WEKX01005329.1:48948-98356 GCA_013390025.1 Pitta sordida | reverse complement strand
GGCGAGTTCATCTGCTAGTTCTTTCATGACCCTCGGGTGGATCCCATCTGGTCCCATAGACTTATGAGGGTCCAAGCCACTTAGCAAGTCTCTGACTACCTCCTCTTGGATTACAAGGTGGTTATACTGCACCCCAACTCCTTCCATGACCCTGCTGGTCCTTTTGTTCTGCAGGTAGTCTATTTTACTGTTAAAAACAGAGGCAAAGTATGTATTAAGTATTTCTGCCTTTTCCTCATCTTTGGTTACTATATTACCCTCTGCACCCAATAAGGAGTGATCTTGGTCTGCTGATGAGAAATCCTTGGCAGGGGAATAGGGTCTGTCCTTGAACCTGCACACTGCAGGATGTGGGCTCAGCTTCACCATTTAAACACTTCCACCTGCTGCTACACCACCTTCAATTTGCAATACTCTCTAGAAAGAAACAGGCATGACCATCTGTCCGAGTGTGACTCAATTGTATATATATATTCCATATCTTTGTTCTTTGCTTCATCCGGGAGGGAATTTTGTTGTGGATATTGTTCCTAGGCGACCAAGGTCATTTTCTCTTGCTGTCTGGAAGAGGAAAAAAATTTTCCAGTAGCACACAGAACACAGCTGCAGAGGTTTGGGCTACCACAGCTGCAATATTTAAGACCGGAGAAGGGCTCCTTGGGTGGGTGTGCTCCAGCCCTGGGAGAGCCCAGTGCAGTCTTTTTCTTGGACATTTCCTTGCTGCACTGCAGCCTCTAGAAGAGAGAGAGAGGGAGAGAGAGAGGGCGGGCCTGCAATTCCCTCTCTCCCCCCGCCACCCGGGGGGGTGTTCTTCCTGCCTATCTCCTGCTTTCCCCTTGAGTGCCTCCATCAGGACCCTGAGCTCCAGCTACTCTCTGGGCACATGAGAAGTTTTTCTGGGGTTTTCTGGTGGAATTTGGATGAGTTCTGCAGGACTTTTCACAGCGCAGGACTGTGGAATATCTCAGGTTGATTTTTTTTTTCTCTCATAATAATAGACCCTGCTGTTTAAAACTGTTGCATCTTGTCTTGTGTGTTTACTAAAGTAAATGGTTTTTGTTTTCCACACTTTCCTTTGCTTTTCCCCCCCTCCCCCGAACCTGGTGAGGGGGAGGGGTGTTTTGGGGTTTTTTTGTTTTTGTTTTTGGTTGGGTGTTTTTGGCTCAGACTCAATTTGCCTCAAACCTTGACACCATCACTCTCATAGCATCATCAGAAGAGGAGGTTTGATTTACTTTCTTATCAGACAGTTGGTGAGCAGCATTCAGTAAATAAAATGTCACAAAGATTCAGCTTGAAGACGCATCTGAATTGGCTCTCAAAGAAGCGAAGTCATACACCTTACTTAGTTATAAGCTTCCTCTCAAGTCTCCTTTGGTTTCATTATTTCTCTTGCAGTCCAGTAACGGAGAGTGGGTGGGGAAAAGAAGTTATTTCCCTGATGGACTGCTGAGCTTCTTCTCTGGTCTCTTTTTCCTTGTTGCCCATTTAACTTCTCAGCAATTCCTCTGAGCTTCAAAGTACAGATTCTAGTACATAAGCCAAGGAGATCTTGATGAGAATTGATTTTTAGCCTGCAAATGTCACTCCTTAAATGCCCAAAGGCTGTTTAAACTCAGACATAGACAGAATGTTAGCAATGGCAGAAAAATCTGCCCCAACTTACATGAAAGTGCTGTTATCTAGTTTCTGCTCCAGAAGTTAGTGCAGATAAATGCATGACAGGTTTTCTCAAAATCAAAAAAATCTTTAAGGAACTTCACAGCTGTCTCATCATAAGGCCCTCTTCATAGGCACTTGTAGTGCTCCCCAAAACCCCTGTAACAATTTATTCTTTTGCTGTATGCTGACATCATATTCTATACTATTTACTAACCATAAACAGATGGCTGTTTTTATCCCTCTGCTTCTTTCCCAATCAGAGTGTTTTATATTTCCCATTGTTGCCAGTGAGACATATGTTACTTTGTCTGAGCTGCCCTCTAAAAATTAAAATATTGTTGTCCCTGTGAACTATTTGAATACATTTGCAGGAACTTCCTACAATGGTATGGTCATAAGTGAAGTGTTTCCAGCTTTAAAAATACAGAATATTCCTGCATGCTGGATTTACAACATATTCAGAAAGATATACATATACTCTTTCTACTTTCACAGAATCACAGAATCTGTAAGGTTGGAAAAGACCATAGAGGTCATCAAGTCCAACCTATCACCTATTACCTGACCTAGCCAAACCTGTTACCTAACCTGTTGCCATCCTGCTACCAACACACCATCCTACCTATAACACACTACCCTAATATCTAGGTCATGCCACCAAGTACATCATCCAATCTTTTCTTAAACACCTCTAGGGGCGGTGACTCCACCACCTCCTTGGGCAACCCATTCCACTGAGAGATCACCCTCTCTGTAAAAAAGTTCCTTCTAATGTCAAGTCTAAATCTCCCCTGATGCAGTTTAAGACTGTGTCCTCTTGTTCTATTGCTTGTAGCCAGAGAGAAGAGACCGACACCCAGCTGGCTGCAATTTCCTTTCAGGTAGTTGTGGAGAGTGATAAGGTCTCCCCTCAACCTCCTCTTCTCCAGACTGAACNTCCTGCAGCCACTCCAACCCCAACCTATAGTTCTGCATGGGGTTATTGTAACCCAAGTGTAGGACCCGACACTTAGACTGGTTGAACCCCATGCCATTGGATTCAGCCCATCTATCCAGTCTGTCAAGGTCTCTCTGCAGACCCCTTCTACCTTCCACCAGATCAACATTTATCCCCAGCTTGGTGTCATCCGCAAACTTGCTAACGATAGACTCCATCCCTTCGTCCAGATCATCAATAAAGATATTGAACAGGACAGGTCCCAACTCTGAACCCTGAGGCACCTCACTAGCGACCGGCCTCCAGCTGGACCCAGCACCATTAGAACATTGAACCATTCAGAACATAAAATCAAGAATAGATGTAAAGGACTTGAAAGAGACTAAGCTGGCACATAAAAATCCGAGAATAAACGAGAAAGAGAAATATTTCTACAAAAGAAAGGAGAGTACTAGAAATATTGCAAAACTGCAAGATTGCACCAGGAGTAGACTTTGATGATTCTGGTGGGTCCCTTCCAGCTCAGGATATTCTGTGTTGGGTTTTGTTTCCCTGTGGTTCAGCAGCCACTAATGACTCCAGCACCTAGGGTTATATAATAAAGAAACCCACAAATGATGATGACACGACCCTTAGATTAGCTCAGATAGATAAAACATGGTGTTCATGGCATAAGGGTTGTGGGTTCAATCCCTCTATGGGCATTCACTTAGGAGCTGGACTCGATGATCCTTGTGGGTCCTTTCCAGCTCAGAATATTCTGTGACAACAGAGGTCTTGTTTTTTCCCCTGTGACTGCATAGTGTCCTTTAGGAGTTTGGCCTCCACCATTATCCATGAATACCTCAGGATGCCATGAATAACCCAGATCAGCATGGCAGGAAGCTATGCTCTCTCAAACTATCTCAGCAGCTGGAAGTATTCTCACTACTAGCAATATCCTATTTTCTGTGTGGTTATTCAGCAATATGTTAAGAGGACATTTAAGGGTAATATAATAAATAGTTTTATTAAAATCATGACACTGAAGTACTGGAACAAACATCAAAAAATAAAACTATGAAAATTAGGATTTACACTAAAATATCATATACATGTGGATTTTTCCCCCAGCTTTGCTCTATTAATATTTCAGCTTTGAGGCTGAAAAGAGCAAAAGGCTGCCCATGTACCTCTAAAGTAACAGCCTCAATAACCACAGTTGTGTTGGATAACCCTCCGCTTCACACCTAGCTTCAGCAGCCAGTCATTCTTCTTCCTGCCAGCATCTTCTTTTCCCATTTTATTAGAAACAAATGAAATATCCACAATGATACTGTTGTTTGCAGTTATTATGTCTTGAAGGTTACAGATCTGAAATGACTAATTTGAAGACAGCTACACGTGTTTTAGCACTGGTATGTTTTTTGCAAGCTCCTTAGAGGGTACACGTGATGATCCTCTTACTTTCTTTATGTGGGATTTTTCATTACTAAAGCCACTTGCCTTTTATGTTTGAGCATATGCATGTCCTCTAAGCCAAACAACCCTGCTGTATTTCCTCTCTAGAGGAAGAGAAAACTGTTTGCAAGGTGTTTTTATGCTTTGTGCTGTTTCTTCATTTACTGGTTTAATAACCTTCTCTCTCTGCTGGCTGTGCTATTCATTCATAGTTTTTATCCACAGTGGAATAAGACCCTGCAAAGCAAATCTGTAAGGCACAGAAGACAGCAGGGATTAAGAAAAAAAATGAAAAATACTTTATTTTCTTCACTACCTTTTAAATTAGTTATGCAAATTAATTTATTTAGTTAGTTTGTTTATTTTCAAGTTGACAAATGTAGAAGGGGAAAACAGTCTAATTCTCTAGATGGTCTTGATATAATTTATGGAGGAAAAAATTCAGATACTATTTTGTTCCATAAGCCAGTTAATAAATACTTCTGTTCTATTATATTTTTGACAAACATAGACCAAATTATTCTTTCCTTTGCAGTGCTCATATTTTCTGTCTCCATGGTTTAGGTCACGCTAGCAAGAGCCATTTGTTGCATTATTCTTTTTTTTGCCTACATGACAATTTTAATTTGAAGATGAATTTTTTTCTTTCCATTCAAATAAAAGTTTATAATCAATCTTTTGTTTTGCTAGAGTATGTGTAACTAAATCTAATTTGTATTATTTCTGCTATCTGTAACCGTATATATAATTCTTAATGGCTTTCCTAAGATCTATCTTTCAGAAGCGGAGCCATATTGGTAAAAAACCAGTATCCCAGAAATTGTGATTTATTTATAATGAAGGAAAGAACCAGATTGAGTTGATGAAACCTTTTATTTAGCTTTTAATTTTATTTTTTTCAATGTTTCATTGACATGTGATTTTTATTGACACTGGGTTTTCTTGAGCGTTATTCAGTTCATAACACTCCAGCAAAATTACATAATTAGCGGTTGTCTATGAATGCCCTTTTAAAACCTCGACCTTCTTGTAATTTTTTTTGCACTAGTGTCTTCAGGGACACTTCCCAAAGTTGTAGAGGATAGCAGTGGTGCAGGCACTGCCCACAGCTGCAGTCTGGTGGGGACATTCAGCTGGACCAGAAGGCTGGCAAGGAGGGTTTTGACAAATGACAGCATCAAGATCTTCCTGGTATGCCCACCAACACTGTGATGAGGTAGGACAGTGTACTGCTCTCTCTAACCTTGCTGTCTTGCCCCCTGTCAAAAAGAGATATCATTGCCAGGAAAAAATTCTGGTTCTGCCATGCAGAGCTAATTCTCTCTCTCTTTGTGACAGGAAGCCTGAGAGGGCAAAAGTCCTCCTGAGAGTCTTGGGTTTGCATTTACTGTCCAGTTCAAGAATTTTGATAAAATGCTACCAACTTTTATAAAAAAGGGTAAGGGCAGGCCTTAACCCATCTTACTGGTCTGAGCATAGCAGTGTTAGTACTTCATTCCAGATACCTGTTTTCAATGATACCTGCTGTGCTACAAACCACTGTCTTCTGTAGATGTCCCCAGCTGTCATATGCCCATTTCTTCTGTGTTGCAGGTGAGAGCAGCTGAGAAAAGTAAGTTCAGTATCAAGCCTTTTAAAAGCATTGCATGACCAACCCTTAGATTAGTTAGATCATGGTTAGATCATGACTCTAATAACATCAAGGTTGTGGGTTTGATCCCCATATGGACCATTCACTTAAGAGTTAGGCTCAAAGTTCCTTGTGAGTCCCTTCCAATTCAGAATACTCTGTAATTCTGTGACTTCACCATCAGCAAAACCAGTGTTGCATTCAGAAATTCTTAATAACAACCTTTTAAGATGGTTGTATAACTTGGATTGGGTTTTTTTATCACCACCAAAATGACATTTTAAAAACTAACAAGCATGCTTGAGGGAAATGAGTGATTCACATTTCCTCTGTCAATGAGCAGTAAGTACCTGGATGGCCTCTCTGGTAATCTGAGCTGACTACCACCTAGGAGAGTAATTTATATTAAGTCATCCTGACAAAAAATAATAACCCACAGGCCAGTTTTCAAAGTCAGACATCATAAATCAAGGTCTCCGTTTTGTTTCCAGGCATCAACAGTACCACTTGGATGCCAGACTACCAGCTTTATACTCTACAGTGCTCAGGCTTTGTTCAGGGTATCACGACTTAAGTGTTCATGATGTTTGAAAATTATATTGGATTTTCCCCAAATTAAATTATCTCATTTAGCAGGGACAAACCACATCTGATACTAGTTCCCTTTACACTTTTGGCTTGTCGAACTGTATTTATTGTCCCTTCTCACAGTTCTGAAGGCGGTTGCTGCTGCTGTCACTTCCCTTAACTGGTAACTGTAGCAGGCTGTGATAGAGGAGACCCATAAAGAATAGGCTAATAATGAGCTATTTCCTTTTCTTTTCAGTTCATCTGGTACTCATGTTTCTGTCTAGCTTTTAGTATTACAATCATACCTCAGTAATTAACTCTGTCATATTTGCGACCTCATCAACTCACAGATTTCTTTCCTGTGAATCTGCCTCAGTGATTTGCGGAGTTTCCCAATCAATGTATGTGTGGTGCCTCTGCTTCACAGAGGGGTGGTGCCGATGCTCCTTGTGGGGCGAGACTGGCATGGCCCCTCAGGGTGGGTGGGCAGCGCCTATTGCTCGCTGGGGACAACCACACGTCACTCCCTTATGAGTGCTGCAGAGGTTACGTGGTGTTTATAAGTCCCGTGGCACCTTTAGATGTGCCACAGTCCCTTCCCTGCTTCTGTGCATCTCCATGGCTGGTTCCTATCAGGTAAGGCTCATACGTACTCTAACATAAAGTGCCGTGGTATGCCTCAGGGCACACGGGGATCCTTCAGTGCTGGGTTCTCTGGCTGCCCCAGACAGGCACTGAGACCCAGCACAGCTCCACAGAAGTCACACCCGCCCCTGTCACTCTAAGCCTAGCCAGGGGACTGACCCCGGCCAGGCACTGGCTGAGCGCACACGAGGCCCTGCTCTGTCTTCTCCAGTGTCCATCCCAGCACCAGAGCCCTACAGCCCCCTGCCGCCACCGCTGGCAACGTGGCCACCACGGGCACTCCAGAGGCACTCACAGCAGTTTTATAGCATTAAAAAAGTGAGAAGGTGTGTATAAAAACTTCTCACAGCCACCCACAGATGGGATCACACACAGGGACATGTCTATCACACTCATGACCACTGCTCAGCCATGGGTGCCCGTCACCAGACAGGGGCCTGGGCCGTGTCACCAGACCCGGCCGCCCCCCTACCCCTGCCAGGAGTGAGGAAGCCATAAACTGTAACACATGGCATGGCGTGGGTCCCTTTTGGCCGTTCTGGCCACAGTAGCCAGCCTGGACTTGACAGCGCATATTTGCATATGTGCACATGCACATATGCATAGTCTTAAACAAAGCACTCCTGCCTGTGCTAGCCACTGCAGTTAAAGGGAAAACACTCCTACTCCTAGCTATAAGGGGCCTTGGGATTTTTCAGGGTTGCAAAGTTGCCATATTTATGGCAATAATTTGCCATTTTGATGTCCGACCCTAATTCATTGATTTATTGTTCTGCGGGAGACTCACAAGACCTAAATCCTGCAAAAAAAGTCATTCATCCCTTATCCTGCCCCCTAGGCTTTCCCCTCAGAAGTTCTTCAGGGAGGCTTGGTCTTTCTATTTTGCTTTGTCTACCCCATATCTTGCTATTTCCCTCCAGTACACCAAGCTGAAGAGGTCACTTGTGCTACTTTTTTCTTTCCTGAGCTACTGGATGAGTAGTCCTGTTTGGAGGTAATGACTTGAGCAAATACTGTTCTTCTAGACAATACTCGAGGAACTGCCACTGTGATATGTGGGTGAGAGGCTGATTTATGAATTTGCAGATCTGTTTTGTAAGATCAAAATTTAAGGATTAAATAAGATAATAACTCAAGAATGTTTGGAATCCCTTGGAATCTATTTTAGTGATTCATAGATCTTTTATTCAGTTTGAATATCCCTAAATATTTTTTCCTTGTAGTGTAGAAAACTACTAGAGTAGGGAATTTAAATCCACTGACAGTGGGTTTCGTTTTCTTAACTATCACTCACAGAACTCAAGGGTTCAAGGAGCACTATTTAAAAACTAGTGGTAGATAACTCAGCAAGCAAATGTTCACCTCAAGCCAGTGTGCCAGGAAGCAGCTGGAGTGAAGGCAGAGGTGACAGGTTATGTTGGCTTGTGTATTTTTTTTATGCTTTTCTTGACCAGTGAATTCAAATCTGAGCTATTTAACTTATATTTCTAGTTTTATTTATAAAACTTGCACTCTGCAGAGACAAAATATGCTGCAGTGCTGGATCCAAGTACCAAATGAATATATAGATGGAAATGGCATGTGCGGATCCATCTGTGTACATAATCCATTCACAGCGTTAATGCAGAAAGAAGGCTGTAACTCTCTTTTACCCCCTTGCCAGTCTAAAATCTATTCCCAGCCAGTGTTTTCTGTTATAGGAGATAAGCACCTCCTGAAAGGCAAAACCTGAAGAAAATTGTTTCCCAAAAGTAGAGACAAAAACCCTCAATCCTTCTCTGAGAAAAGTGATGAAACATTGAATCCAATATTGACATCTCAAACACATGAAAAAAATATTTGAATATGATCAATGAAAATATTATACCTTTCCAATTTTTGAACTTATATATCTTTATTATGTTTTTTTTCTTAGTAGCTCTGAGACAAAATATAATAGTTTGTTTTCCAATTGTAGAAAAGGAACTTTTCAACTGCAAAACTTCTTATTGCACAGCCTCAGTCTTTGGCACTCACATAATTTGAAATTGTTTCTCTGCTTTGCGTACAAGTCAGAGATATCTCTTTAAAAAATACATAAGATGAATTAATAATTTCTAACCTGTGAATAACAGGTATTTTATGAAGAAATTCAACCTTATTTATCACTATTTATCACAAATACATTTAGATAATCCAAATAGTTCATAACTTGTTGAAAAACACAGATTCAAAATGATACTACAAAACAACGTTTTATTAAAAATGAAATACAAAATACGCTTGAAATGGGTTTCCCTCCTGGGCTGAGTGATCGGATCTTTTTTCCCTTTCTTGCTCACATCCTTTTACACTCACATTTTTGCTTTTCTAGCATACCTAAGAGAAGAGTCCTGTCATTTCTTGCAGTCAAATGATTCAAGCTAGAATGCAAGAACTCTAAGTTCTTCTGTCTTGAACTGTCTCGAAGGGAGACATGCAGAGATGGGGTAAATGGTTCTCCAGGCTTCCCTCAAGCAAGAAACATCATAACTTCCCTTCCGTCTCCCCATGTCACCTGAGAAAAAAACAGTATAAAAAATATTAGCAGCACTTTCCATAATTACTGGAGCTTATCACTCTAATTTTCCTTTTGAATCAAATGTTCCTCCAGTCTCTACTGCTGTAAAGAGCCAGCACACAAAAAGGTGCAGGCTCATACCTCACATACTATTCTTCAAAACACGTGTTCTACTGCCATGTAACTGTAGCAAAGCCTAGCATTTAATAGGTAGCAGGTGGGATTTTGAGCTGCAGCTTAGGCTCTCTGCTTCTGATCTAGCCACTACAGCCTCCTTTTATAGTTAAAGGAGAGAACGAGACCCTTTAGAGCAACTTTCATCCTATCCTAAGCCTGATATCTAAAACGGGCCAGATGAAGGTGTTTTGAACATGCCCTTGCGTTTCCTTAGCATGCAGTGAGTCAGAGGCAGCAGGGACATGTATACCACAGCTCTTATCAAGCTACTCTTGTAGTGCATTGGCCAGCTGTGCAGATGGTTTACTACGGCTTTTTCAGGGCTTTTGAAGTTCATAGGAATACAGAGCATACTCTACTGGGACAAGGACAAAATAAGATAAATAAATAACTATGATAAGATAGACTGGATGAAAAGCGAAACACCTTCATCTGTGCTGATGACCTGGCTCTCCCTCTATTGTCACTTTACAGCAGAACAAGAGAAATCTGGGCTATCTATGCACACTAAAAGAGATGAGATAAATCAGTTCAAACCCACCAGTTTCTCACAATGGCTATAAAAAGTGAAACGAATCCCCTCTCCCCCGTGACAGATAGGAAACGCTGCACTAATAACTGCAAAGGGTTTTCACATCAAGAATCAGAACATCCCAAGAACATTATAGCATACACATTTAGGAGTTATTTCAGATTAATTATGTTCACTTGAACATCCTGTAATATTGACCCCAGAAACTGAACTCCAAGAATTCTAGAGGTATTAAAAGGTATAGACTTGGCCTATATTTGAAGTTGAGAATGTGCTCCATAGAAGATCCTCAAAGTCAGACAGTGGAACATTTGTAATAACTTACAAGGAAAGATTATGTGAACTCTAATTGCTTAATGGAAGATCTTACATCTAAAGAAGATAGTCTAGTGTGAAAACTAGTGTAGGATTGCTATACAGAAAAAAATAAAACCATTACTGGATGTTGGAAAACTGTTGGGAAAAGAAACAAGTCAGTGTGCATAGTAAAATTGGTACGATTGACTCCTAGGTCATCAGGATTATTCCACTGCCATCTTAGTCAGCTATGCCAGAGGAACATCTTAGTAAATCCATTTTAAAGCAGGGCAAACTGCTTGCCAATTGAAAGGACATCCCAAATCCTCACTTCTCTAATCAAGAGAGAACTTTTCTCGATTTCTACATTCAATTTCTTGATGGCCCTCATGCACCTTTCAAGCTAAATGCTCATATCCCTGATTTGACTATCTGTAGCTGTCATACTTGTGGTTTCATATACAGTCAGGTCTCCTATAACGCAGACCCGCAGTCTTATGTGGGACCCGCACAGCCCGACTTCCACTTTGAATGGCAGCCGTGCCGTGGCCAGCGCCCCCCATGCCCCTGCCGCTGCCTATACTGCCCCTGCTGCTGCCCGAGCCACCACCGCCGCCTGTTCTGCCACCTGTTCAGCTGCTGCAGCCTCGGCGGAACGGGTCTCCTACATCACTAAAAAATTATGCCGCTAAGATCTGAAGCCGCAATATGGGGGGCGCGAAGTGCAAGAGGGCCGACTGTACTGTTTCTTTTCTCAGTTATGGACATACTGAGTATTAACTACCCTTTCACTTTGTCTCCATTTTGACTGCATAGCCATTTGCATTTCCACAAATATTTTTCTCATCAGTCCTCCAAATGCTCAACAACTGGAAACTAAGCTACAGTGCATAGTTTCCTTCAACCCATAGCTGAATTTTAGACCCTATCCATCAAACCATGCTCCTGCCCCATATCACCTTTCTTCCTTTCCTCTTTTTTTTTTTCAATATCCTTGAAATATCTAACCCAGCTTGATTTTTTGTCATGCTTCTTCTTCCCTATATATTTCCCGGCATTCAAGAAAAAAAATTCCCTTTTGCTATACTATTACACAACAACCAAACACCCCAGACCCTCTTAGAACACCAAGAATCCATCTTAAAGGCTGAATATTCTGACAACGATGGCTTTTTAACACAATGAAATTTTTAAAAAGCATTCAGGAAGGCTTTCCTTTCATTGAAATGCAGAGCAAAAATTATTTGGAATCTTAATATATTTTTATAATTT
Organism: Pitta sordida; assembly: GCA_013390025.1. Taxonomy (NCBI): domain Eukaryota; kingdom Metazoa; phylum Chordata; class Aves; order Passeriformes; family Pittidae; genus Pitta; species Pitta sordida. The sequence continues at coordinate 86,655 of WEKX01005329.1, read as the reverse complement.
GATTATTGATTATTGATATCGACAATATTGATTATTACCTCCTGACCCACAAATCTTGCCAGAAGAAAGAAATTTGAACCAAAACTGGTAGAGTTTGATAGATAGAATGTAGGACATATGAAAAGATAAACTTAAGAAGGTAATTATACAATGCTTTTAATGAAAGGCCTGTTGTGGAAAAGGACAAATGTCCAACACGATCCTTCCTGATGAAGGAGAGCATTTGGTATACGGGGGGCACCTTGCCTCTGTGTTCTAGTAGGTTAGAAACCTGATAATTTTTAATGACTTTCATTTCAGAAGGTTGAAGAAATTTTCTATAGTAAATGATGGAATCATTATTTCAGATTTCTGAGTTTCTTTCAATAATGAGAGAATAATTTTTGTCCAATCAAATAATAAAATTTTGTTTAATTTAATTTAATTTTAACAATATACAGTTTAATATAAATATTATATCACAGCACACATATACACATTTTCAGATATTTATTGCAGCTTTCCACAGTTGTTCTGGTTTGAGTGGTTTTTTCCTCTGGCAGCGAGGGAGGCAGACGGCTGCTGCCTGAGCCTCCGCTGCTGCCAAGAATTCAAGGTCAGCAGCAGACAACGGCACCTCTGTGAATATCATGTTTAAGAACGAAGAAAGAAGAAAAAAAAAAGCAGTAACAGAAAAGAAGATGGCTGGAGAGGAGTCCATGAGAAGTTGAGCAGCATGAAGGCAAGGCCAGGCCGTCCGGAGGAGGGGTAGGAAGGGTTCCAGGCGTCTCGCTGCTGCTTCTAGAATGGACCATAGTGAAACAGACTGCCTGCCAGCAAACCTATGGAATAGAGAGAGAGAAACCAGAGATGCAGACTCCACCTGAGGCCACAACTGAAGATGGAGNGGTCAAACCAGGACATCACCGAATCTACTTTTTTCTGACTGAAATGACATTGTACATAGGTATTCCTGTGTGAATAATTTTAAAATTTTCTTTCCTCATACATTTTTATTGTTATCTCTCTTCCAGTTGAGAATGAAAATAAATTCAGAAATGTTAGAATTTCCTGTCTGAGCCAAAGTCTGGTTTTCAACCACTTCCTCCCTAGATATCACTCTAGAAACTACTAGCAGTCTCTCAAGGCAAGAAAAATTATCAGCAACACCATTTATATACATGGATGGGTATTTAATCAAGAAATTGATAGATTCAGTTTGTAGTCAGCATAATGCTTCCATGAAATCCTTTCATATTCAGTAGAATTTGTACACTTAATTAATACTGTTGTAAAAAAAAAGACATTAAAACATAAATTAAACACTAATGATTCAATTTTGCTCCAAGATATTTAAATGATTCCTGCTATCTTCAACTTGAATTGTGTGTGCATAACTGAGGAAAGACTGGTGCTATAACGAAGCACCATAAACAAGAAAAACAAAATTAAAAAAAACCCTGATTGTAAATGGATACTTGTATTAATTGCGTTGATTGTTTGCAAACAGCCTAAGCATTATTTGACATGATAAATGCTATATTCCTCTATGTGTGTGGATAACTCACAGCCATCTACATTGCTTGATAATTCTATCAGGATTAGTGGTGGGGAAGCCCCAGCAAAATACTGAATTCCAGTTCAGGTTCTTGTTCAGGTTTTAGTTCAAAGTAGTTTTCATCTTGTCTCAGACTCTGTGTGTGTGTATTACTGCATCCTTTTAATTTCTCTATGCTTTGATTTGACTAAAGTAAATTCCCTTGGCTTAGGGAATTGGAGAGTACAACAGAAATAAAATTGAACAGGAACATGTTACTGCCCAACACAAAGGCATAAGTTCATGTTCGTCTAAAATAGTATATTACCCTCGGTAATACATTTTAAATATAGGACATGAGAAAAATGAAATTTGGAGAAAGCAGATTCCAAGTGCTTCAGCACTGAAGAGTAAAAATTTGAGCCTTTTTTTCCTCTGAGTAAAAAATACAAATACCTAATGAAAGGCATACCATAAATTTTTAAAGTTAGAACTTATGCAAAAGCCTTGATTAAAACAGAACTCAGGACTGAGTGCTGTTTGGGGCTCAGTTTTAACTGGAGTGTCCCAGGGCTTCTGAGGCATGCACATAGGGCTAGCAGATATGGCCAGACACCTGTAGGTGGTCCAGGCCCTTTGAGGAAGCCGCTGGAGGCCAGAAAGAACACCTAAGGGTGTCTTGGATGGTACCAGAGGCCTGTGTTTAGGTAATTCAGTCAAGTCCTGGCACTCATCTAGGATGATCTGTCTTGAGGATGGTTCTTCCTTGCCTTCTATCTGTATGGATTTGTCTTCTGCCAGGATTATGACCTAGTGCTCTTCCCACAAAATCTTCTAGAGCCATACTATTCTGAAAGCTACCCAAGTGCTTTTCAGGGAAACAAATATATTTTAGCTGCTCTCGTCCCTTGGTTCATGTATCTGCCCGTGAACATGACCATGAGTAACCATACCATATGTCCTTTGTGTTATACAGATATGACTTAGGCAAAACTCAAGTAACCCTACCACAAAGTTGTAAGTTAGATATAAGTTTCCTAATTAAACTAGTGGGTTAATACCTACTAGTTAATACTAGTGGGTTAATACCTATTCTTCCTGTGTGTATATGCTGCAGTTGCATTACCACTGTTATTCTTAATGGTTTCACTAAATTAGAAAAGTCTGAAAGTTCTTTGAATGATATATGTTTCAATAAGATAAAATTAAATTAGGGAGTTATGATTAAATAATTTTCTTAGTGTTTTTTTTTAACTTCTTGATAAAGAGTTTTTGCCAAATCACAGATGATTCAATACTGATTTGATATCATGACCACAATAAATGTTGTATTAAGAATGTTGAATTTATGAACTACAAAACTGGGTTCATTCCCATTTACTAGCTGTCGTGACAAAGCATACTGACTAAGTGTTTCCCAGGGAGATTCAACACATACCCACTTTGACTATTTCAAATGATCATGTATAGCTGCTAACGTGTCCTTCAAAAGGAAAAGATCAGCAAAGCTCTAGTAAAACATATGCAATATTTTAACACAATGACAGTAGGTCACAACTTAGACTGTCCTCTAGAAGTAACTTTGGTCAATTTTTCCATATGGATGTTCTACATGGATGCATCAAAACCAAAAATAATATAACAGCTATAAGCCTTTGAAATCTTCTGAAGACGCTCCATAATGAACACTGGAAAACTATCTGAGGGATGATGACAGACTGGAGATTCCGATGGGATGAGATTTAACAAGCCCAAGTGCCAGGTCACACTCTTCGGTCTCAGTAACCCCATGCAGAGCTATAGAGTGGAGACAGAGTGGTCAGGCAGAAATGGACTTGGGAGTACTGGTATATAGGAAACTTAATATGAGCCAGCAGTGTGCTCAGGTGACCAATAAGGTAAATGGCATCTTGGACTTCATCAGGAATAGTGTGGCCAGCAGGACTAGGGAAGTTATCCTTCCCTTGTACTCAGCACTGGTTAGGCTGCCCCTCGAGTACTGTGTCCAGCTCTTGGCCCCTCAGTGTAAGAAAGATCTTGAGATCCTAGAATGTGTCCAGAGAAGAGCAACGAGGCTGGTGAAGGGGCTAGAGCACAAGCCCTATGGGGAACAGTAGAGGGAGCTGGGGTTGTTCAGTCTTCAGAAGAGGAGGCTCATGTGAGACTTTATTGTCCTATACAACTACCTGAAAGGAGGTCGTAGCCAAGTGGGGGTCAGTCTCTTCTCTCAGGCTGCCAGTGACTGAAAAAGAGGACACAGTATCAAGCTCTGTCAGGAGAGGTTTAGGCTCGATATGAGGAAGAAATTCTTCACTGAAAGGGTGATTTGCCGTTGAAATGGGCTGCCCAGGGAGGTGGTGGAATCATCGTCCCTGGAGGTGTTTAAGAGTAGGCTGGATGAGGCACTTAGTGCCATGGTTTATATGTTGGGTTGGTGTTGGGTTATAGGTTCGATGTGATGATCTCAAAGGTCTTTTCCAACCTTGCTAATACTGTGATACTGAAATAGATGTCCATAGTGTTTCCTAATGTAATCTTAGGTCACAAGACTGAACCGAACAAGTAGTTTCTCAGAGATCTTGAAAAGTAAAAATTCATCATGTCAAAATTTCTATAGAATACAGAACAGCAAATTATACCTCCTTCTCTCCTCTTTCTCTGAAACTACTATAATCTGAACTGTGCCTCTTTCTGAGCAATGTAATGATGAGTTAGAAACCTAAAAAAATGAAGGTATTTGCAATTAAAAGTTATTAAGTAACTTCCTTAAATTAAGCATCTAGATCAGAACATCTGCGCTTGAAACATTAATATTTTACAATTCATAAAGCTAGAAAAAAGCCCTGATGTGAGATTGGGTCATGTTGTTGTGAGCAAATTAAACAATGTTTTTTTCTTTACATTTTGGAGAAGATGAAAAATACATTCTTTAAATAAAGTAAGTTAGTCTGTTTGCATATTAAGCATGAGCCTGACTTCAATGAAATTACCTTGCGACTTCAAGCCCCACTGTGGTCTGGTTTTAGATGAAAAATTGTATGTTAAACATATTCCAAGATTGACTCACACACAATCCTTCAAACATGTAACAGTCATATATTGCATAAGTTCTGGAAGCATCGTTTAACAATACATTTGTGTGCTAGCAGAGCTTTACCACTGAAAGAGAGAGTACATCACCTGAATATCAAATTGATTTGTCTTCTTTCATATGTTAGGCATTGCAGAACATTATACTGAATACTTGAGTTACAATTTCCATTTTCTAAATTTTGACAATAGCAATCAAATAAATACTGTGATGCACAGTATTTATTTATTCCAGTGTGAAGCACTGGAATGTCTTCACTAGCTGGATTCCTGCTTGTTTGGAAAAAAATGAAAACAGTCAAAAGAAGAGCTTCAGAGATATTTAATGTTTGACAGCTGAAGACTCAGCAGAGAGGTTTTTGAGAAGAGGTGGCCTTGACCTTCTTTAAGTCTCCTGTCAAAATAACTGATTGGTTTTCACATAGACTGTCCATCACATTTAACCCAGCAGCATGTGGTAGAGTTCCAGGTAGGGAGACAGTTGGAACAAATATGCAGTACAGAAAAAGAGGGCATGAAATTGAGGGGTTTAAGGCAGCAATCTAACACTCAGCAACTCCCAGGAACCTCTTATCTTGGCAAGCTGTGAAGAATTCCATTTCTCATTTGTTTCAGCCTTCCAAAGATATCTTGGGGGCAGAAAGGTTTTCCAGATGAGGCTGCCAGGTCTACATCCATACTGGAGAGTTTTCAGCTGTGTACAGTACAGTATACTGCAACAGCTTGTAACTGTACAAACCCCCTTTCACAGAACGCTTTTAGTGTACCAGAAGATTTTCTATTAGATCAATCTGGACTTGCTTTGCCCACTGTCCCAGAAGTTAATGGAACATTTGCAGTAAAGGAAGCACGTTGATAATTTAGCTTGTTGCGAATACTTTTTTGGCATATTTTGTTGTTTTGTCTGTTCTTATGTGCCAAATTCAAAACACAGTCATACCTCTGTACTTGTGGATTTCGGGTCTCTGTGGGTCCATGCAAAACATTAAATCTGCGAACGAGGGTGCACCATTAATGTGTCAAATTATTGCCATAAATATAGTAACTTTGCAACACTGAAACACACTGGGGCCCCTTAGGGTGGCAGGGGCCTTGGAGTCAGAGTTTTTTCCCTTGAACTGCAGCGGCTACACTAGTCTCTGGGGACCAGAAGTTGCCCAGCACATTCCGAGTGCTGCAGCTGCCAGAGCATTTTGCCTGTGTCTATGCATATACATGTACACTGGCAAGTTCAGGCTGGCTGCCTTGGCTGGAACGAGACCACATGGTGCCGTGTCTTACAATTTAAGACTTCCTCAGTCCTGGGGCAGGCATGCAGCCGGCCTCGGCTGCCCGCTGGGGGGGTGTGAGACCACGCCATCCCGTGGAACTATACACTCATCCACGAACCACTGAATAAAAATTGCAGAAAAATTTTACGCATATCACTGAAGATGCAAATATGAAGGCATGAATTACCGAAGTATGACTGTATTTTGACACGGTTATACTCTTTTTGTTGTCCTGCAACTTCATCCACTTAGTTTTCCTTATGGTTTACAAAACCAAAATTATTGCAGGTATAAATAGCTTGTAACACAGCTTTCAGATTCTCTATAGTATCAGTCTGGCTTGGTCACATACAAAAAACCACAGAATGTCACATTATTAAAAAACCATTTAAAATCATTAGATTGTAATCCATACTGACCATACATACACAGTACAGAATACTTGTAGCACAATAAATAATGCCTGTTTTCTTGAGAAATTGAGATAATTTTGAGAAGTATTAAAACTAAGGAGCTTTAAGTATGTAGTTATACTTTTTTCAGTAGTCTATTGTTATCTTCAAATAAAAACACTTTACAGTCCTCACCCCCTGTTTTATTTTACATTGTATAACACAACAAGTATATTACTGTTTGGAATCATTTTCACTATTCACCCACACCCTTCTGTATACGTATGTGGATCTCTGTGGGTAAACACACCTCATACATTTGTGGAACTTATGACAAACCAAACTCAGCTTGCTATGTCAGACCTAAAGTGAAGTGGGTTCCCTGGGACTGTGATAATAACACACTTTCACACCATACTTGTACACCCAACCCTTTTGCCTTCACTTCTTCACAAGATGTTAATAACCATAAAGCATGCTTTCTGATCTCAGAAAGCATTCTTTTGGGTTATGGCATGGGCATGTGCAAACATGACTCATTTGTGTCACTTTCCATTACTGACAGTTCTTCACCCCTTGCCAAAAGAAAGGAAAACAACATTCCCAAAGGTTTCTAACTTGTTTGGTATCTGGAAACACAAAGCTGTTGAATGAAGTCAAACAGATTGGAGTATACTACTCACAGTCACATACTAGTGCCCCTGTCATCACTGCTCTAGCTTTTCCCAAAGAGCTGAGCTTCTGAAATGGTTTTCAGGGGTTGCTGATAGGGCTATAAACTAGGTTGTTGAATAGATAACCTACATTCTTCACTGTTGTGTGTCCATTAGAAAGGACTGATTGAGATCCAGGTAATCTACACTGCGAATTCACGGTGCCCTACCATTCCTGTAGTTTTCCAGCTGCTCAAATGTGTGAGTAAAATTTCTGTCTGCAAAATTGTCCCTACCTCCTCTGTAACTGTGTGGTGTGAGACAGTATTTCAACACTCAGGCTATCACAATCAGAAAACACAAACAAACCTTAATTTGTAATGTGCTTATAGTTTGTAAACTCACAGAATTACACCTGAGGAACTAATTATCTCAGCCTAACAGGACAGTTACCCCACATGGTTATGGACTTTTCCTACCCTAAAAGCAGTTTAATTTTCTTAAACTGTTGTTGCATTAAGAATGTACAGTAAATCCTCAAAATTCATGGGGGTTTTCATCTCCTCAGTTGCCGCAAATTCTCTGATCCACAAAGATAAGCTGGTCATGAATATGCAAATAAGCCATACCTATCACTCCGCCCCCCTCAGCTCTGGAGAGCTGGAGGGTATTCCCACCACCTCCCCACACCCTCTTACAACACGGGGGAGTGAAGAGAATCCTCCCTGCCCCTACTCTGCCCAGGTAGTCCATGGGGTTTCCTGTGGGAACCAGTGCAGGGATTCCCAGCTATCACTGCTGATGCTGTAGGGGAGTACGATCCTGGGGCAGGAGGGTTGGGGAATGGTGGCGGCATGAGTACCCAGCTTCTCCACAGCAAAAGCATGGCAAGCTCCTGGTGCAGTCCCTGGGGAGGAGGAGGGGGTAGCACCCCAGAGGGGGCAGTGTTGCGGCACCACTTTCCCTGTGGCACTTGGTGACACATAGTGCTTGGCAATAGGGAAGCACAGGGAAAGTGGTCCCATGGCGCCAGCCCCTTCTCTTCCCCAGGGACCTCACCAGGAGCTGGGGTTATGTATTGCCAGGCAGCCCCAGCTCCTGGAGACACACAGTGCCTGGTGACAGGGAGCTGCAAAGAATGCGGCTTCGTGGCGCCACCTCCTCCTCCTCCCCAGGGACCACACCAGGAGCTGAAGCTATGTATCTCTGGGCGTAGCCAGCTCCTGGGGCCACACAGGCCTGGTGATAGGGAGCCGCAGGGAAAGCGGTCCTGTGGCACCACCCCCTCCTTCTCTCCAGGGACTGCTCCAAGATCTGGGGCTATGTATCATTGGGTATGCCCAGCTTCTGGGAACACACAGCACCCAGTGATACAGAGCTTCAGGCAAAGTGTTCCCACAATCCCAAAGCCAGCAAGAGACACCATGCCCCTCCCCCGCAGGGCATGGCTGTCCCACCCCATGGGGAAGTGCCAGTGCCACCCCTTGGCAATGCAAAGGTACTGTGCATGTGTGGACTGGGAAACACCACGAGGAATCAAGGAGTTCTCACTGAAAAAATATCTGCGAGGATCCAAAAAAGTGAAAGCAGAAGAGCAACTTAGCGAGGTATGACTGTTTTTAAAATATGTGCCACTATATTGTTGAGGGACCCCAAAACCAGCATCACACAAACAGATGAGATAGAGAAAATTAAAGATCAAAAGCCTTCAGATTACAAAGTCAACACACTAATATTAGAATTAGAGCAGACTGCTAAGAAATACAGATTCAAATTAAAGGCCCTTTGGGATAATTTGTTCAAAACCAAATAGCCTAGCTGCAGTGTCAGTATCTTTGACATGCACAGGCATAGAGAAAATCAAACACATATATGTTGCATTACAAACATAAAACAGAAAAAGTGTTTCTAAATATGTGTTCAGTATTTTTCCTCCAACTACTGTGACCCCTTCACTGTAAATCCAAGCAAGATCTGCACTAAAGATGTGAATGCAGGGCAGTGGAGAAATAATATCACAAAAAAAACCCTTATGTAAATAAGTTGCTTAGAACCCAATATCACAAAATTATCAATTTCTGAAACTTGTTAAATGATCCAAGATTGAGTACAAAGGACAATGTTGGGTTATAAGAGAAATTTGTCAGCCCTTTATGATGCACATAAAATGCTGTCCTGAAATGTATCACAGAAGACATCTTTAATATCTGAAATGAAAAATTTATGGAATGGGTGGGTGAATGAATGCTGCAATTCATTGTCAGTCATTCAGATATGATGGTGATAAAGGTCTGTGAGTGACAAGACAGATACTTAGGACTTAATTGTGGGGATAATTCAAATTTAGGGAAGAGGTGTGTGTCTATTCTTTTATTCCAAAGAGAATGGCTTACTTCTAATTGAAAGAAACACTAAGATAAAAGGCAGGACATTAACAGTCAGTATTAACATTATAAGCCACGCCAGCAATATGCCTTACCTCTGATGTGAAATTGTTATTTATTGTACCTGTGGTGCAGCAGAGCTCTCCCTGGCATACACATCAGGTATGTACACATCTTCAATGAGGAAATTAAAGAATAAAAAAACATCTGGGGATGATGCTATGTGAGGTGGAAATAAACTGACCAGAAAAGAGCTGTTGAGATTTATCTGTCATGCATGAAGTTCAACCCTTATGCCTCACAGGTTTCAGATTTCTTTGGATTCCACAGGCTAAGTCTAAAGGGAGAGGGTAGCACCTAACACCACTATTTCCTGGTGAGATCCAAGCATGCCTCAGCCTTGCTCAGGACACCTCAGTAGATGGGTCAGGCATCCACAGCATCTTTCAGAGCCCTGGTGTTAGTGAGATGGTCAAAGTGCCTGGGAAGCACTGCAGCAGTCACACACAGGTCACCTGAGACAGCTGTAGTCTTCCTGGCCTATCGTCCCATTGAAACTTGGAAGTGGAAAAGTCTCCACAGACTAGGCAAACTATATTTTGAATTATAAAGACTGACAGTTTTCATTAAGACCGATCACCTTTCTAGTGCTTACTAGTATAGCTCAGGTGTTTTCATATATTCAGCTGTTCAAGTGAGGTATAGCCCAGTAAAATCAGTGTAACACTCCTAAGAATCCCAAGCAGTTCATTGTTTTTAAACCCTATTAACAAAGATATTACCTCTCATTTAGCCAGGTACAACATTAAACATGATGTAACACTTCCACAAATGAAAATTAACTGAAAAGTTATCCTAACCATAAGTAAAGTGTTCTAGCAAGATTGAACATCTTTTCCTAGAAACAAAGTGTCCTGCTGGTGTCTCAGATTGTGTCTCAAATGCTATTTCTCTTCCTGACTTTCAATTTGAAAGATATTTCACTCATCTCTGCTTGAAAGCTATTCTTTATTCCCTTATGTTGCCACCAAATTCTGTAGCTGTACATCTTATTCACTGATGGTGAACAAATTTTAGATTTAGTCTCAGATAAAGGGTTTGTGGAAGATAATAAAGCAAAGAAGAAACTGTGTGTAATGATGCAGTTTGCTTTAATATGTCCTTGGTGCACAATCATCTCAATAGACATGATTTTTCAAATTCCCGGAGCACCAGAGGCAAACTTGGGTGACCATTTTTATTGAGAATTCTGTTTTTCTTAATCCCACCTCTGATCTGAGATGGGGTTTCACAAAATATAGTCAAGCCAAGTGAACTTGCTTCTTCAGTTTCTTCAACACAAGATTAGCAGATTAATAGCAATATTTTGTGTAAGTTTTCTAGTAGAGAAAATATGAGAATTCACCCAAAATATTTTGCATTGCTGTTAATGTTCCCAGCTGCCCAAACCTGACAGCAAGTTTTCGTGCATTGATCACAGAATCACAGAATCACACAGAATCAGTAAGGTTGGAAAAGACCATAGAGATCATCAAGTCCAACCTATCACCCGTTACCTAATCTAATCTAGTCAAACCTGTTACCTAACCTGACCTGTTGCCATCCTACAACCAACACATCATCCTACATATATACATATGTATATATGATATATACAACTGATATATACAACTTGCGATACTGACTTTAATACCCACATTTATTTAGGTCTGGGATAGTGAAACTGTTATAGGAATCATTTTTGAAATTAAAAAAATCTGTCCAATTCTCAGAAAATATGTTCTTAATTCTTGTGCTGTCACACTTTTTCACTGTGTTGCTTGATAGAATGTTAAACTTTCATGTCCATATTTTCTGGTTGTGTAAAGTTGAGTAGTCACCTGAAGACCCAGTGCAAGAAATTTAACTCATAGGTACAAATAATCAGAGCATAAATATTCAGTTTTCTAAAAGGGGTTTTCTAGCTTTGTATGAGCCAGTAGACTTAATACAAGCATCACAGGAGTATTTGTACAGTCTGTGCTAGAGAGGGAGTGAAATAGATCCTTGTTATTGTCCCTTCCAGCCAAGAACATCTACTTGCATATGATAAAATTGCTAATATACAACTATTTACAGAAATACTTCTCCACAGCTCAGATCTCAAAATACATTGGGGGAAAAAATTAAAGCAATTGATCAGTCTTTTGCTGAGCATTTTTCTATTCACTGCACTTTTCTGCTCTGTAGCACAGCTTCTAAAGAAACGATGGAGGTTTTCCTACCAGTAGGCCAGATAATCTAGTACTTATGTGGTGTTTCTGGGGAAAAAAATGCACAATAAATAGGGTGGTTTTCAGACTGAAATTTTCTCCAGCAGAGGAGAGAGCTGAACTTTGTCATCCCACATCTTTACATGAGCGCTTTATCTCTCCTAGGGTATTGCACGAATAATAGGATGGGTGTGAAGAGACAATGGCAGCCAAATAGGCACTGGTAGTTTCTCTGAAACAAAGTTCCCAAGTGAATTTAGGTTTTGTTGACATCTTCAGAAAGAGTCCAGGAAAAGGAGGACAGTGGGAGCTAACTTTATTACTCACCACTCACCACATGATCCTCAGGAGGAGGTGAGCTGCTAAGGTCCTGGCTAATCAAAACTCTTCTAAATCCCACACAGAGGCAGTGGATCTTCCTAGACTAGAAGTGGCTCACATTGAATGTCTTTACTGACAGTCTTTCTTCCTGGTTGGGCAAAGCAAGGGTTTTCTGTGTTTGTCAGGGTTATAAGTTGGAGGCAGAAGTGAAAGATAGACCACATCTCCTCTCCATGGTGACCAGTGCTAGATGCCTCTCCCAACACTTTCAGTTTTATTTCAGTTCCTGAAGCTTCATCTATCCTCTTGGCAAATTACACTGCTATTACTTACAGAGCTAATGTGTGCTTTTATAATACCTGTGAAGAGTGAATAGCTAGTGTTTCAAAACACAGTGAAAGTAAGGAAAGCTTAAAGAGTGAAGGCCAGTTATGTTTTTTTTGTCATGATTCTATTCTCACATACTTTTTCTGAAATCCATTCTTGATCAGTGACCACCTGGATGGAGATACAGCTTTCTTCTCTTCAGATAGAGCTAGTGACATATTCATACATTTCTGACTAATAGCATATGAGACTATCTCAGGGGAGGGTGTGATTACATCACAGAATTTGAATAAGTAGCATCCAATATTAATGAGGACAACTGAAGTACTTCGTACTGCCTAACAAATTGCTGCATAAGAGAGAAAATATACAAACTAACACTCAAGATTTACACAAGATTTGGACTAAATGGAAATGTTTCCATTGACTTAAACAGGTTTTCTATTCAGCCAATTTGCTACGACAGTAATGTATCTTGAATTTTGTGGGGTGTTGGTTCCAGAAAGATGCCACAATAAGCGAAGTCCATGAAGTAGTGGTAGCTAGGGTAAATACGATAAAGCCAGTAAATACAGTAAAGCTGGTAAATCGGGGAGCGGAGGGGGGGTGGAAACACAATGTATTGAAGCTGTGAATGGTGAGCTGTGAGGATTTACCTTCTATAAATCTCCTAATAGAGCTGTTAAGTGGTAACATTATATCTGCCTGACCTATATTGTCTGTCTTGAATTGGATGACCTTACAGTCTCCATTTCTCACTCATTAAACTCCACTGCTATAGGCTGAATACAATCAGAAATATATTTTTCATCTCTTGTGGAATGAATTCTAATTGGTAAGCAAAATTTAAATTTCAGGATTGCAATATTTTGCCAATTAAGAAAAGAGATAATTTCTTCCATCAATTGTATCTGATTGTGTCTCTCAGCTGAAACGAGGAAAGAAGTCATTCTGAACTTTTTGATAACAAGTAATATTAATCAGGAAGGAATAATTACAAAGAAACAGAAGTAAATTAGGTTTGCCTACTGACATCACTCAAGTGAGAAATGAGTACATAGGAAAGGGTCCACAATAAGTATGAGAAAAGTATTTGAGTGGAATGCAAGTGCACTTGGAATGTAAAAGAGAAACAGGGATATAGAGGCAGGTTTTGAAAAGTAAATGTGGGGTTTTTTCCAATTTAAATCTGGTTCACTAGTGTACAAACCAAATGGTTACCCAGAAGAAAGGGACTTCATATGATTTTAGAAAAAATTACATTTATTTTGATTTTTTTTTTTTGGATTTAGCATTTGCCTTCTGTATCTCAGTATAGCTGGTATTAAGGTTAAATATCTGTGTCCTATTTTAAGAAAAATTAGGCTGTTTAAGGATTTTAAATTCAGGTGAAACGTTATTGTACTCCCAGTTAATAGTAAATACAACTTCCACAGCTCTACTTACAACATGACTGCCTATTCAAGTCATCTATTTAACATTAGCAGGTCATTGATGTGTTCATAGAAAGGACAGAAGAGGAATAATCTTGAGCCCTCTGAAGTCAATACATATTTTGACACTGATATTTATGGAATGAATCATATCTGCAAGCTGGGACCAGATTGTGGCGATTTAGTGTAATTTCTTAAATCCAGAGCTGACACTAACATACTAGAGTTGTTTCTGCCAAAATATCTAGGGCTATCCTGAAAAATGACTTTTTTTTTTTTTTTTATGAATTTCAGCAGTAATTGCAAATAGATCTTGTTCACCATCAAGCTCCATTACTTCGAGAAGCAAGCACCTCCCCTCATGTAAGATTCATGTCACACCTTCTATAACAAATTGCCTATGTTGATTTTTATGTAGGGACTGGGAAAGCTAGGACTTGAAATCCCCAGACAGATGGAAATAGAAGGAAAATAGCTATCTTCCAGGAAAACTGTTAACAGAAAATCTGCATGATGAGATTTAATTGATTACAGCAAGAGCTTTACTGCACGCAAGTAACTCCTTTAATTTACGTCTTCTAAAACATATAACCTCAAAGTTCAGTCAATAGTATTTGAGTTGGTGATTTCTTATGGAAAATTTTATATGCTGCTTTGAATTTCTGCGCATCCATTTTAAAAGTACCGTCCAACATATAAAATAATATAAAAGATAGATAAATGAGACCATCATTGTCAGAAAAGAATCAGAAAATTGCAAAAGGTAAAAGTTATATTCCAGTGATCAGATTGATTTTCTCTATACAAAAAATTGTTTTCAAAATCAGACTCTATCTACTGAAACACTTAGCAAATAAGTTTTCTGAAAGACTACTGCTGTTAAAGATGTCGAAACAATTACTGTTTCAAACATTTTAGAGAATTTTAAAAGTAATTACTAATGAAACTTGTCTTACGGATTTCAGGAAAGGGAGATTCTTGGGCTAATGTATTCAGAAGTTTGCGTCTTCAGAATTTTAAAGATGAATTTACAAAACATTTAAAATAGGACATAAAAATGCTGAATAGATCAGACAACCACATTTCCATCAATGTTCACTGAAATACGATTCCATTAACTTCAGAAAAATGCTCATAGATCAATTAGGTATTTTTTTTTGAAAGTAGTATATTTTGTCTCATCAGTAGTTCAAAGATGACAGGATAAAATATTGCCATGTGTATCTTTTCTTATCCTGTAAGAATCTACTTCCAGAAACTGTGACCTTCAATCCCATAGTAACATCTCATGGGCCCAGGCCACATTTACAGCCTAAACTGAAAGCTGTAGGCTCAGAGTAATGATACAGTTGGCCCTCTTGCACTTTGCACCCCCCATATTGCGGCTTCAGATCTTAGCGGCATGATTTTTTAGCGATGAAGGAGGCCCTTTTTCACAACTGCACATGCGTGATATGCCACCGTGGTGGCGGCAGCAGCTGTGGCAGCGATGGCCGTGGTGGTGGGGCCGCTCTCCTGGAGCTGCCACCACGCAGTTATGAAAGATTTACGCACTCTTAAGTGTCCCAGACTTTCTTGAGTGACTCTCCAAGACATACTCCTTTACCCCGAGTATGGAGAGACCAATCTAACCCACCCNCTACCCACCCCGAGAGACACTGGGACGGTGACGTGGGCAGCTGCCCACACCTGTGTCCCTGGCTGAGCTGAAAAGGGGTTTTTCCCAGCGTGGGGTGGCTGCAGATGCCGGGAAGGGCCGACAAAAACACTGATACACAGCGACACAGTGCTGAAACAGCACTGGGGGGCTGTGTGAGGGTGGGGGGCAAATTTCCATATTAATGAGCTGCCGTTCAACGCAGAAGTACGGCTTTGCAGAACGCAATTAAGACAGCGGATCTGCAATATAGGAGACCAGACTGTATTTCATCTTCCTTGGTTGTTTATTATTCTTCCTCCTAAAAAAGGGGAAAGAATTCTGAGTCTCATTCTTGATTAATACAGAAAAAAAATGTTTCTAATAGATTGGAAAAATACAGTCAAGCATTGCGTCAATAAAAATATCATGTACAAACTGGCTTATATTAGAAATAGTGTAGAGTTTTCAGTGTATTCAGCAGTGACAAAAAATATGCTTAATTATTTTCTCTCCTTCTTTTAGCAAGAAAAATATTAAAGAAATAGTGAAATGTCTCTAGCAAAAAAGTAGTTTGACACAACCAGTGATTTAAATATGCATCTAAATAAAATTAAAAAATGTGAGACATATTAGACAAGTAAAAAACAACAATCAGACTACTTGGGTACTGTTAAATATTCTAATTTCTCAGTAATTTGTAATGTAATTTGTTCCAATAAACAGTACTGTTTTACAGTTAAAAGAATTTTTTCCTAAAAAATAAGTATATAGCATTACACCTCCCTCTTTCAAACATTCAGAAAATCAATACTTGAATATAAAAATACATTAATCCAAGATACAGAATTACATATTAAAACAACTCACTCATTACTGTCTGTATCCATTTTATCATCATTGCCATCCACATTTCATTTTACTTAGCCCATTTACCTTGACAACTCCATTTTTTTATTATGTGATTAATAGAATTTTAACTTGGGATAATTGAGTTCTGTAATTAACATTCCAGACCTTTGTGCTAACAAGAACTTGAAATACAAGAGAAAACAGTTTTTTTCTCTCTGGTAATCACTCTTCTGGCAAATGATAGTCCCAAAGTGAAGAAGGAAAAGGAAAGTGTGAGAGGAAGAGCAGAGATATTGGAAATCCTAGCTCTTACCCTGCATAAACTTATTTTATTTTTTTAAAAAGGTACAAGGGTTTTGAAAGTAGTTCTCCTAATTTCACATTATCTTTAAATCTGTGCAGAGATAAAGTTCATTTAGGCTTGATTATATGAGGGGTTTTCTAGATCTAGATCTAAATCTAGAAAAGTATATTTATTTTTTTAATGTTCTAGTACAATTTTTTCATGGAAGTAGAAAAGCATTTTTACATATATATATACACACATACTACATGCATACTATATATATACAAACTATATATATACACCTACATATACATATACATACATACTATATATATACATAATATATACATACTACGTAAGATACAAAAATGAAAATATTCACTTTTGCATAAACTGTATAAATGTTGAGACATTGAAAATAATATTAACAACATTAGTTAAAAAAAAAGAGTCTTTAAATACAAAGAGTACATTTAAAAACTTTATTATAATGGAAAAAATACTAGATATTTTGGGAAGCCCTGTTTTCTGTCAATATAAAATTAATCCCCCCAGAGTTCATTATTCATTTTCATTAGCCACAGTACTAACTGTTAAAATAATTTACTACTGCCATAAAAAATGTACATGCAATCACTTGAATTGCCTTATTGTTAAGCCTTGGACTTAAGACATCATTTAGCCTACAGAATAGTAATATGCAACTCGCTCCACAGTGGGTAAAAGAGTCAGCTGCTATCATGTATTTGTTTGTGCAGACACTCTCCGATTTTGCAGATCAGTGGCTCATACAGGTGGAAGGGCTACCTGTAGCTCAGTTATTCAACCTTGAGCATCTCAACAGAGATGCAAGGTCGCTCATACGTCTGCACTGAAGGCTTCCTGCTGTACTACACAAAAGCACTTCAGATTAAGCCAGGAAAGAAAATTAAAGCAAATCCTTAGCCTGTGAAGTCTGTGACTCAATCTCCCTCTTCAATCACACATCAGTTCCTCCAGTTATTGATAATACTTTGTTCCACAGTCACTTAATTGGATTATTACCTTTAAATAGACTTGGTGCAGTCTTTCAGGTACTGTGACAACATTGCTGGTTTTGGAGGAAGATGTGTCTCTGTCTTAGGAGCTCCTGCACTACATTCCCTGGATCCCAAAGCCTCTGTGGAAATATAATGCTTTCTTTCTCTGTGTCTTCAACAAATCTACAGGGCCTGATGGGGTTGATACAAGAATCCTCAGAGAGCTGGCAGATATCATTGCAAAATTTCTCCCAGTGATTTCTGAGCAATCTTGGGAATCCAGAGACGTCTCAACTCACAAACAGGTGAACATTGCCCTGATTTTCGCAAAGGAAAAGCAGGACTCCAGAAACTACAGGCCCGTCAGTCTCACTTAAATGCATGATAAAGTTATGGAGAAGATTATTCCAGGAGGTATTGAAAAACATCTGAAAGACAGCACTGCCGTTGATCACAGCCAGCACAGCTTCATGACAGGAAAGTCCTACTTGTCAAACCTGATTTCTTTCTATGGCGATGTAACCCATCCAGCTGATCAAGGGAAGCCAGTTGATATGATCTTTCTGGAGTTCAGTAAAGCTTTTAATACTGTCTCTCACAGGATACTGCTGAATAAAATGTCCAGCACACAGCCGGATAAACCCATCATGTGGTGGGGGAGCAATTGTCTCATGGGTCAAGCACAGAGGATAACAGTGAATGGGATGACATCGGACTGGTGACCTGTCACTAGTGGGTTCCACAGGGCTCCATCTTGGGCCCTGTGCTCTTCAACATCTTCATATATGACTTGGACACAGGACTGGAAGGGATACTAAGCAAATTTGCAGATGATACAAAACTGGGAGGAACTGTTGACTCCCTTAAAGGCAGGGAGGCCCTCCAGAGAGATCTCAACAAATTAGAGGGCTGGGCAATCACCAACAATTTGAAATTCAGCAAGGGAAAATTCCAGCTTCTGCAGCTGGGATGGGGCAACCCTGGATGTATGGACTGACTTAGGAATGAGATGCTGGAAAACAGTGCCACAGAAAGGGACCTGGAGGTCCTGGACCATGGCAAGTTGAATGTGAGTCAGCTGTGCCCTGGCAGCCAGGACGGCCACCTGTGTCCTAGGTGGCATCAGGAAAAACATTGCCAGACAGTTGAGGGAGGAGATTGTCCCGCTCTGTTCTGCACTGGTGCAGCCTCACCTTGAATGTTGTGACAGTTTTGGACACCACAATGTAAGAAAGATTCTGAGCTATACTTAGCTGTACTGAGCACTCAAAGGAGGGCAACAAAGATGCTGAAGGGCCTTGAGGGGAAGCCATATGAGGAGCAGCTGAGGTCACTTGGTCTGTTCAGTCTGGAAAAGAGGAGACTGAGGGGAAACCTCACTGCAGTCTACAAGGTCCTTTTGAGGGGAAGAGGAAGATCAGGCACTGATCTCTGTGATGACCAGTGATGGGACCTGAGCAAAAGGCCTGAAGTTGTGTCAGGGGAGGTGTAGTTTAGGTATTAAAAAAGATTCTTCTCCCAGAGAGTGGCTGGGTTCTGGAACAGGCTTCCCAGAAAACTGGTCACAGCACCAAGGCTGACAGAGGCCAACAAACATTTGGATGATGCTCTTAGACACACGGTGTGATTCTTGGGGATGGTCCTGTGCAGGGCTAAGAGTTGGACTCAATGATCATTGTGAATCTCTTTCAATTCAGCATATTCTATAATTCTCTGTTACTGTTCAGCAGCTGGGTAATATCTCCTGATCTCACCACCTCTTCCTTATGTTCCTTCATAAAAGGATACAAACACCAAAGTAAACCTGCTAAAAAAATCCCTAAAAGGCTTCCAAATCACAGAAAGAAAGTAAAAAGTAAATTATTACCAAAGGTTTTGTTGCCAAAATCATCACAAAAAATCATTGCAAGTCCCACGAGAAAGGGAAAACATTACATACAAGCAACTTCACCAAGAGGTCATGATATAATTACAAAATAGAGCAATGGTGAAATCATCAACTAGCCAATGCCTGCTGATAATTATAGTGTCAATGGAATTCTGCTGCAGGTATTTTCAGCCTGCTTCTTCACAGGTACTGCAGCCATGAATTATTCATTGTACAGCCACCCTTTTGTCTAGCAGCTCTCACAAAATACAAACCTGATCTTAAAAGTGGATTTTGCCAGACCTCATTTAAGCTGTCATATAAATCTACCTTTTCAATTTATGAATAAGCAACCCATCAGTTTATCTTTTCATGTACAAAGCAAAGAAACTGGCATAAGAAAGCTTTTCTTTCCTGATACTTTTGTGGTTTTGCAAGCTAGTCTCTGAAAAAAGTAAAAACAGCAAAATGGATGCATCTTTTGCAGTTCTCAAATACTATCTGCCTGATGAATAAAGATTTTGTGATTTATTATAGAAATGTATTGACACAAGGCAAGAGAAAACAATTTTAAAAAGAGAGACATTTGTATCCTTTGGTAAAGTCAATTTAATTAACATGTGAACCACAGAGATAAGTATCATCACTTCCTAATATACTATACACTATACTAATATAAGTCTGGACACCAGTCAAACCAAATAAGACAAGCTTTTCAAGCAAAACCATTTGTCACAAAGTGAATTTAAAATACAAAAAAAAGGAACAAAGCCAACTACAGCAAACTTGGCCCGCTCTATTAGTGTTCATTATAGCCGTTGCGGAAGGCAAATGAAACTATTCTATTTAATCAACCTGCAGCAAAAATTGTACTGATTCTTATAACCACACTGAGCAAATCATGTAATTTACATTACTGCCCTGAATACAAAACTAGTAACAATTTTACAAATTCTGATCCATAAATCCATTTGCTTCTTTTTACTTATTCTTCATGTATACAAAGGAGAAATAAAATTTACATTAGCATAGGGACTCACCTCATCATTTCTTCTTATTAGGTCTCTCTCCACAAGCCTATCTACTTTGAGTCTGTGACATCCTCAGGAAAGAGACAATCTGTGTTATATATCCATATATGGTCCAGGATTTTATGAAAACAAAAAAAATATGTCTCAAGAGAAGATCTGGTATCACAAATTTTTTTTCCGGAAAAAGGCAAAAAGTAAAAAATATAATTTAAAAATGTACTAAAATTTACTTAATTGCACCTGAGCATTTAATTGTGATATTGTTAAAAAAAGTCTTCACTACTAACATTTTCTACGTAATTTTTGGGCAGGGTGAAATCTCCTTCCTAACTCAGTCTACAGAAGTGTCATATAGAGACTGATGGTTTAGACAAAGAGTGCTCCCTGTACATCAGCCAACCAGCATCTCCCACAGTGACTCTTTTTACTTCCTACAGTGTCATGATATTCACTCAAGAAGATATAAATATTTATAGCGACTTAAACATTAATCTCAGACCAATAAATGTAAAAGACTTGTTTGACTTCTATGTTGTTCCTCCTAGAAGAATCATTCCAGAGTTGATTGTTTTCCACTGAGGAAAAAGAAAACATCAAGCTCAATGTTCGATAGGGAAAGTGTTTCGTTAGGAATTTTCAATCAACCTGCAATAACAGTAACAATGGTAAGAAAAGGAATAAATACCATAAATCTTAAACAGTATTACAAAACTATTACAAGACTTTTATTTCAGAAAAAGAAGCAATAATAAAGAGGGGCAAAAAACCCCAATTTTCTAAATTTTGGAAAACATACTTGACGCTGTCAACAAAACAGTTCCCAAAAGAACAGATCAATGAACAACGCATTTGCAAAAGGATGAGCAGAACACAGTGTGATGCCTAACTGGGATCTTCATCTACCACCTCCCCCCGTCCCTTCCCCCTCCCCCAAGAGTCCTGTTTGTAACTTTATTAAGGTAAGTCACATAGATTACAAGAGTTGAAGGGAAACTGAAGACCTACAAAATAGTTTGAAGGTAAAGGATATTGTGTGTTCTTAATAGAACACCTTGATTCTTCCTGTGATGTGTAGGAAAGCTCAGATACAGATGTGTTACCTGTCCTTTACATTTCATGCCATCTGGTCCTCCACCCTTAGGAATGTACTTTACTTTGGTAGCAGCAGTTATGGTCTATTCCTGTCCTATCCCTAAATTAATTAATATAAACTCTTGTGAAATGAAGCAATGTGCTACTAAATCAAGTCTGACCTTTTAATCCTTTAGAAAGTGTTAAGAGTTGGCTAAATTTCTAAATTTTTGGCAGTTGTTCAATAATACACTTTTTTATTGTGCTTTCTTAAGAAACTGTCTGGAGAAATTATTCATTTACTGGGACAAAAAGATGACCTAGAGTAAGATGAGATATTTTAATTGCTTCAGAGTGTTACTGTCAAATTGACATCCCTGTAAATATTCATTCACTTGTAAGTACATTTTTGTACAATTATTGTTAGCTAAAGGCAATAACTTTGTTTTCTGGGTATTGAGCAAAGGCACCTGCCTTAGTGCAGCATCTAATTGAAGTCCTAGGCCAAAGAGTTCCCTTTTTAAAATACTCTTCAGCATCATCCTTTCTTTACCTCAGAATTTCCTATTAAGAACAATCCAAATATTGCCTAAGAGAATTGCATTAGGTGCATTGATCACTGAAGGGACCTCACATTATTTTATGCTTATAAATTAGTTTACAAATGCATTAGTGATGTTTCCTTATAAAGAGAAAAGGGGTTAAAAATAAACAAAGAAGTCAGAACTGGTCAGGGAAAAAGTGCAGCACAGGACTTCAAATCAGCCTGTAAAATCTCTTGATTTTCAGTTTGAAGCCAGGAAATAAAAATCATTTATCAAGGGGAGGTTCAGTCTTAACGTTAGGAAGCGGTTTTTCACCAGATGGGTGTGGACCTCTTCTTCCAGGCTGACGACACCAGAACGAGAGGACACGGCCTCAAGCTACGCCAGGGGAGGTTCAATCTTAACATTAGGAAGCGGTTTTTCACAGAGAGAGTAATCGCATATTGGAATGGGCTGCCCAGGGAGGTGGTGGAGTCACCATCCCTGGAGGTGTTTAAGAGAAGACTGGACGAGGAGCTTAGTGACATGGTCTAGCAGGGAGGTGCCTTCCAACTCATAATATTCTGTGATTCTGTGATTCTGTGATTCACAGAGAGAGTAATTGCGTATTGGAATGGGCTGCCCAGGGAGGTGGTGGAGTCGCCTTCCCTGGAGGTGTTTAAGAGAAGACTGGACGAGGAGCTTAGTGACATGGTCTAGCTGGGGGGTGTAGGGCTGGATGACACTGGGCCCCTTCCGGCTCGGAGTGGCCTGCTAGACTGTGAGGGATCTAGGTTGGAGTTATGCTCTGGGATGTGCTCTCGGTCTCTGTACGGGTGTTAGGTGGTGAGTTGGACTAGATGATCCTTGTGGGTCCCTTCCAACTCATAATATTCTGTGATTCTGTGATTCTGTGAAAAGTTGTCTCAATTCTTTGCTGTGAAAACCTCTGGAATTTTTTCAGGACTCTTTGTCTTGGAAAATTTTCCTTCTGTTGGGGAACTATGGCTATTCTCTGGGAGCAATTTCAGGCAGTGTCATCCTTGCCCTATGCCCTGCCGGCACACATCACTAGCTCTAGTGGAGCTGATCTGCGCTGCACAGCCATACACGAGGACAGCTCAGCCTCAAGCTCACTTGCCTTTCAGGTCATTTTAGTGCCCCTCCAGTTCTTATACCAAATATCAGGGGTACAGCTTTCCTTTAAGATGACTGCAGTGCACAGGGACATGAATACAAACTTCTGTGTCCTGTCGTGGACCATAAGCTGTTGTAAAGCCCTCAGAGAGCAGCCCTGCATTTGTTGATGAAAGGTGGTTCTGGAGTCAAGCCCAGCTGTGGCACTTACCTACATCACAGAAAGAGCTGCCCTCTGCCTCCCTGCTGGGACAGCAGTTGCTTCTGGAACTCCCCACTACAAAGGGCTCCACACTGGCTGAACTGGCTGTGACCTGATGGCAGCTGCAGCCTCTGGAGACCCTATGCCAGAGCAGGACTTGTGACCCTGTAGGAAACCCAAGATGGAGCAGTCTGCCCCTGAAAGGACTGCACTTGACGTAAAGGATCTATGCTGGAGCACTTTTTTAAGAACTGTAAACTATAGGAAAGACCTGTGTTCTAGAAGTTTGCAAAGGACTGTGTCCCAAGGGAGGGACTTCCTACTGAAACAGGAGATGAACATTAGGAGGAAGAAGCAGAGGAGAAAAAACATGAACTGCATCCCCATTCCCTATTCTCTTGTGCCACTTGGGAGAGAAGTTGAGCCAGGAAAGTAAGGAAGAGTGTGTGGAAAGTGGGAGTTTTGAGATTTTTTTCTAATTATCCAGTGTATTAAATATATAAATATTCTAAATTATCCTATGTATTGACAATTGATTGTCAATTCATTAAATTGATTTTCCTCAAATAGAGTCCGTTTTGCCTGTGATGCTACTAATGAGTAATCTTCCTGTCCTTACCTTGACCCACTGTCTTTTCATTTCATTTTTCTTCCCCAGTCCTGTTGAGGAGGTAGAGTGATGGAGTGGCTTGTTGGGCACCTGATAGCCAGCATAGAGACATTTCTTTGCATGAGAGCAGACCTCTTTTTCTCCCGTGTTTTTTTGTGTGTGTGTGGGGGGGTTGTGTTGTTTTGTTTTGTTTGTTTGGTTGTTGTTGTTGTTGTTGTTGTTGTTTTGGGGTTTTTTTTGTGCTGCGATAGCTTGACTGTCCTGTGCGGGCAAAGCAATGATCTGCTTACAATAGCTGTAAAGTTCTTTGCCATCTACCCCAACACAAATACATGTCTTTAAATTCCTTTAAACTTCACTTTTCAAATAAAATATAAGAAAGTTTGGTTTAAAATGTAGCAGAAGTACCATTATATTTATTTATAGCATATTTTTATCTTATTCCTCTTTTCATAATTATTTTGCCAGTTACTTTCAGATTCTTGTATATTTCGGGGTCTTGTCCTCCAATGTGTTTATTGATTTGCAGATCTGCATCTAAAATATTGAATGAAAACAGAAAGCACAAATACAGAGCAGAAACTGCATGTCCCTCCAGTGCTGCCTGACCCTTTTGAATTGCTTTTTCTCTTTTAATTAATGGCTAAGAGAATAATTAGGATAGCAGAAGTGCATTTGCACCATTCATAGGATATTCCATTACTTTTAATCATAAGAGTAAACAGAAGATAGATCCAGGTTGAAGAAGAGTCTGCAAATAGCTTTCAAAGAAGTCAAGATGCCCCTCCCTCAGAAGGAGATTACCATTTGCAGGTAAGACATATATAGAGGACAATGATCTGATACGTATCTGTGCTGGATGGATTGCAAATATATTACTCAACTACCTATAGTCTGTGTTGTATAAGACTTAATGAGCTTCACCTCAAAGCCCTTGTGAGAAAGGATGTGTCTGTTCATGGCCCAAAGCACTAGTTCTGTAGCTCTCATCAGAATTCAAATATCATCTTTCTTAATATTCCACAGCCCAAATACAGACCTGGTATGTGAGAAGAAGCTGAGATCAATGAAAAAGATTGAAGGGAAAGCATTTTAATTTTTTGATTAAACTCAGACTCTTTAGTCTTGAATTCAGTTTCAAATTCCTTACAAAGAGAGCAACAACAATACTGAGTGTTGTGGAAATGATACATGTGTATGTATTATATGCATGCCTAGGCCTGAATATAGAAAAATGTTCTTCAGAACAAGAGGCATTGGAAACAGAGAAGAAGAACTTCTTGTGAAAGTTTAACAGCTGCTTAATTGTACCATTTTTATTTCTGGAATGACAGAAATTAAAATATGTTTTTAACAAAGAGAAAAATATATAATGCAAGAAAAAACAAATAACAGTCAAAAATAGGTCTTTCTTGCAAAGGTTTCTAGGTGATTTGATTTCGTCCTTTGATCTGAGAAACAGAATTTCTACACAGTTTCTCAGGAGCACTTTACCACAAATAAGATGGTTTTGTTATCCCAAAAGTTTATGAATCATCGTTCCTGAATTTGGAACTTGTATACAAAACAACTGTGGTAGCTGACAGGAGTCACTCAAACCCCTTCACTTCAGTTCTATATTTCCTATGACTTTGCCAAGAAATGTATAACTACATCTAGTCAGAGAGTCGCGCCTGCCTGAGTATTTCTAACCAGAGTCGTGGGTGACAAGTGGCTGGAAATGGAAATGGAGATGAACTTTGGCATAATGATTGACAGAAAACTTAATACAAGCCAGCAGTGTGCCTGGGTGGCTAAGGTATCAATGACATCCTGGCCTGTATCAGGAACGGTGTGGTCAGTAGGACTAGGGAGGTTGTCCTTCCCCTCAGGGCTTGTTAGACCACATCTTGAGTCCTGCGTCCAGTTCCGGTCTCCCCAGTTTAAGAAGGAAGTTGAACTGCTCGAGAGGGTCCAGAGAAGGGCAACAAGGATGGTGAAAGGACTGGAGAACAAGTCCTATGAGTAACGACTGTGGGAACCTGGGCTGTTCAGCGTGGAGAAGAGAAGGCTCAGAGGTGATGTCATCGCTTTCTACAACTATGTGAAGGGAGGTTGTAGTCGGAGGGTGTAAATCTCTGCTGCCAGCACCAGAACAAGAGGACATGACCTCAAGCTACGCCAGAGGAAGTTTAGACTGGTTGTTAGGAAGAGCTTGGTCTGCCAAGGGAGGTGGTGGAGTCACCATCCCTGGTGGTGTTTAAGAAAAGACTCAATGAGGAACTCAGTGACGTGGTCTAGACGATGGGAGGCTCAGATGGATGGAGTATGGTGCCCATGGTTCCAGGGTTGTGGGTTCGATACCTGGCTGGGTATTCACTTGGGACTTAGACTAGATGATCCTGTGGGTCCCTTCCAACTCAGAATAACCTGTGAAACCAGTGAATCACATTTTTGACATGGCATCAACCAAACTAATTTATTACACAAAATTTCAAATCTTTACAGGACCAATACCTACAACAAAGTTAATTGGCTTTGACTCTCTTTACGATTAAGGGAGGAAAACTGCTATCTGTAACATCCATACTGTTGACCTCTTATTTTTACACTAGGATAAGTCACAATTTAGAAATGTGAGTTTCTCTCCACCAAGTACAAAAGAAGTACAAAAAGATTCTTCCCCCAGAGGGCACCTGATTTCTGGAACAGACTCTCCAGAGAAGTCGTCTTAGCATCAAGCCTGACATAGTTCAAGATGCATTTGGATAACACTCTCGGGCACATGGTGTGACTCTCAGGGATAGTCCTTTGCCTGGCTAGGATTGAACTCGATCCTCCTTGTAGGTCCCTTCCAAATCGGAATGTTCTGTGACTGTAATTCTGTGGTCTCAAGTACCCTTGTTGGAATGATGAGGCATACTACACTATATAACTACTTTGGATGATAGGAAAATAAAGCAGAAGACAAATGAGACTTCAAAGACTTTTATGTTACAGTCTTTTGATCTTGTTAGCAATTAGGCAAACAGAACAGATAGACTGGTTTGAGAAGTAATGAAAAAGCCAATGACATTAAAGGAAAGAGGATTTAGTAGCAAGGTGCAATACAAAATAAGTTTGCATATAAAATGATTATGTAAAGTATGACAAACTATAATTTTCTTACTGAAACCTTAAAAAAATAACGTGAGAAATGAATTTTTTGAACTAAATTGCAATATTTGTCTAACTGATCATTATGGGATTGGAAATCTCAGGGGACTTTCAGAGTAGGCTCCATGGATAATTTGCTTTCAAACAGACAAACTAGGTATTAAATACTTATGAACAAGTGTTACAATGTCTCTAGAGTCTTTGCTGTGAACCAGCAGAAAACATGGTCTCATAAAACAAAAATTTGGTTTGCAAAAACAGGAGGAGTCTCTTTTTTTTTTTAAGCTGAAAAACATTCCATAATTAAAGTGATTTAATTCCTGAAAGGATATTTGCTTTATATGTGACCATTATCACCACAGAAATCAGTCTCCAACAAGTTAAGCAGAACTGTTAAAGCCAGGCACATAGACAGGCAGGGAGGGAAGCTGTGTGGAAGACAAAAGCCTGGGAAAATATTTAGATGATTATAATAGTTAAGTGATGTGTTACTAGCTGTTGTTGTTAATCTCACATGATTTAACAGACGTCCTTTATGTAACATAAGCCTACTTTATCATCTCCTGAGACTCTCTCAGATGTACAGACCACGATGGTAACTTGCTCATGTGTAGGTATCTAGACATATTTACCAATGTTAAGGTGTGTTAGGGACAGCTTCCCGTTACTTATATACAACCACAGGAATTTGAGTGGGATATTAAGTGGGTTATGCTGCAGAGTCAGATAGATGGAGGACCATTGGGAAACAGTTACAGTCCTGTGTTAGTAACTGAAAGGCATAGGATTCTCAGCACAAGGTACCTTATGCTAGGACAACTGAATCTTCATCTGCTATTCTCAGCTGTTTTTTCTGGGTACCATTTTATTTAGGGATTTTTGTCAAACAGTGAGATTTAAGTGAATTTTAGAAGGATTTAGAAGAATTAGTAGATTTTAAGAAGCATTCACTGGGCTTGAAATTTAAGACCTGATATTAGAGGTTAGAAAGTCCTGAAGCATAAACAGAACATGGTCCTAACCAAAGCATGGGGCAAAGGAATGTGAAACATCAAAGCTGATTAAAAGGCTTAAAACAAGGTGTAAATTTGTGACATAATGCTGAAGGGATACATATTCATGGCATAATTTGTGTATGTATGAGGCAGATGTATAAAGATGGGTGACAAACCTGGGATGGGGCTTTTTGGCACTTGACAGGGCTGGGAGGCACTTTGCGGGACAAAGATGTTCTTTCCTTGTTCCTGGGCCCAAAAATAAATACAAAAAGTATAGTGTGAATACAAAACCTTGAGTCTAACTGATTTTCTTTAAATGAAACCTAAGTTACCTTTGGCCTTAATGACATAATAAATTTAGAGATACCATTTCAGATTTTTTTTACCTTTAAATTAAATTTTAAGTCAAACACTGTCACATTTCCATATGAGAGGAAAAAAATAGGGAGGAAATGAGTCATGCAAGTCAAAAAATACAAAAAGTTCATCTTCATTCAGAGTAAACATGTAATAGCGTAGTCTGCTGTGCGATTTGATAAGCAGGAGTTCATTATCAACAACAATCTATTTATTAGTGAAATAGACAGGAAAAACATGAAAAGAAAGTCAGAGATATTGTTCTCCTAAACAGAATCCTGAATGTGCGTTTCGTTAACAGAAAGGTTTAGATAATTGTAGATAACAACTTGTAACGTCAGTAGGGACAGATGTTTTCTAAAATGTAAATAAAATGTATCTGAGAAGCTATCATCAACTGAAATTTTTCTTTCCTGAATTAAGCATATTACTGATTTTGCTTTCAGTAATTATGCTTTTCACTATTAACTGCCCCAGCATTCAGGCAGAATTAATTTTATTTTCATCGTAAAAGACTTTAAAAAATATAATTTATTTCATTTGGCATCTTGGTGAAAAATAATAGAGTTTAATGATGTTGACTTTGAATTTTAATTCTTTGGGTTTTTGTCTTCACTGTCTTTGACAATAACTCTTTCATACCCAGTAGAAAATGTTACATTTAAATAAATTCTCCAGCAGAAGATATTTTGTCATTTGCAGTAAATTTATTCACTTTTTTCCACAAGAGGATAATCCTATGGGCTAATCTTATCTCTTTTAATTTATTTTTTTGTTCTTTATTTGGCCCCTAAAGCAGTTTTTTTTCTTTTTGTAAATACTTGACAGCTGTCCCTCTTAGGCTGAATTAAGTTAGAATTTTTTATTAATGTACTTGTGCGATTCTAGTTTGTTCCTTTGTTATAATAACAACAAAAAGATCACTTAATGGAAGAAATAGCTTGAAATCTCTTGTGAGTCTCTGAAAAAAAATAATCTTACTGACATCACACAATGATGTAAAATCATTGTAATGATGAGTCATCTCTTGACATTAATTCTCAGGCTTCACGGTTAGGTGCAAAAGGCAAAGATCTCCATATGGTCAGGTGTCACTTCAGGCAGGTCCTCCCCATGTGACTCAGCAAAAAAACAAGTTATCTTGCCACTTTGTGCCAATGACTTCCGGGCCAAATCTATCTCCCACTTGTGAATACCATCCAGACCACAGTTACCTCTGACCAGACAAGGGGGAAGCCTTGGGTCCACCTTGCCCCTACAGAACCATGCATACAGACTACCCACATCAACAGTCCTGAAAATGAGTATGCCTGGCAACCTCCAGCTGCTGTGTCCAAAAGGGCTCATCTCATCCTCTGCGACCAAAGCAGGTTCAGAGTTTGCTATGGGTTAAATTCCTTTTAGTGAAATTTTCCCATTACAGTCGGCCCTCAAATATAATGGCACTGCGGGTCTTGCTGCCTGCCCTTGAAGCCTTCCATTTGCGTTGATAGGCAGCTCATTAAAATGTAATTTTTCCCCCACAGCCCCGCCTCCTCAGTTCCAGAGCAGCTGCAGGGCATTACTGGAAGCTACTCACAGGATGTAAGCGGTCGAGGGAGTGAAGGGGGTCTCCTCTGCCCCGTCTTTGCTTAGGGAGTTCTCAGAAATCATGACGAAGGGGTCCCTGAATCCACGTTGCCTACTAAGCAAGTCCCAGGCTTTGGCTGCCACTGCTGTGGGAGCTGCAGCAGTTGGAGGAGGCACTGCGGGGCTGTATGTATTTCTGAGCTCTCCCCAGTGTGCTCCCACCTGCAGGACACACGTGGCCGTCTTTCTGGCGCTGGCAAAGCTTGCACTGCCATCCCGTTCACATGTTTCTATGCCGAGCGCCTCCAGATAAAAAAATTGGTCAAACCCGGGAACCCAGGATTTTTTTGTAATACAAGAGATGTTTGTGTAAATATCTCCTCTGGGATGTGGGGGTGGATGAAGGGAGTGAAGGGAAGGGGACAAAGGAGCTCTGAACGGGGTAGGGAGAGGCAGCCATCAGAGGTGCGGAGGGGTGGGCAGGGAGAACGACGGCTGCAGAAAGATGTGCCAGGACCCAGTGCTGGTCCTGGAGGTGAGGGGAGGGTGGCGCTGCTGCGATCATTCGCTTTGGTGCTGCCACCTCACTTTTATGTGTGCTGCTGCAGCACACACATTTAAAGTGGAGTTTCAAACCCTGTACTCCACACTGGGGCTTACACTGGCATCCTGGGAACACTCTGAGGGCCAGGAGTGACTACAGAACAGCCCGGCCCCATTGGCAAGGCAATGGTTGCAAGGCAGCGCCAGCCCCAGCCCTGTGCCCGCTCCTGCTGGAGTCGTGGGGTCCTGGAGCCTGTGAGCTTTACGTGGGGAGAGAGGGGCTTGCTCAGTCAGTGCGCTCTCAGCTGCAGTGTTACTATGGCGATGCAACTCAGCAACAAAGCAGCCCGCACCGCTTGTAGATTTCAATATTCCCCCTTTGTCTCCTGGGGAAAAAGGGAATATGAGATCTGTTGTAAGAGAAGGAGGGGTGGGGGGGAAAAGGTTGCCTTTAAAATGATGCTTCTCACATTTAGCTCTGATCCTGTTAGTTAATAAATAAATCCTTTATATTCCTCACTTGTAGCTTGCCTTGATTTGCCCGTGATAAGCTTTTTGTTCCTCAGTTTTTTTCTCCAGAAGAGGTTGTGAGTGAATCTCTGGCATCCAGCCAGGGTCAAACCACAACATTCATCCATGCTCCGACAGTAAAATAAACTATTGATTTCATCTTCCTGATTCTGTTGCTGGAATTATAGCAAATGAAAATTAAAACCTTCAAAATCTTTTGGCCTGGTTTAATTTAATATTAGCATTAATTTAATATTAACATTTAATTTAATATTAACATTAAATTACCATTCTTTGCTGATAACTTTTTAATTTTTACCTCTGGGAGTTTAATGCTATTAAGAAATTCATCCTGTTACCACATATGAATAAATGTCAATGTCAGTCATGTCAACACGGATGTCTTATCTTATCTTTCTTGTCACTTTCACTATGAGCCCCTAAGAGAAAAAACTAAAAAAACTCAAAAAGTTACCTTTCTAAGAACTGCCTGGCTCACTTCTTTTTGAGAAAAGGAGCAAAATGCTAGGAAGAATTTAAAGTTTCACTCCTCTCAACTCATGGTTGAATGCCTGAGCTAGAAGACTCCACATGCTCTAATCTGTATTGCTGGCAGGTCAAAGAACCATGCTGTCCCAGAGAAGCTGGATGGAGGCTGTCAGGAAAGACATTAATGGGCTACTTCTGCATCTTCATCACTGTACAAAGGACTACCCTGACCCTGGTCTTCTGCATACCCTCTCACACTGTGGATCATCCTTGGTAAGAGCCTAAAATACACCTGTCTGGGGAGAGAAATAAAGCACATGCTGGAAGAGACCCTAGCATGCAATGCGTGTGTTCACTGTATTTGTATTACATGAAATCTCTGGCAACACTGAGATCATAAATTGCACACGCAGGAACCCAAACTTGGATTAAAATTTTTTAGCACAGTATGATTGTCACTTAACATGAATTATCATCCTTTCTCTTGTCTGGAGTAGTTCATATTCCACCAGAAAATGAACTGCACAGAAGAGAATAAAAAGGGTCACCCAGCCTAAAAAATGTCTTGCATCTCAGAGGATCTATTAATTTGATAATTTGGGTTTAAAAGGAGAGAATTGGGAAGAATAGAGAAAGATTCATTAAAACACTATCAGATCATTAAAGGCATGGAAATTGTGAAAAGGGGGCATCTGCTTACTCACAACTTGGGAATATCCAGTCAGAGGAAGAAATTACAAATTATTATGCAGAGTTATTCATAGGTTATTTTGGATTAGAATAGACAACTTCACAGCCATCATTACAAGCTTGCAACTTTGTTAAGGGAAATACCCTGATCTAGTCAAGGACCAAGCAAACAAGTTAGTACTCTGATGGTGTGTAAACTGATCTCCAAAGAACCACTAGGTCCTAGATTGCCTGTAGCCAGACAGAACTAGAACTCACTCAAAGTGCACCATATCTCTTAACCAGATTGATCTCATTAATTTATTTTTATTAAAAACCTCAAAACAAAACAAAAAATACAAAATATCCCAACATAAAAACAAACCCCACAGAACATAGAAGTGGTGCTGAAAGGAAAAGGGCACACATGGACTGGTAGCTCCAATTCTCTTGTATACAAGTGCACTCAAGAACAATTGTGATTCCACATAATAAGATTGCTTTTATCATATATTTTTGTGCATTTTTATTACTTGAAATATATCACTACCTGCTTCATTTCCTTAGAGTGAGTGTATGAAGGTTGTTTAAGTACCCCTTAGACAAAACCCAATATAAGATCTATGTCCTCCCACTCTCCAGTCCATTTAGCCGTAGACCACAGCTGCTGTCTGATTACTATGGTATTAATGAGGTGGTTAGATATTTATTGGGTTGCAAAATATGTGATTAGTGAAATTCTGTAACAAACAACCTAAAGGAATTACCTGAGCTGCAAAGGATAGGTTAGCTTAGCCATCATGATGGATGTATGGAGTCTAATGAAAGTAATACCCTTTGTGTGTTTGCTTTAGAGACTATGCAGTAGTCAGAGCCATGCTGCACCTTTGTGAAAACAAACTTGACACCCTTTTCTCTGTGTTGCTAATGGCACATATAACCAAAGAATAACTTTTCTGATTGAGATAGGAGGAGAGAATGAAATAACTTGTTACTGGGATGCAATGCTCTCTACAAATTGAGTATCAGGAACAGAGAGCACTGAGGTACTGGCAGCTACCCATCTGTACCCCCAGTTATGCATTGAACAGCAGTAGAAACAATGATTTTAATCAAAAGAAATAATCAGTTCTCAGTTGTAACACTGTGACAGAAAAATTCTTGCTGGAAGGTGTCTTCAATGAAATATCTGTGAGATGCCTTAGAAAGGGATCCTGAGGGAAGCTTGAAAACAAAGCTATCATCTCAGGTCAGAACTGACAGGCACTTCATTTTACTTTCTCTTTATTTTCTTTTTTTTTTTGTTTGATTTCATATTTCTCTTTTTTGTTGTTGTTGCAGGTTTTTTGGGATTGATATTTTTGTTGGGTTCGGGGATTATTTTGTTCCTTTTCTTTTGTCTCTTTTATCTCTTTTTTTTTTTTTTTTTCCAATCTACAATCAATTATCTAAGCTGTGTTTTTCTGGCATAAATTTATCTTTCACCTCAAAGTTTGTCCAATAATTTGTCTGGTCTCCAAATGAACTGCCTAGTAAATAGCACTCTTGTTTGGCTAGAAATTGAGAATCTGATCCGAGCATAGTCTGTATTTTTAACCTATGTCTAGATGTAGCAGAAATTACTTCAGTATTGTTCCCTTGTTATCTCAATCCGTTGAACGTTGCTTTTCTTCTCTGAAACTTGATTTGATTCCAGTCAAAACCCAGGACATAAAATGTACTTCCCAATCCCTTTTCCACTTCTGCAATGGGCATTGCAGCATAGAGACTCTTTCATATGCTGCTACATGCAGCACATGGGAGGAAGCAATGGGGAGATACCTGAGCCTCTTTGGACCAGCTGGGCAGCATGAACCCATCAGCTGGTCATGGGCTAAAGGGATGATATCCATGCTGGCTTTTCGTATTCTCAAGTTTATTGTGCAGAGAGAGACTCAGAGAGGCATAGAAATGTACAAAAGCAAGCACAAAAGGTATGTCTTGAAGGATATCCATTCAAAAGAGACTACAGTCACAGCTGTAGTTAATCCTGATTCGTGACAATGGGTGGTTTCATCTGGCTCCATCTGAAGCTGCAAGAGTAGTAAATATTAATAAAAATAATATATATATACATATTATCATATTGTAAAGGGGTTGGGTAGGATGGAGATATTTTTCTTTGTATTAGCTACTTGGTACTGTTCTAGATATGTGACCAAAACAATGTTGATAACACTGTTGAGGCCGGGAAGTGCTTATAACACAGGGCCTATTCTGCTTCTCCTGCTGCCCTGCCATTCAGCAGGCTGGGATAGAAGTAGCTGAGAGGGGAAACAGCTGGAACAGTTGACCCCAACTGACCAGCAGGATATACCACAACACGTAATACTGTTCTTAGCAATAAAATAAAAGGTGGAGGAAGAGGGCACATTTGGAGTTGATGTCTGCCTTCCCAAGTAATTGATACAGCTGAGGAAGCTCTGCTGTTCTGGACACAGCTGAACACCCACCTGCCCATGGGCAATGGACAACAAATTCCTTGCTTTGATTTTCTTGCATGAGCAGCTTTTGCTTTTCTATGAGTTTTCTTAGTTTTACTGTTGTAATTCTCCTCCCTACTCCATTGGAGGGGAGGGAACAACAGTCTGTGTGAGGCTGAGCTGCCTACTGGTACCACAACAAACATCTACCTCTTTATTTTTTCACATCACTACATGGAGATGGATCTGGGCCAGGTAAATGTTACACATGTTCATGTGGAAGAATCCAATTAACATTGCCAGGGGGCAAGAAACATTTTGAAACACCTGGAAATAGTATTTAAAATATTATTTAAAAATAACATTTTAAAATACGAGTAATAAAAGATTTTATCATTATTAAAATTATTCATTTGAGACTATATTAACACTGAAAATTGTTTGTTATTTCAGAGAACATACATAATTGCCTACATTTTCATTTATCCTTTAATTCACCTTCCATCTCAAATTTTCTTCGTATTGCAAAGGTAATATTCATGCAGAGCGAAAGAGGACAGATATTCTAGGGTTAAGTCATGTTTTGCTCCTGTTGTATCACATAATATATTCCAAAATGCCTAGTGACGATGTATATAATTACTTTTTAATTTTTTTTTTTCAGGTACCTCTCATCTGGGAGTATAGAATAGCTTAAACAACATTCTTTATAAATATAACCTGGAAGAGCTCATGACTATTAAGATAAAAATCTACTTATTTCAGCAAACGTGATTGAAAGGAGAAGTTGTCATTTTTATAATAGAATCCAAATCGTGTTTATTTGTTTCAACTGGTACCTGCATGAATCAAAGGCATTGGTGGTAATCTGGGATTCATGGGCTTGCACTGGAAGTGTTTGAAAAAAATATGCTAAGAAATAACATGATCATGTATGAAAATGCAGTCATATATTTTTCAGTACACTCACAGGTTCACACAGGTTCACAGGTTATTCCGAGTTGGAAGGGACCCACAGGATCATCTAGTCCAACTCCCAAGCGAACACCCACCCAGGGATCAGGCCCACAAGTGTGGAACCATAGGCACCACGCTCCATCCATCCAAGCCTCTATGCAGTACAGCTCACCTGCAGACCATAGTTTAGAGGAGCACGTACATATGCTGTCACAGATGAGCACATGAAAGTGAGAGTCACTGCTTCTGTCCCCCTGTCTGAGCCTGAAGAGGAAAGGGAAACTGAAAGCTGGTTTAAGAGTGACTTCGCGGCTTCTGTAATAATCGATTCTGCAGCCTCCAGTTCTACCTCAGTAGTCCTGCCACAAACTACCTAATTCTGGTAAAACCTCCGAGCCCTCAAGCACCAGATATTTCAGCAGTTTATGCCCTCCCTCCTGCACTCTTTCAATCCGCTACTGCTCTGCTTTCCTTGGCCACCCTTCAGGAGCTCACTGCAGAGTAACATTTAAACTAGGGACAGTGGCTGTACTGAGGTCCGTGTGCTCTTTTGCCTTCTTGGAAGCCACCCCTGATGTTCATCAAGTTCATGAGAGGTTCAGGTTAGTAACACAGGCCCAGGTGTTGAATTTTTAAGGAGCAGACCCAAGACACTTTTTATTCTTATTCTTTGTTATGCTACCATGAAAGGAAAGCAGCTCCAGGACA
Organism: Pitta sordida; assembly: GCA_013390025.1. Lineage (NCBI taxonomy): Eukaryota > Metazoa > Chordata > Aves > Passeriformes > Pittidae > Pitta > Pitta sordida. The sequence continues at coordinate 50,384 of WEKX01005329.1, read as the reverse complement.
TGCAACTTCTCATCTCTAGCTGCCTATGATTCATGTCCAAAAGAAAATATATCTGCTTAAGTCCTTGTAGTTTTGGGATTTCTCTTTGAAAAAATTTCCTTGGAGCATACGGGTGTGTGTTTCTCTCTTATTACTCCTCCCTCCCTCCCCCTTCTTCTCCTCAAACTGCAATGNGGATCAGAATAGCTCTTCAGAACCACTCAATGTTGCCTGCACTTCTTAGATTAGATTCAAATGCCAGAAAAGGAGTGTAGATCTCCATGAAATAACAGCAGGATAGGGACTAGAACTCTCCTGTCTGTTAAAATCTTCTGAGAAATACAGGTTTTATAGTTTTTATAATAACTTTTACTACAGATGGCAATTCCAAGATAAATTTTACTGCTGTACATGCTAAGATTTTTTTAAAGTAGAATAATTTATCTGGCAAACACAGAGATGGAAATGTGGAGCAACTTCTAAGTATGCTGTGATATCCTCAGAGGAAGCACATATTCTGTAGTTGTATGATGTGGAAACAACTCTTGATAAAAAAATAAAGATAATACTTAGCAAATGACATCGCCTACATTCTGGAAATTACAACCAGTGCATGAGAATCTGGTGTTATGTTCCCTTGATGTGAGGTTGACCTGTGCATGATACCAAGCATATCTCTGGCTGGAAATGTTTCTTTACCTGACTCAGCCCTTACAAGGGAGGGTAACTACACTGAAGTTTGAGATTTGAAAAAGTCAGATCCCTCCTCACACTGCTCTTGGATACTAGACCATATTAGACATAGGAAAAATTAAATGATGGATGAGTTGACACTTGTGCACTCAACAAAGAAGGTACAAGAGGAAATTCTGGCTGACCTCATAAAAAAAAAATCTGTGCATTTTGACCCTTGCCATGTCCTTCTGCTTGGGCAATCACTTATATCAAATAACATTTTAGGAGCTGATTCTTATATCAAATGCGTTGAATAAATCTCAATTGCCTCTGACAGGACCAAGACTTAAGATGTTCACTTATTCCAATTGTATCGCTGACTGGCTCAGCAGAGGACTCTGCTTGGCACATAGTTCTGCTGTGTTTGATAGAAGAGAACAGATTCGTCACAATCCATTCTCATTTTCATTTTTATTTTTCTGTAGCACAGGGCAGATAAAATGGGGCTAACATTTCAATTCTTCTATCTCATTTCAAGGATTTTGATTGCCAGGTGGAAGAGCAATTGTTGTTTATTTTAATAAATTGAAGAATTTTCTATATGAACAACTTTGCATACGTAATTCAAATTCATCATTCATGAGTTAAGATCATTTAATTGTTGGATTGATGCTAGTGCTTTCTTCATACAAATGTATACTTGACCCTATGTATCATTTTTATAATAGATGAGATAGGTTTGATATTTGCATAAGTTCAACTTTGAGACAGTAGGTGCATTT
>WEKX01005329.1:22492-39602 GCA_013390025.1 Pitta sordida | reverse complement strand
CTCCATAACTTTACCCAGAACCGAGGTCAGGCTAACAGGTCTTTAATTAGCTGGGTCATCCTTCCAGTCGTTCTTTTGAATGGGGGTCACATTAGCCAGCTTCCAGTCGTCTAGGACCTAACGTGTACACCAAGAATACTGATAAAGGATGGAAAGCAGTTTTGCAATCTCGTCNCACCCCAGGCAGCCTCCAACCACAACATCACTAACCAGCTCTTCACTATTTGTAAACAGCATCTCAAGCACAGCCTCACCCCCGATAGGCTCACTCACCAGCTGTGACAAAAAGAAATCCTCAATACACTCTAAGGATCTTCTGGACTGCCCCCTCACAGCTGTGTTGAGNTTGTCCTGTAGACAATTTACCCTACTACTGAAAACAGAGGCAAAGGAGGCGTTAAGTACCTTTGCCTTCTCCTCATCTTCAGTTACTAAATTTTCTTTCACATCCAATAAAGAGGGGAGGTTGTTACTACCCTTCTTTTCTTTTTACCATTGATATATTTGTAAAAACACTTCTTATTGTCCTTCACAGAAGTGACCAGCTTAAGTTCAAGTTGGGCTTTTGCCTCTCTTATTTTCTTCCTACATGACCTAACAATGTCTCTAAACATAACCTGATCAACCTCCCAATTTTTCCAAAGGTGGTACGCCCTCTTTTTCTCTCATAGTTCTTTCATTATCTCCTTACTCAACCAGGACAATCTTCTTCTCCTATGGCTCGTTTTACAACACATCAGGACAGCCTGTTTCTGTACCTTCAGGATTTCATTCTTGAAGTACCTCCATCCTTCCTGCACACCCTCAGTTTTAAGGGCAGTTTCCCAAGGTACCCTCTTGATTAATTTCTTAAGTAATCCAAAGTCCACTCACCAAAAGTCCAGTGTGGACATTCTATTCACACACTTCCTTGATTCAGTGTTAATTGGGAATTCAATTATCTCATGGTCACTGCACCCCAGGCAGCCTCCAACCACAACATCACTAACCAGCTCTTCACTATTTGTAAACAGCATCTCAAGCACAGCCTCACCCCCGATAGGCTCACTCACCAGCTGTGACAAAAAGAAATCCTCAATACACTCTAAGGATCTTCTGGACTGCCCCCTCACAGCTGTGTTGAGTTCCCAGCAGATATCAGGCAGATTAAAGTCGCCTAACAAAACAAGGGCAGCTGACCTTGAGACAGCCTCAATCTGCTTAAAGAACAAAAGATCCACCTCTTCCTCGTGGTCTGGTGGTCTATAGCAGACTCCAAGAAGGATGTCAGACTTGTTGATGACCCCACGGACTTTAACCCACAAGCACTCAACCTGATCGTCATCAATCTCAACTTCAACAGCATCAAGAGTCTCCCTAATACAGAGGGCCACTCCTCCATCCCTTCTCCCACACCTGTCTCTCCTGAAGAGCTTATAGACAACCATGGTAGCACTCCAGTTGTGAGAGTCATCCCACCATGTTTCTGCAATTGCAATAATAACATATTTCTCTTGCTGGACCAAGGCTTCCAGCTCTTCTTGTTTGTTACCCAAACTACGTGCATTAGAATATATGCATCTCAGCTGACTTGTTAAATTCACTCTTGGTTTAGGTTCACCTCCTTCAACAACACACCGAGAGAAGGCTCCACCCCCTTCCCCCTTCAAACCTAGTTTAAAGTTCTCTCAATGAACCCTGACAGCTCATGGGCTAGAAACCTTTTGTGCTTTTTAGACAGATATATCCCACCTGTGTCTAACAAGCTAGGATCAGGAAAGGTCACCCAATGGTCTAGAACCCCAAATTTCATGTGTTGGCACCAACCCTTAAGCCACTTACTGACAGTAATAGCTCTTCTATAACTTTCAGTATTCATTCCTGCCACTAATGGGATCGAACGAAACACCACCTGCATACCTGCTCCATCAATCAATTGACCAAGCTGCCTAAATTATTTTTAATTACTCTAGAGCCCTTCCTTAGAACCTTATCACTGCCAGCCTGGATAACCAGTAGTAGACAATAATCATTGGGCTGAATCAATTTAGGTAATGTCCCAGTGATGTCCCGCATCTGGGCTCCGGGGAGGCAGCAGACCTCCCTGTGGGATGGGTCCGGTCTACATACAGGGCCCTCCACTCCCCTCAGGAGGGAGTCACCAACAAACACTACTCTTCTATTCATTTTAACACTAGAGTTTCTAACTGTACTGATAGATAGAGTGTATCTAAGAGATTCACCAGGCAGAGTGCCTTCTTGTATATCACAGAATCATAGAATTAGTAAGGTTGGAAAAGACCATAGAGGTCATCAAGTCCAACCTATCACATATTACTTAACCTAGCCAAACCAAACCTGTTACCTAACTTGTTGCCGTCCTGCTACCAACACACCATCCTACCTATAACACACTACCCTAATATCTAGGTCATGCCACCAAGTACATCATCCAAACTTTTCTTAAACACCTCTAGGGACGATGACTCTACCTCCTCTTTGGGCAGCCCATTCCAGTGAGAGATTACTGGAATATCATCAATCTGACTGTCAAAATCTGACTCTAAATCTATTCTTCAAATGTAGCTGGAAAGGTGGCATCCGGAAGGGTGATGGGGGACAAGAGAGATTTCTACTACCTCCAGGAGACCCACTCCCATTCCCCACCATCGGCTATATACCCACCTTCTTCATGATGGTTGGAGACATGAGTCTCCACCCGCTCCCAGGCAGCTCTGAGAGATGGAAGAGTACAACTTACCAGTCAATTTCCTTTTTGCTTTCTCGAATAATCTTCAGCCTTTCAACCTGTTCCTGGAGCTTTGCCACCAGAGGAGTACTCTTGTTCTGGTGCTGGCAGCCTGAAAGAAGAGATTTATGCCCACCCAACTGCAACCTCCCTTCAGGTAGTTGTAAACAGTAATGAGGTCACCTCTGAGTTTCCTCTTCTCCAGGCTGAACAACCCCAGCTCCCGCAGTCACTCCTCATAGGGCTTGTTCTCCAGTTCTTTCACTGTCCTTGTTGCCCTTCTCTGGACCCTCCCAAGCAGTTCAACATCTTTCTTAAACTGGGGAGCCCAGAACTGGACACAGTACTCAGGATGTGGTCTGACCTGTGCCGAGTACAGGCGAAGAATAACTTCCCTAGTCCTACTGGCCACACTGTCCCTGATACAGGCCAGTTATTTTGCAGGTACTGCGTGGTAGCACACTTATCCATTCTATGACTTTACCCGGGACCAAGGTCAAGCTGACAGGTCTGTAATTACCCAGGTCATCTTTCCAGCCATTCTTGTGGATGGATGTCACATTAGCCAATTTCCAGTCTTCCGGTATGTCACCACACTAGATTCAAAGCCTCCTTCGCAAGCTGTGTTCCCACAGCGACTCAGGACTCGGGCTGTGAAGGAACACAGGGTAGGTGCTTCATGATTCACAAGAAGATAGTCAGTTCTGTTCCCTGGAGACTGATTTCTCTCTCTCTGGATTGCTGCAGCAGGCACTCAGACTTCTCTTTTTTTTCCATGATGTTGGTGACTCAGTAGAGAGGAGCAGCAAAGCAGAGTGAGGAGTTGAGAGAGAGGGGAGAGGTGATAGACGATCTCCTGGCAGGGAGAACCACTGCAGCATTCCTGTCCCTTCCTCTCCCTCCTCTTAACTATGAAGTTTTAGCTTCTTTCTTTATAGGATGTCGTTGCAGGCTCATGCCTGCACTCTGGAACATGGTTGGTTTTGGATGTTTTAAGAGATAAGCTAGACCAGAACACTGATGAAACAATTTTTGCAGATTTTTATTAAATATTTGGTCTGACAGGGTCACCAATTGCAGTTTCTGAGATTAAATTGTTGTTGTTGACATCATATTGAAACTAATACAGTTATGTTTCATGCTTGGTCATGCCAAGTTGTGTCAGATGATCGGTGCCTTTTGGGCCATACCTCAAATGAAAATATGCAATATATGTAAGCTACCCATGTATTGAGCAACACATAGAAGATATCTATAGAAATCCAGACAGAAGTGTCAGTATTTTTCTCTTCCAAATGAGGAAGATCCACTCACCACAAAATAGAAAACCAACAATGACTTGTCTAACAGTGAAAACACATTAACTGTGATATTGTTTGAGTTCTCTGATTGTTCCTTTGGTGGTTCTTCAAGGGAGGTTAGGCAGCTGTGCATTTTTAAGTTTTTCATTACAATAGATATTTCAAAACGCCTTTATAAATCTGGATATAAACACCCTCTAGAATGTAAGCTGAAATGAAACATGATTTTCTTAGAAGGCTGAAGAGCTATCAGATATGATTTGCAAAGATTGCACATTTTATACACTAAATAAATGAAATTACATAAATTGACTGACATCAATCATTACAAACTGGCACAACAAACTGACAGTGTTGTGCAAATATTTTTTTACCTGCACAATACAGAGTGAAAATTAGGATTTTGGCATGTGTCCTCCACACTTCCAGGAACATATTCAAAGAAAGAGACCTATCAGATGGTTAGAAATAGGTGTTTCTAAAGTTATTTTCACTGCCAAATTAGTTTGTTTGGTCTACAAGGCAAATATGAGGTCTATCTGTTCTGCTGAAAAGAATAGCTAAAAGCTAATTAAAAAAAAATCTCAATATTCTGAAACTTGTGAAGTTTGAGATTTGTTCCTTGAATCAGGAGTTAAATGTCTGTACAGATGAAGAATACTTACAGGAGTCTTAAAGCAACTGATAAGAACTAATCAGACACCTGACAAGACTGGTATGTTTCCTCACCCTTTTTGGTAAGAGTAGTGATTTACATTTCTTGAGTTCCCACTCTCAGCTTCAGACAGGTTCTGCTCAAATGATTCACCCTTCCTCAGTATCTGTGACATTTTAGGGGAAAAACATAATCAGTGTTTCTTTAAAAGTATTCTTTGTAAGGCTATTCTAAAATTCTACTTTAGAAGTCTTACCAGTTAATTCTTAAGAGTGTGCCTGACAGTTGTGTAAAGCTAATACAATGCCAGTGAGTCGCTTGTAATAACACTGAGGTTTCTGCCTTAAATCCTCATTTTCAGTAACGGTCCAGGGAAAAGTAGCTTACATCTTCTTTGTAACAAAGAACTGTAAGTGAAACAAGAAGCAATTTAAAGTAGACTGAGTTAAAGTTCCCAAAATCAAAGTTCATATTAACTTTCTGGGACATGTTCAAGAGCTTTGAACATATGATACTGGTGAGATAAATCTATCATTTGTGTCATGAATGACTCATGGAAACTGCTTCTCTCTGCACAGTCCTTCTATTAGTGTCTTGTCATCTGGGCACCATATTACAAAATGCATTTCTATTCCTCTGGGTTTTCCTCTAGTTTCTTTGTTTGCTTGTTTTCCCCTAAAGAATAAGTTTTTGCTACCGAGGGGAATTGAAAATGTAATATTAATATTTTCAAAATGAACATATTTACATATCTTGACACAGCTGGAGGGTCTTCCAAATAGGTTCTGTCTCGTATTTTCCTTCTCCACTCTGCAGACAATCCTCTGGGAATTCAGGGGAAAGGAGAATTCTATTTCCTCTTATCCTCAATCTGTGCATGTGGCGTACTCCAAAAAAAATACAGTACCCCTTGTGTTTCGTGGAGGATAGGAACTGCTTGATGTCTGTGAAACCAGGAATCTACAAAGATAGGTGGCTCATGAATATCCAAATAACCTACACCGATTTCCCCAGCCCCCTCAGCCCCAGAGCACTGGAGGCCGTTTCTGGAGCCTCCCCATGTGCTATTACAGCACAGGTGAGCGAAGGGGGTCTTCTCTGTGCATTCCCATCCTGGGGATTCCACAGGGTTCCCTGTGGGAGGGCCACCAACACAGGTATTCCTGGCTTTCAACGAAGATACCACAGTGCTGTCCTGCTCCACGGCAGGACCTCGCGGTGCTGTCATACCATGGTGCTCCACAAAGGAACACTGTGGCACCACAGTACAGTGGTGCCACAGTGTTCCTTTGTGGAACAAAACCACCGATTTGAGAATGGGTCAGGACATCTTCCCAGGTGTTTTTAGGAACCGGCCTCTCTCTCGTCTTTTTCTTCCTACAACCTAGGTTTTTTTCCTCAGGTCATACTAAGTCCCATACAGACATGTCTCTTCCAAAAGGACACAAGATAATTGATTTAATCTGCACTGACATTTCAAAGAACCAGCATAAAGGTACTGCCCAGAGGATCTGAAATATTTCTACGCATATGTGTATTATCAGATGAGTCTTTGGTTTGAATTTCAGTCAACATTGCTCCGAGCATCAATTCAGAGAGACCAAAAAAATAAAGAAACTTTAGAATGAAAACATGATGTGCAACTAAAAAAAATGTTCTGCCTTTCTGAGTGAAAATGTTCTCACAACGATAAAAGTTTCAGCCCTGAAGAATGTAGTATTCAGTATCTTTTAAATGCTTCTTCACCAGTTAATAGTGAAGAGGAAAAGGAAGCACAAAGACAAAACTGCAGGACTTTACTGTCCTTGGGGAATATTGCAGGAAGGGAGAATGATTATGGATATATGATGATTAAACACTAATGGCATTAACTTCACAAGAGAAGAAATAGCCAAATAAATTACCAGCACTTTAAACTAGACACATTTAGATTAGCAGTACTTCTGTGAGACAGTTTGATAAATGCCTTGAATTTAGCAGCAGTACTTTGTTTCCATTTCAGGGACCTTTGACTTTGGTCATCTGCTTAGTAATTGGATTGTTTTGCATCTATGCTTTGTGAGATGTTATCTCTATCCTCTGGATAATATTTTTTGTAAAAATATTGCAACTTTTTTATAATTCTCAGAAAGTAAGACCTATAAGTTACTGTTTCAACACATCCATATCAGTAGTATTCAAACTATCAAAGCCAGATTTGCTTTGATAATTTCCAGGGTGAGCACAAATGCTAAGTTCATATGGAGTTCAGGTTAAGTATTTTGAATTCTTGTAACTATTCATGGAAATTGGAATGTTTTATTGTGATACAGCGGAAATTCTAGTTTATTCTGAGTGGTAACTTATTCTATTGATGACAATATTGACCTCAACTGACTTATTTACCATAAATATTTAAGTTATCCAATCCTGATACTCAAAAATAAGTGTTATTTGGCAATAAATTACAGTAGCCCTTGCAAAGTAGAATTGCTCAGACCAACACGCATTGAACTATGAGAGAGTGCTCCAGGGAAAGCCATACAACCCACAAACACTGTCTGCTGGACAGGTTTTGAGGACCCAGATCATACGCTCATACGGGGCAGATCAAATTCACCTATATCAAATACAGCCGACCCCTGCAACTTGCGGGCTGTTGGGTCTGCCCCTATTCACACGAGTTCCGGAATCCGTGAGGATAGCAAACTTAATAAATATTGAGTATGTCAATGCCTGTAGCCATGCCCCCTCCACTAATAAGGCCTGGAGGGCAGTCCTGAGCTCATGGCTCCCTCTGTAGTGTCTCATTAAAGCAGAGGAAATACCTTTTGCAGCTTCCCAGCTCCCAGAAGAGAGCTGCTTTTCCAAGCACAGAAACACATGACTATGAGCCTTGAAGACAGTGCCCAGCCCCTCCGCGAATCCAGCGGGCACGCAGGGTCCTGCCACTGCCCTTTCCATGTGTGTCTGTGCTGGGTTTTATCGGGGTTTCTGGTTGCTGGTGTGTCTCTTGTGTTCAAACATGACAGAGTCAGCATGCTGCTTCAGAGCAGGACTGTGGGGGAGGCTTGGGGAATGAGTTTTCTGCCGGCTGGGGTGGTTCCGTGGGTACCCTAGCGCTGTTAGACGGGAGTGACAGCTGAACAAGCTGGGACAGTCCTTGTTGTTCAAAAGGGCTGCAGTGCATCCAACCAGTGCTTGGGAGAGAGCCGAGGTCTGCCTCCCTGCCTCTCACCGGGCATATCTGTAGGAGCATGGGCTGGCAGCAGCTGCGCAGAGTGAAAGAGCTAGTGATCTGCTCCTGCTGCCACTCCTGAGATGTGCAGGGCGGGGGTGGACGGGAGTCAGCGCAGCACCAGAGAATGTATGCGTTCTGTGCCAGGGACATGCGCAGCCCCACTCCTCCGTGTGCCTGATGCCCCAGCCCGCAGCTTTTTCACCTTCCTTCTCTTACCCTTCCTCCGCACCTCTTCTGCCCCACACATCCTAGAAGGGACCCCCAAGACCTGTCCGCTATCGACTGCTTTTGTGTTAATGACACGGCAGTAAAAATCTACCTACAAAAACCCACTCTCCTGCTGCTCAAAAGGANTGCATCCAACCAGTGCTTGGGAGAGAGCTGAGGTCTGCCTCCCTGCCTCTCACTTGGGGAATGAGTTTTCTGCCGGCTGGGGCGGTTCCGTGGGTACCCTAGCGCTGTTAGACGGGAGTGACAGCTGAACAAGCTGGGACAGTCCTTGCTGTTCAAAGGGGCTGCAGTGCATCCAACCAGTGCTTGGGAGAGAGCCGAGGTCTGCCTCCCTGCCTCTCACCGGGGATATCTGTAGGAGCATGGGCTGGCAGCAGCTGCGCAGAGTGAAAGAGCTAGTGATCTGCTCCTGCTGCCACTCCTGAGATGTGCAGGGCGGGGGTGGACGGGAGTCAGCGCAGCACCAGAGAATGTATGCGTTCTGTGCCAGGGACATGCGCAGCCCCACTCCTCCGTGTGCCTGATGCCCCAGCCCGCAGCTTTTTCACCTTCCTTCTCTTACCCTTCCTCCGCACCTCTTCTGCCCCACACATCCTAGAAGGGACCCCCAAGACCTGTCCGCTATTGACTGCTTTTGTGTTAATGACACGGCAATAAAAATCTACCTACAAAAACCCACTCTCCTGCTGCTCAAAAGGAATTTTTTATTTTGGGCAGCAAGGGGGGGGATTCTGGTGCCAGCACTACGGGTCACACTCTGACATCAGGAGCCTGCGCCACTGGCATTGGGACGCACTGGACTATGTCTCCCATGTCACACCGGTGCAGGCAGAGCTGAGGCACGGTGCCGAGTCAGTGGCTCCGCTCCTGCCCACCTGGGGATTAAATCTCCCATCTGCTGCCACCCCGGGGTCATCCTTGGTGGTGACAACTGTCCCCCACCATCCCCCGGTCCGCAGCAGCGCCGCAACATGCTGCCCAGAAGTACTGGCACGGCCCAGGTGCCACTGTGCTGTCAGCACTGCAGCACTCCTGGCATAACAGAGAATGTAGCAGTTCCCCTTCCTCCTACATGGTGAGAATGAAGGATGTACAGCAAGTCAGATGGGCGGTGATGGTGAGTGGGATCAATTATATATTCATGAGCTCATTATACATTCACAAGCTGACTGGCTCATGGTACATTCTGTGCACATGCCGAGGTCACACAACTCACTGACAAATCACCTGTGACTATTCGAAACACGCAAATTACGGATCATGAATATGCAGAGGATCACTGTACTAGACAGAAATTTGCCAACAAGTATATTTTGTAATTTTTTTTCAACATTTGCCCTCTAGTGAATGGTTTGCAAGAACTTACTATCTCTCCATCTCTAGTAAATTCTAGACAAAGTTTAAAATTTACTCAAAAATTTCAAATTTAAAGCAAAATTTGACTGTAACATTGGAAATATGGTTCAATATTTTTTTCTTTATGCTTCTTCTTTCTCCACAGAGGAAGAGATCTGAGACCTAAAGTGCTACTATCAGGTATTATTAGGCGGTCACTTCAGATTTCAAATATTTCTCACTGATGGAAGATCTAGCTCTGCCCCTAGCACATCCCGTGCCAATCAGTGTCACTCCATGATTATTTTTGGCATTTTTCAGAAAACATGTTTTAGTAATTTTCTAACAATGAAGCAGATTTTTTTCCCATTTGATTGATTTCACGTAACTGAGTTGATAGCCAACATACTGCTTAACACTTCCTTTTGCAAGGAAATCTATTTGACAAAGTTCAAAGAAATATGTTTAGGTTTTACTGAGCACAAGTGAATGCAAAATTGCTGTGTTGGGTTTTTTCATTAAGAATTCTTGTAGCAATGCATCTAAAAAGAACTATGTAGTAAAATTGTTTGATTTGTTTTGTTCTTGCTTTATAAATGCAGATGAAATTTCAAAGATTCACAATGTCTTGATAGCCCAAATCACTGCATGATATTTGTGTTATGGATACGGAAGTAGGGAATTTATTATTTTTCAAAGGTATTAGATAAGGTCCTGTCACGGTTCAGGATTTAAGATATTCTTAAATGTATCTTTATTGGTGAATTTCTTCCATCTTCTCAGGACAGATCAAGGGGTATAGCCAATGTTGCCAGGATTCCCAGGGGCCACAGGTTAGAAGGCTGCAGCTGTGGAAGAAACGGCGACTGCAGAACCACTGCAGCCCTGGAGCCACTCACCGCAGGGGAAATGGTGACAGCAGAGGGGGTGAGCTGGGGTGAGGCAGGAGAGGCCAGCGGAGCCAGTCACTGCAGCCCCTGCATGAGTGCACACTGCTGCAGGACCCTCCTGCTGCAAGCACCACTGGGTGGGGGGAGGAGGGCATGGCAGTGGTTGTCTTCCTCACCCTCCTGGGATTCCAACTGAACCTGTCGCCCAGGAGCTTGGCTGCCCACCACCGCTCATGCCACACTGGGCCACCTGCCCAGCAAAGGCTTTCCTAGCCCACCCGGAGCCAAGCACAGCAGGCACTGGCAATTTTGGCATGGTGAGCAGGTGGCCGCAGCCCCTGCTACTGCAGCGGGGGAATCAAGTGGCAGTTTGGCTGGCAGGACTGCCCAACCATGTGTTGTTGCCATTTTCTGCTGATGTAGGCTGCCAAGGGGAGATCTATTCTCTTCTGGCTGTGTCGTGGTTTGACCCTTGCTGGATGCCAGAGATTCACCCACAACTTCTCCCGGAGAAAAAAAAAAAAGGAAAAAATACTGGAAAAAGGTTTATCACAGGCAAAACAAGACAAGCTACAAGTGGGAAATATAAAGGATTTATTTATTTCTAACAAGATCAAACCTTAATGTGAGAGGCATCATATCAAAGGCAACCTTCTCCCCTCCCACCCCTCCTTCTTCTTACAACAGGTATTATATTCCCTTTTTTCCTCCTGGAGACGAAAGAGGGAACAGGGGTAGGGAAAAAGCCAGGCAAGTTGGTATTTTCTGACACATACCCCCACACTTATAGAGATATAGATATTCAGTAAAATTGTGATATCATTTAATGATTCTCTCATCTGTCGATGGTGAGGGTGCCTCCACCTTCCAAACCTAGACAGGTCCTGTTTGCTTTGAAAAGTCATTTAGCTTAGACTTTGTATAAAAGCTGAGCTCTGCTTATTGTAGCCCTAATGTGAAAAAATCCAGCACATGCCTTTGAACACTTCCTAGAATAAATCTGTGCAGGAAAGGCCTCCTGAATCTGATGTCCTAATATATAAGCAAAAATAGAATAACTTCTTGTGCTGGTAATCCCATAATCTATCCAGCATCACCTCCTTCTGACTGTCTTCAAGTCTCAATCTGTATTCTGAGTCAACAGTTGGGTTGATATCCCAATCAAGTGAATTGCTTTGATCTATATTCTAGCTTTGTTACTGTTTCTTTAATGGGGTAAATAGGATAGTAACAGGTTCACAGAAATTCATATTTAGTTTCCCATTGTCAAGGTTTTTAAGTGTAATTTGTGATTTCAACTCTAGTTCTGACCACAACTTTGATTTTGCCTTTAGACTACTACATTGCATGTCAGAGTTTATGCATGTTGACAGATCATCCCTATCTCCATCAAGTATGGGATATTGCAGTGTCAGTCTAATTAGCATTTCATGTCTGTGGAAAAAATTAGTAAAATGGTGAATCTATGTTGCGATCAGAAATAAATTAGTTGGTCTACGTTCTTACAATAGAAGGTGGCAAAACTAATCTTGTTTTAGCTGAAGGCAAACTAAAGGCAAAGCATTCTGGAGACCAGTAAAAAAGAGTGGCTATTTTCTGCAGCTCTCTGGGGCTTTCCTGCTATTGAACCACATATCTTTTATATAGTAATTATGAGTATTTCATTAGAACCAGCTGCATAATTCTATCAACTGATTCTCAAACTGTGTGCCTTGAATTAAATATGTTTATTAGTAGTGAATGTTGGTTCTTAATTTCAAAAAAATTATATTTCACCACAGTTTTCCATTCTTTTGCTTATACAGTGAATCCTCTCTGTATTGCGACTTCTCCTTCATGACCTCGCGCATTTGCGATGTGAATTTATCGCAGTTTTGATTCTACCATTTGTGAAATTTAGCGGCTCACACATGCTCAGAGCTGCTGCTCCACCGAGGGGCGGTGCCGGAACTCCCCGTGGGGCGGCACTGGCCCAGCCCAATGTGGGGGGGGGGGCAGGAGTCACGCTGTCCCCTGTTACTCCAAGTGCAGCTGGGGAACTGCCCCCCCCCGTGGGCACGTGTTACTGTTTCCATTGCTACAGGCGGGGAAGGGCAGTGCCGCAGGAAAGTGGGGCTGGGCTGGCCGCAGTGGCCACCGGGACAGGTTCACTCCTCTGCCACATCTGAACCCACCCACCCCACGTGGCACTGCCGGCGTATGCGGGACTGCAGCTGAACTGTCTGGCGCGGCCCCGCGCTGGCAGCTTGCGCCGGGATGGGCCGGGAAGAGGGAGCAGCCGTGAGTCCCCTCCGTGGGGCCATGCCACACCGCCGCAGGGCCGCGCAGTGCCCAGGCGCGAGCACCGGGGGAGGGGGAGGGGGCAGCGGCAAGTGGGTTTGTGCTTCGAGCACACCATTGCAGCGGCCCGGAGAGGCCGACAGATTCTCGGGGTGACGGGGGTCTCCCGAGTCAGACGGGGCTCAGAAAAAGTACCCTTTTCTTCCCCGTGCTCAGAGAGTCTGAGGGGAGAAGCAAAAAAGTGCCCGGAGCCCTTCGGAGTTCCAGGGGGTGGAGCAATGGTCGTGGCCTGCGTGCATATTAACGACCTGCAGTTCTTTGCGAGGTTAGGGTTTAGCATTGGCCTGTCCCTTTCCTTGCGATGGAGGAGGTATAACTGTATTTAGCTTTTTTTCTGTTTTGAATACAAAGAACACGTGACCTTTAGATTACATTGTCTCTCCTTACTGTCAGCAGGTAAAAATCTCTTGTGTACATAGATATTTTTTATTCTCTCTTAACTTTTCTTGGATGAATAAGAAATATCTTCTTAGAACAAGGTGGTTTTCAATGTTTTTTTCATTTTCTTTTCATTTTCTTTCATCAGTTTCTCCACACCTTTTTAAAGAATGGAAACAAAGTCTCGAACACAGCATTCTGATAGTGATATCTCTAAAACTATTTCCAGACATAGCAATGTTTCTCTGTTTTTCTTGATATTTCTTAAGAGTTATTTCAGCCTTGTGTGACTTTGGAGCCAGTTATTTTCCTGCCATAGTGTCAAGATCCTTTTGACTAACAGCTTTCTAGGAAGTAACTCCTCCTCCTGTTACAATAAGCACTATGTTTTGCTCCTAGCTGAATCACATTGTGCTTGGAAGAATTAAAATGTGTACTGGGATACTTCGAATGGCAGTTCAAAGGCTGTATTTTGTTTCTGATTGACAGTAAAATACCTACTGGAGCTAGTGAGCCTGAGCAGATCGCAGTGGGATAGTTTGGCTATTGCCAAGATCCAGCATACTGCCTGGAGACTGAGAAACCTCTTTCAGCTTGTGAGACCTGGAATATTGTTAGCAGGTAGCTGAAAATTAGCTTGCCTACAGCTATGCAGGGTATAGTAGGATCAAACACACTACTAGCTGTTAAAAAGTCTGGCAACACTATTTTGGAAACTCCTAGGAATCACTGGGAAAAAAGAAGCTAAGGCAATATAACACATTGCCTGGTTGCTGCCTCACTACCATACCCCCAGCTTAGTAAGACTGACAAAGTTTTTTAATCCACCACCAAACTGATTTTTGAGCTCACTCAGCATATTGCTCATTGCAACAGCAGCAATGTATGTGGAAAACATCAAGGGAGTAAGAACATCAGAGCAATAATAAAATAACCAGGAACTGCACAATCGCAGTGTAAATATCTGCAAACGTTTGTCACCAATTTTCTTGGTTCACATTGGGTGTTGTGATGTATCACAACAAACATGACAGAGCACATAGCAGTGCTCTTATTTAGTTCATTTATTATGTAAACATACATTTTAGGATTAGTAAAGGAAAATCCTACATAAATACTTTAGAACTAATTCAAGAGCAAAATTCTTCCTCAGACACTTGCTGAATGCTATGGAGGCTCACCTATGGAAAAGTAGGGAATAAAACTAAAGACCCACCTCTCTGTGTGTCTGAGAATAGGGTCAAATGCAGGTGCTGATGGAAAGAAAAACACTTTAACATCCATATACAGTGCAGATTCATGGCAATATTGACATTGTGAAGAAAATGGACAGTAAATTCACTACAGCAAAATTTTCATCAAAATCATTCTGAAAGTTGCATGGATGTATTTCATTTACTACTAACAGTGACTGAGATAGTGACATTCTTTTCACATAGAGAGAAAGTTTCAGTCAGAACAGGACAAATATTGACAAGAAGATAAACCCTACAAACACCCTACCCTTAATACTTGATCGGTCCATACAGATGGTTATGCACTGCACCCACACATTCACTGGCAGATGAATTTATTGAACATATAATGGATGACTAAAAGAAATGAAGAACTGTTGCTTCCAAAATGTAGTCTGCTTGGTGAAATTATCAATCTTTTCAAAAAGTTCATGCTAGATTTACATTAAAAGCAGATAATCAGATTTCTGATTTCTGTTCAAGCATGATATGGAGAATCCTACCTAAGTAGATATGTGAGGAACACTCTCATGACAAAATCAAAACTGATTTGAGATCATGGACATTTCTTCCATTCAGACTTTCAAGTAGATAAACAACAATGTTATAGTTTTTTTTTAAAAATTTATTCTTTCCAGATGCTTTTTAAGTGCTTTGTGCATCACTTCATATTTCTGTAATGTGGATAACATGGTTTAAATAATCCACTGTATTGCAAGTGCCCATTAAGTTGTATCATTAGTGCAGTATGATTTTTCTTATACTTTAATGGTTAGTATGTTGTATTGTTGTCCTATATTTGGTCGGTAATAAAATCTTTCACACAGTTATGAACTTTACTAAACAGAATTTTCTTTTTATTGTCAGAGAAATATGAATCTGAAAGACTCAACTGTGATATAAGGTCAATATAAGAGATAAGCCTTGTGGTTTGATCTCTCCAGTCCTTAAAACTGATGAATACAGAACTGTAGCCTCATTAATATTTTAAGAAGAGATGCTGGAGTTGTTTCATAGAAATTATACTTAGATATTTTTAATATATTATTTACAGATTTTTCGCATTTTCCCTACAATATAGTCTACAACTCTTTGATAAACAGTCCATGTGAAGACTTGTCAAGCAATCCCTCTATTTCTTTCACATATTTGAAATCTTTTCTCTTCTCTGAAAATAAATCTGAAACAGTGACATCACTGTTTCTTGTGAATGAACTATTTTATAAAGAAATTTTAGATATAGTGATTTTATTTTGTTTACAAAGAGCAAATTTTAACAAAATTGAGCATGACTGCAGCTGATTTTTTTAAAGCAAGAATATTTCCACTCAGTTCCCCAGACATAGCCAGATTCTCACTGATGCGTATGAAGTACTGTTTCATCTGATTTCAAATGGAAATGGCAAGCATATCAAGTAAGGAATAAAAAGCCTGTTCACCTCCTTTATAACTTTCATAACCACTTAGTTGGGTGACCTAAAAAACATTTGAGTGAAGATTATTTGAAGTAGAGCAAGAAAGAAAGAGATCATAATAGTCACAGTTATATGACAGAGAAACCAAACAGTCCTCCAGCTGAATCCACCTTTGAATATTATTGAACCTTCAGTACACAAGAAAACAAAAAAATCACATTTAATCAGAAGTTGTGCCCCCATGCAATACCTCCAAAGAACAATCAAGAGACTTTTCTTGCTTCTTTTACCAGCCTTTCAAATTATTCCTTCTATGTCAAACCAACATTCCACTCCTGTAAAATTTTGTACTGAATAGCTGCAAATGTTGCAAGTTCCTGAAAATCTATTGACTAGGAAGGAACACCTGGAAGACTGGAATTGGCTAATGTGACACCCATCCAAGAGAAGGGCAAGAAAGATGATCCAAGTAATTATAGACCTGTCAGCCTGACCTCAGCCCTGGCAAAGTCATGGAACAGATAACCCTGTGTGCTATTACACAGCACATGCAAAATAACCACGACATTAGACCTACTAAGTATGGATTTAGGAGTGGTAGGTCTTGCCTGACCAACCTGATCTCCTATTATAATCTAGTGACTTGCCTGGTTGACAATAAAAAGGCCGTGGATGATGTGTACTTGGGTCTTAGCGAAGCCTGTAACATGGTTTCCCATGGTAAGCTTCAGGAGAAAGTCTCAGAGCGTGGACTGGATAGTAGCATTTTATGTTGGGTTAGGGATTGATTGGATGGACGAGCTCAGAGACTGTTAGCGAACAGTGCCACATCCACCTGGCGACCAGTCACTAGTGGAGTCCCGCAGGGGTCAGTGTTAGGCCCGGCACTGTTTAGTATATGGACAAGGGAATTGAGTCCACCATTAGCAAGTTTGCAGATGATACCAAGCTGGATGTGGCACCATTCACCAACACTCTCTGAGCTCGTCCGTCCAACCAGTTCCAACACAGAATGCTTCTAACCAATCCATGCTCTAAGTGTTTCTCCTGAAGCTTATTATGGGAAACCGTGTCAAAGACTTTGCTAAGGTCCAAGTACACAACATCCACAGCCTTTTTATCATCAACCAGGTGAGTCACAAGATCATAGAAAGAGATTAGGTTGGTCATGGAAGACCTGCCTCTCCAAAATCCATGCTGACTAGATCTAATGTCGTGGCCATTTTGCAGTTGTTGAGTAATAGCACACAGTACTATTTGTTCCATGACTTTGCCCAGGACTGAGGTCAGGCTGACAGGTCTGTAATTACTCAGATCATCTTTCACAGATTCACAGATTCACAGAATACTATGAGTTGGAAGGGACCCACAGGGATCATCTA
>WEKX01005329.1:0-14642 GCA_013390025.1 Pitta sordida | reverse complement strand
GGGTCCCAGGGATTTAGGGGGGTCCAAGCCACTCAGTAAGTCTCTGACTACCTCCTCTTGGAATACAAGGGGATCTAAAAGATCTAAAAGAAGGTAAGTGTACTTTTTTTCTTTCTGTTCTCTCTCTATGCATGTTGTGCTGTTGCCTTAAGTCTGAGTCACTCCTTACTCCAGGCACACCTATTACAGTATTACAATTCATTACCTGTGAAACACGGGTGTTATTTCTAGGACACTAGGAATTTTAATTCTGCTGGGGGGTTTGTAGCAGCTTTTAACAGGGATAAATGCAAATGAATGCTTTATCATCTATTCCTATTTTTTTTTTTTTTTGCTGGTCATAGTGGAAGTTTTCCACCTTTAGGATAGGATTTACTTCTACCACAGCCATTGAGTTACATTTGCAAAGCTGACTGTCCCACCATAAATAAATATCCTCTCTTTCTAGATCTTATTTCTCAGATACATTTTTCCTTCTCTAAGTTTTCCACAGTACCTTTTTTAAAATTTTCTTCTCTTCCTGAAGCATTCCCAAATGTCAAAAAATTGTTTCTTCCTCATAATACCATTGAAATCTCTTTGCAGTCATTTCCACTGCAGTCCCATTGGTGCCCACTCACTCTGCTCATATGATACTTTCAGTCAGTGAGCAAATTCTCCAGCTGTGCTGTTTAGCATGATGCAAAACAAGCTGATTAGTAACAGCAGCAACAGAAGTAATTAAAAAATAAACACAAAAGAATTTCAAAAAGCTCTCCTTGGACACAGAATTTTCTCTTAACACTCAACCTTTCTTCTTTTTAGGAAGAAAATCAACATTTTTAAATTAAATGTTGTCTTGCAGATACCTGCTGAACTCAAAATTCATCTTCTGTGTACAAAGCACTAGAAAATAATAAGAGTGACTGGATCTGTTAAATTCAAACAGATATGTGATACTATCATTAATGTATAGATATATTTATATTTATGCAATCCTTTTTGAAGATCATGTCTTATCTAAAAAAAAATATTGAGTAATCAATCCTTATTTGCAAAGCCATTTTCATGCATAGCACATCTTAAAGGACTGCAAAACAAAACAGATAAAAATATTAGTGTCAGATAAAACAGAACTAACTATATTAAATAATTATTTCCAGAAGAGTGAGGTTCATATGGATTATGAAAACAACATTTGATCAAATAGAGAAATATCTTAAAATTATTTTAAATGTATGAGCAGATGGGACTGACATAAAATCATCAGAAATAATAACAACCAAAAAAGCCAGTCTCCAAACTGCAGAGTATGACAGCAGAAATTTTTGTCATTTTCAGTGAGCTTGACTGAAACTCATCAATGTGAAATCACAAGAGTCATAGCAAGTATTTCGATAAAGAGTAGTGATATTTGGACTAGACACTAAGACTAGACACTAAATGGAGAAATAGTCTGTTAGGAGAAATTCTGTACATTCTCACTTGGAACACATGTAGAAGACTTTCTGTAAACTATTCATTCTTTCCAGACACTAAAGATTTAATGTCTGGATTCTAAATAATCATGTATTTATTTCTGAAGATTCTCTACGTTGTATTAAATGCTTACTCTTGCTATACTTTCTAAGAGGGAAAGCAAAAGGATTGACAGAATGCAGTGAGACATAAAATACAATATGCCTTTCAATAATAAAGGTATAAATGCAAGAATGACTTGAAACGTAGCTGGAGCAATGGGGAAATCTGAGGTCCCAGTTCCTGAAAACTTGATTTCTACAATGTTTGCAACTAGGAAATGTCTAAATTAAAAAGACTGAACAGTGCCTAGAGCAGTGCAGCCACCGTCCAGCTGAGTGTTCAGAGGGTTTGACCTTTTTTCTTATTAACTTTTCTCTCCTTCTGACTCTCTGTACTCATATATTTTACACTGCTTTGTATGCAGCATTAAGCAGCAAATACAGGAAAACCTGACTGCATTTTAGCTGTCACCCTCTTGTTGAGTTTTGAATGCAGCTCAAATCCCAGCTGGCCAAATATTTTCCACAAATGGATCTCCTCCTCCTTTGCCAAGTATTTCAGATGTGTAGGGGATGAGTGGACCTTGCACAAGAGATGGTGAGGAGGTAGGCTAATTTAAGGATTTCTTCTCTTTTTGTTTGAGACCTTTGATAGCTGGGAAACTTAAGACCGGATTTCTTTCCCTCTCCAAGTTCACGCCATGAAAAGATAATTTTTTTTCACAGCCAACCTTGGAACCCCCACAAGCAAGGGGAGGCATGCTCTTAAAAAGTCTTGGAGAGGAAAAGGTTTGTGCATTCTTTCATGCCTAGCAAGTACACGTGCTGTTAGCCAGCATTCTCATGTCGGGAAATTAATTTATTTCTAAGTCCTTCCACTGTCTGGCATTTTGGGAGTGCCTACCATATCTCCCTTTACAAGATGTATGTACAGTAATAAATTGAACAGGTCTGGTATGCATTTGGACTTAATCGTCCACACTCATTATGTGCTAGGATGTTCCCTGGCACCTTGGCATCTTTTGTCTAAGCTGAGATTTCCCAGGATCATGTCTAANTACTGATTCTGTGATTCTGTGATCCACATGTGCTGTGCTTTCCAATAGTTAAAATAAATTAGGTTATTTTTTCTATTTTTTATTCCTTTCTTAATTTTTTTTCCCTTGCAGGAAAAAAATAGAAGAGGTTAGACAAATAAATACGTGTTGTGACACACCTCACCCTGTTCTGGCAAATGGCTGTCCTGGACTGTTTTACTTAGTAGTACAGACATAGACAAAACCTCCTATTACCACAGTCAGTTTAAAAAATGTAGTCTCTGATTTCCTAAGCCTATTTCTTAATTCCAGCTCCAGAGACAGCTGAATTTGACACAAGTATCTTGGTCCACATTGAGACAAGATGTTACATTTACCTGGGGCTTCCTGTTGGGAATTACAATCCAGGCATTTAATTTCTCTTATCTAGCATGTAAGACATCTGCACGTTTACTCCCACATTTTGAACCCCACTCCCTAAAGAGGTGGGTGACAAAGCTTCAGGGTTTATTTTGCCAGCTTTCTGAAATACCCAAGTCCTTCTTTTATTCTTAGCCAATATATGCTGCTAGCTAAGCTTGGGTACTTATAGCTTTGCTTCATTTCTCATCTGCTGTCATCCTTCCACTTCTAGGTTAATTCCTTGCGCCTCTTATTTCACATGCAATTAGAAGTAGAATATCATCAGGCAGACATCACTGAGTATCTGTTTTTATCCCTTCACTTTAGTGGGTTACTGTTAACAAAATCCTCTCAAGGTAATTTGGGAAGTGTCCTTTCGCATCACTTTTATGCTATCATACTCTGGAAATGAACTGTAAGAGAGTAATAAATAAATTTATACAAGCTTGCTTTTTCTTTTTTTCTCCAACAGATTGTGTAACTGCCTGTTTGGCTTGGGGTAGTACTATATACAAAACACCCAAGAAATACTTACATAACAGAAAAATAAGGACATTCTAAAATCATTTGTTAAGGACAGGGAAAATATGGAGCTGCCTTGGCCTACTTAGTGAGTGTCTATTTCTGCATGTAGGATCTGAGAAATGACGGGAGCAGGAGGTTAGATATGACAGTCCTATTCCTATCCTGAGTTGCCTCCCTAGTAAGATCAGCCTGAGATGCCAGTTTCAGAAGAGAGGCTCCCCTGCTTCTTAAAGTCTAGTTACTGGCTGCACTCTGAGGGGTATGTGTTGGCATTTGGCCAAATTGAATCACCCCTTTCTCTGCACTAAGCCTTTTTGATCAACAGATCATCTTGCAGAGGAGACCTGTCATTTTCAGCACTTGTCTGGCTTCTAAATATTTGTGCCAATGCCTGTGTTTCAAGTTCCTTCTAAGTTCCCCAGGACTCCACATAGATCACTGATGATTCCTTATTTGTAACTGTGGTTGCAAAACCTGCAGTCTCATTCACCAAATGTTTAACCTTTTAAATCTGCAGCAAGTATAGTAATATGTGGAACTTCTAATTGATCTCAAAACATTTAATGGAGGAGGTCATCTGGGATTTGTCCAGTTTCTTTATGGATAATTGGCCAATATCGCCTAGGACAGTGGCAGAGGTGGAAAAAATACACACTTCCTGAGTTCTTAGTTTTCTAGGTATTCCCCAGGAAAATAAAAAAAAAATAAATAAAGGAGGTGAGAGATCTTTAAAATCTACCTGAAAAGTCACTCAAAGACTTGCAAAAAGAAAGTTGTACTTTATTAACACCAGGAAAGGCTAAAGGTTATAACAATAAATGATGCTTCTTTCAAAACCACAAAGCTCTTGTTAAGGTCTGTTACTATACAGACATTGAAAATATTTCAGGTTTAAGAGCTAGAGCTAAGAATTCTTGCTGTTCAGAATAACATTTATTTTTCAGCTAAAATGTTTTTCAGCCACATAGGTAAAAACCTAGGCAGAAACTTTCTCTCTTCATACTTTGATGAAATGTAAAGGTCATTATAGATACTTTATGTCCTCAGTTAGATGCCATCCTGAATGGCAATAGGTCCCTTAAGCATACCACATTAATGTGAATTGTACAGTCCTTTCTGGAAATGCATCCTGTGGATTACAGCCAGATAACTGATAGCTCGTCATTTTAGTTAGCATAGAGTTCCGATAAAAGGACTTGCCACACAATTCTTTTCTTCCCCATCCTAATTATCTCCCCCAGCCATGAATGTGTTTTTATCTCCAGTGTATCCCTAGTCATCAGAAACAAATTTTCTGAGTTGAGGAAATGGGGTAGGACTCAGGGAGTGCAAAAGCCCATGAATAAGAAATGGAGACTCTAGACCATCTGTTTTTGTATGAGAGGACAGATAAATTCAGATTTATGTAGGATATTTCAAGACCCATCTCTAAATTGCACTTGATGCTTCATATTGTTAAGAACAGACTTGTCCTCCTGTATGCAGATAACATCCTTAATTTATTTTGGGGATTGCACTGTTTCAGATTTGCTAAGTGACTCATAGTCATCAAATGATGGAAACTGCATCAGTCTATACTGTCCTCAAAACAGTGAAGTCATCGCTCTATTCTCTCACACCATTGCAAAATATCTGAAATATAATTACTACTTGAACTTGAGGAGCTCTCAAATTAGTGGAAAAAATTAGATTTCACACCTTTTCAAGGGATACTGGGCATAATTTTACCATTATTAGACGCATTGTGGTGCATTTCAGTTTGTCTTCACTAAAGTATAAGAAATCACGGAAAATATAAATGTATGAATACTAAAATACTGTAGTTCATTCTTCATTTTTTCCAGGTGATAAGGTTACTTACACCATATTCTATTCTTTGATATTTTTTTTGTTACTTTAAAACTATGAAGTAATACATCCCTGTCTCCCTTTGTGATTTTTTAAGCAATAGCAGCCCCTAGTTCACTGTCCTCCATATTTTATAGTTTATCCTGAGGACATGTTGGAACCTCACTGACACAATTTAAAAATACTTCGCAGATGCTCTCTATACACCCCACATAGTCCTTTGTATTGCTCAGATATTTCCTCCAACAGAGCAGCCAGAATAACACAAGTTAGAAATGGCAGCTCCGAATTTTTCTACAAAGATATTCCTTTGTGTAAAAGGAAACCACTGTCAGTCTCTGAAGATTTCAAGCACATTCTAAGCCACGAGAAGGATAACAAAGAGACTTGTTAGAAAAAGAGCTGAATTCCTATACTGACTTACGTATTGTTATAATGTGCAAGTTGTTTTCCATGATGAAACCCAGGAAATATATCTGTTTCCATTTCATTTTCCTACAAATCATATGGTAGTATTTGCATCAGAATTCCTACCAAAAGATAACATTTCTGAAATAGGAACCTTACGAATGATACTAATGTCAATTAATCTCAGCTGTATAGGAATATATAAACTGTGCACATATGAATAGATGCATGTATCCATTTAGGTGCTCTGTGATTGACATGGGTGAAAATTTCCAAGACAATTTATATTCTCTAAACTAAAATTGTCCAAATGCACACAACATTTTTGAGTACCAAGGAAGACTAATTACAGTACTCAGCTGGTTTCCAACAAATGAATGATCTTAACTGTTTTTCAGCTGACAGATGGAGGTGAAATAGTCTGTACCATGCATCTAGGGAGAAGAAAAATTTCCAAAATTCAGATTTATGTTTAATTTTTCCTGACAAGAACATTTTGTACCTCCAAAACATGTATTTGTAATTCCAACTTTCAACTTTCCTCCCTAAGATAAGGCTGCATGATATAATTTTCCAAAGGAACACACCAAACCACAGATTTTTACTGACTGAATTCTAGGTCACACTGTTTTGTATTTAACTGGTGGTATTTAAGAGTCTCTGAGCACTGCCTTAACTCCACAAATACCCTTGTTGGTTTTTACTGATACCAGGGCAGTACAGTGTAAATAAGGTACTGAGGACTGGTTCAGGATTTGAGAACTGCACACAGTTCAGGGTGGGCTCCCAGTCCTACCTACTGTGCTTTGATCAGAAAATAGCAGGACCCAAAAGACTTTATAGAAGACTGTTTTGAAATTAATGTTCTTAAGTCTGGAAGGAATCATGGGGTTTAAATAAGCCCAGCTGGAAGCTGAAGTGCCTTTTCCGTCTGGCTGGCATCAGGGAGCCGGATTGTGATCCCCTGACACAGCTGGACATCATCTCTCTTTGCATGGGGGAGATGGCACCACATGGGGACTAAAGTACGAATGAAGTTACTGCAGTTTAACCCTTTTCCTTGTATAATTATGGTGATTAGAAGGGAACAATACATTTGAGTTGCAACCGCTGCTTCAGCCACATCCAGCTGATAGTTTGACACATCCATGAAAACAGCATGTGTCATGACATTTAAAGACTAATAAGCAACCCAGGAAACTCTCTAGAAAAAAAGTGTGTATGTTTGTATGTGTATGTATTTACTTTTAATTTGCATTTATAATTCTGCTTGCAATTCACTGATGTTTCAAATCCCTTTACCCTCACTCTACATACCAGCAGGAGCTTGTTATGTAAGAGCAGTCAAAAAAATCTGGCTTTCACTGCAGGAGGCTGAGGTGTACACAAAATTCTACTATTATATCCATACTGCTAGATAACAACATCTGGAGAATTTACACAATCCACAAAAATAAAATATTTAATCCATCAAGGATTTTACTGTGGTAGAGAACTATAAGCCCAATGAGAATGAATGAAAGAATTACATGAATAATAATTATTCTGATATAGGTAGAGTCAGAGAGCATCCTAATTTCTTTGCATTGCAGGACCAAATATCTCTAAGATATTCAAACAGAGAAATAAAACACATGATGCTGAGAATCCCTTGATAGATGTGGGATCTCTTAGTTCTTAGTGTTTTAGGCCTGGATTGAAGGAAAAATGTTAGTTACTTTAATACTTAAAGAGAAGGTGAAAGACCTGTCAAAAGAATTCTTATATGCATTTCAGATTTTTCCATGATATCTAATGCTAATATTTTAGCTCCAAAAGACTGATTTAATTTCTTCTAGTGAAATGTAAACATTTTCCGTCAAGTATGCACATTCACCAAATAAAGACAATCTGAAGTCTATCTCAAAATCACCAGCAAGCTAAAAGATTTCCAAAGATTTTCTTCTCCTTTCACTTGTAAATAAATGGTTTATGTTGTCTACCTGCCACAGTTTTTTGATATGAGAATTATTTTCTCTACCTTGAATATCCTACACTTAAAGTTTTCATTTTTTTTTCCCCTTAGCACCATTCCTTGCAAACACAAAACGGTCCATGTCAAAGTTGAATGAAATTTGTTACTTTCTGCCATCTGGTGGAGATTATTTGTAAAAGCATAATAGTGTGCCAAATATTTCCTCCGTGGTCGCATTGACAGGATGTAAATTTTTTTTTTCCTGCAACAGTAGAAAAAGTTCTGGAAGATCTTCAGCTAATGTGAACATTTATATCAGCTCCACCTTAATAATATGGCACATTTTTATTTCCTGAAGGAATACAGGAGCAAATAAGTTAAATTTTCACCTTGCAAAAATAATTTTAAAGCAGGGTGAAAAATTGTTTTGCATTTTGCAGACAAGTCTGCGTTTTGAGAGTTGTTACATTTACATCATAGTCTTTTTCATAATAGTACTCCAGTGAATCAACTTTATAGTAAATCAAAAATAGGTAAGTGTTTCAGGAAACCTTTACAAAAGTCATCAAAATGCTGTAATTCTCCTTTGGTAAAATCAAAACTTACTCTATTTCTTAGTTGGTTCAGAAATTTGCGGGTAGTAAAATGCCTGACAATTAAGTAAATTAATAATTAGAAAGTAATGTAGCTTTTGGAAAAAAATTACTTAAAATTGCTAATATTTATACAGAAATAGCTATTCTGCAAGCTACAGTTACCTTTTCATTTATTGTCATATTTATATTTATATAAACACGATTTACTCCAATTAAACCAATCATATAGTGTATGTTCATCTCTAATGTTCTCTACAAAACTATAGTTTCATTACTTCTATTAACGGAAGCTATTTTTATTGGTCATAAAGTCCATGAACCTTATTTTCTAGTAAAAGAAGGGAAAGGGTCAACATTACTTTTTAAAACATGGACACGCAAAAATCCTTCAAGATTTTGAATTTTCCTGGGGAATTTTCCCCTTTGGGGTCATTTGAGTGACAATCCCAGGTAATGTTGACACAGAAAATCTACTTTTCCTCTAAGTAAAGTAATACAAAATCCATTTACATTATGATACTTCCAATTTTTGGGTCCCTTCCAACTCATAATATTCTCTGTGTGTGTGTGTGTGATTTTAAACTTAAAGATAGATGAGAGACTTTAAAATGCAGTTTTTGTTGAACTGAATTATTTTCCAATGAGGTTTATAATTTTCAACCTTAGGTAGATGAAAACATCCCTGTTCAGAGTGTAAGACTGCTGGGTATCAAATCTTGATTTCTTTCAATGTGCCCTGATCTTATTGTGAGAAAAAGGTTGATTTAGTAGGGATATAACTTTGGCTTTCAAATCTTAGATAACTGCTACACTGAAAGTTTCTCATGTCTGTGCATTCATGTCTGCTTAACCATTAACCAAGAATTACTTTACCAACTGTGCCTAATTTAGGTTTTGTGCTTAATTTCTAGGACTAAATTAAAAACAGATGGCCCTTGAGTGATAAAATGAGCATGAATTAGTCTCTTATTGAAATTAACACACCAACTATTAAAATTAAACCAAAGTACATTTTTTGCCTTTTACAAAAGTTAGCATGATGATGCATTTAATTGAGCAATCTTGTACTACAGATCTGGAGTCCTAAAAATCCATCTATCCAGAGAGTCACCTCCTAGGACTTGGGGTACTTTTGCACAGAAATGCGCTGAAAGATTTTATGTTCTTAATTACATATGCTAATGAATCAAACAGGGAGAATATTTAAATTTAGAGATCTGCTCAGACTTACATTGCAGTTTAGGGACATAAGCCCTATGAATTCAATGAAAGATAATCACTCTTCTTTCTTGCCCTACATGACCACTCACCTCTCTCAGCTCCACATATAATCAGTAAAGAGATGCTTACCTCAGTATACAAGAACAATCAGAGCTTGAGAATTTAATTTAAAGAAAACTGGAATTATGGAAAGCACATTTTATTTTTTATAATATCACTGACACATTACAGTCTGCCAAAGGAGAGATGAAAACAGGAAGCTTTCAACAAACCAGTGCTTTAGTCAGGCAGGGAATTTAACGCACTATCTGATTTTAGGCAACTTACTCATGTACTGAGTGGCAAGCTATTCTAGCCTCCTGGGGACATAATCCCCAAATCCCAGCACCTAGTCTGAGAGAGACCAAGACATCATCTTTGCTGGAGAAGTCAGTAGTAAGAGGCAGTGGCAGGGCTGAGCCACATAGCAGGGCACTGTTATGGCCAAAAAACCCACTGGCACCAGACCAGGAATGCCTGAATCTTGGAGATCACCCCTCCTTGGAAAAGCACAAGAGCTGCCCAGGATAGTGCTTGAGCATCTCAAGCAACTCAAAAGACGTATAGATGTGACACTTAGGGACATGTTTTGGTGGTGGACTTGGTAGTGCTGGGTAAATGGTTGGACCTGATTTTCAAGTGGCCTTTAACTACACATCTTTCACAAAGTACTTTTAATTTCCCATGTGCCTCGGTTAATTTAGGAAAGCAAATGCTCTGTAGGATGAAGCTCCTAAACATCTCAAAAGCAGATAGTTCTAGGAGAGAGAAACCAGATCACAGGTCTTCTGCATGGCTGAGTAACTGTGCTGCAGGCTGTCAGCATCCTTCCCAGCACAGGTTTTTGCAAAGGAAATTAAATATTTAATGCCTGCCCCTGCCCTGCCCTGTCTGCTCACGTAAGTACAGCTTGCTCTTCGGCATTTCACAGCTACCCACAAAAGAAATGTGACACATTTGACCTCCATCTGTGAAGGACAAACCCAGACCTCAAGCCTTACTCTACTGACATGAGATGACAGGCCTCATTGCTACAGCATATGAGAGAAATTCTACTCAGCTCTCCCAGGAAATAGGTTGTATGATTCCGAATGTGATTGTATTCAGGACTGCAGCAGTAGCCTTGGCTCAGGTGTCCATTGTATGGAAAGCTGAAGAATTTCAGACAAATCCATGTGTTTCATGCCTGCACCCCTTCTTAACATGCAGTTTTTTGCTTGACAGCCTAGAAAGTGTGGCCCCTGAGGACACCCATGCACTTTATGTAAAGTGTATGCTATATCTGCATGTATATGTAATTTATATACATGCGCACTAGTCAGTACCCAGTTTCCAAACCCTTGACCTCTCACTTTCTCTCATCCTGGGCACTTACTTATTCACAATTCTAAATATAACAAGAAAGCAGATGGTAGACAAATTGCATCCCCACAAGTTGCCTGAAAACAAGACACTAGTTTATTTGACAATCTAAAGGAAAGGCTAATGACCCAGCTCTCAAGAGTGTACCAACTAACAAGAAAAGTGATAGGAGTCTCAACCAGTAAGAAAGTCTTATTAGGGCTTTTTATCCTACTGCATATAGAGAACTTAGGCAGAGGTCAAGAGATCCCTGGGATGTAAGTGCTGTTATTTCTTCTGCTAACAGAGGAGCATGTTCCAGGTTGTTCTGCAGAGGTGCATGGCAAACCCTTCTCACGTAGCAGAAAGCTCTTGGGCCTGCCTGGGACTTGGATCACATGCCAGACTTCAACTTGACCACAACTAATAGATGTTGCACTGGACAACTTATTGTCAAGGAACAATCAATGGTTCTATACATGAAGACACAAATTTACTCACTCTTCAGCAGGAACAAGAATCGGCAATTCCTTTATCTACAGAAATCTGTAGATATCTTTTTCTATCTACAACATATCTATAAATGCCATGGAACACTTCAGAAGAACTGAATGTTTAATAGCCTGAATCATGCAAGGACAGCTTCAATGAAAACTCTGTGTATCAATATTTTACACCCAAATACGTGAACAGTAAATGCATCTTAATTCATGAAACTTCATAAATATTAGATTATCCTAAATGCATTCATCATGCAATTCATCTATCACTTGTGCACAGCTTAAAGGCAAAGTGCTTCTCAAGATCCTCTTCATTTGCCAGAATTAGACTTTGATGTTATTCTGACTTCTCTGACTCACACATTTTTGCTTTTCCTGACACAGACAACAACCTTTGCAGAACAGTGAATCTGAAAAATTCATCCGTTGATGAATAATCAGAAAAGGAAACAAGTTTGTACATTATTAAGTGTACAAATATGTAGATAAGCAGGCTTTTTACTTTCATTTCTCTTGGTGGAACTGTAAGTTTAATTAGGAAATTTAGTATTTTCTGAACTTTGTCACAATATCTAATATGCATTCTCTTCACACTCTCTCATAGAAGCACCCAAATAACAGATCTTTGCTAATAAGCAGGGATAGAATTGTATTTTTCCAAAGATTTATCAGCTGTTTTGAAATAAAATATTTTTGACTATAGAAAGACAACGCTTAAGCACTTTTCTGTCTGAAAACAGTATTTATTTTGTACATACAAGTTTCAGGTGTTGATCCAAAGAACAGATGTCTACATATGTTGTTAAAAAGCTTGGGTAATTTTCCTTTGACCTTTGGCTATCAGAAAAATTATGAAATGTTGTCTACATCAGAACTGTTTCAACTCCCATGAAGTCTGTGGAAAGAAATAGGCATTTCTGGGACATAATCACAAGTCTAATGAATCATTCTTCTCTCTGTTTCTTTCCGTTGACTCTAAAGGTTAGTTAGTGTGAATGTGATAAACTCTGGTATAAACATCTATGTTGTAGGCAGTGATACTGTGAGATGTCACTGACTCTTTACCAGCTTCTGCCTACCTCTGGATCATATTGTCTGAGTGGTCTGTATCACCATCACTGAACACAAATATCTTTTCAATGTGAGAGCCATCAAATATGTATGGTCACAGGTTTTCCAGAGAAGTCATTGTCTCCATTCTTGGAGATACTCAAAACCTGACTTTGACTCAGTTTCTGGGCAATCTGCTTTAGCTGACCTTGTTTCAGCAGACAAATTAGACTAGGTGATCTCAAGAGGTTCCTTCCAACTTAAACTATTTTGTGGACCTGGAATCCTCTTCCAAGAGTATGGAAAATAATTTTAAATGTAGCATGTTAACAGTGCTCCATGAAACATTACTGCCAGTGCTGGGTGCCTGTGAAGGACAATGTGTGCGTGAGAAATGATGGTGCTGGGGAAGCAGGCAGTGAGCACTGCTGTGGCAAAGAGGAAGGCTGAGGGTTGAGTTAAAAGAGAGGGAGTTTCTCTCTTCAGCGTGAAAGGGACATGCTCTGGTGCAGGGATTTGGGAAGAGAGATATTGTGTTGTGTGCCTTGTGCTTGTTACTCATGGAAGAAAATTGCTTTGTGAGTGCTCTACAAGAAGAGGGGTAGAGGAGTACTGCTGGCAATGTGGGAATCTGGAAGTCTTTTGGGACCATCAGCAAAGAAAATTATTTCACAAGAGTTTAGGATCTACACGATATACACCTTGAATGATTTACCTTGTAAGCTTACACTGTATATTGAAGTGGAATTGCATAATGATATGTCTGTATGATTGAAGGGAAACGGGAGAAGTATGACCTTCTAAAAATAAGCATGGTCCAGATGGAGACAAGGACAGGGCAGGAGCTGCAGCTGGCCTAGCATCTGTCACTGCACCTGGGGCTCTCTCCAAAATCCTGTTTTCATGAGTTTCCCCTGTTTGAAAATCCCTTGAAGATGGATGAAGCTACCCCAGAAAGGAGACACAGGTCTGTGCAAAGGCATTGCATGACATTCATGAATGGACCAACAGCTGCATTCATGAGGTCTAGGCAAGGACTGACTGGTTCAGAGGACTGAACTCTGAACTTGAACAGCAAAGCTAGCTCAGCTGGCTTCACAGGAGTCTTTATCACTGAGTGGTGGGACAAGTCAGGTCACAGGAGTGGTACAAGACTTACATACAGAAAAATTACTCTTGCTATCCATGGTCATCCTTTCTTCTTTCAACTATCATATTGCAAACTCGTGGAGGTAGATGAGGGATATATTGTTGTTTCCAAGTAACAATTCCCTGGGTACAAATGAATCAGACGAGGACTGTGTGAGATGCGTTATAAATAGAGATGAATAAAGTCTGAAATAGCTCTCTGAGAAAGTACACAGAGATACCATCAAAGTACTCATGGATGAATGAATAATACCATCTGTTTGAAATTTTAAAAATGGTGTGTTAGGTGTGGGCTCTTTAATGCATGCAAAAAGCCATCCTGTGGGACCATCAATGGGAAAAAATAATATCAGGAACATGAAAGTGAGATTGTATATGAGAAGGGCTTTCTAAATTCTGAACAAGGGACTTAATACTTCTACATAAATACAACACTTCTCTAGATTTTCACCCGTACTGGGAGAAAAGTTTCCAAGTTGCTGTCTGGTGTTAAATAGGCTGCACACAGTAGATGTAAGACCCCGAGATTAGCTCAGATGGTTAAAGCACAGTGCTTATAACACCTAGGTTATGGGTTCAATCCCTGTATGGGCATTCACTTAAGAGTTGGACTCGATGATCCTTGTGGGTCCCTTCCGACTCAGAATATTCTGCGATTCTGTGATTCGGTAAGAAGAAATTAATTCAGTGGAGTGCTTGTAGGTTACACGGAAATTTGTTTTCAATGTCATCTTCCTAACAAAAATGCAAATATAAAGCTAATTTAATTACATGAGAGCCCAATAAACGGCAGTAAGAACAACACAGAAGTGTTGGATTGTTCTTCCAGTACATGATGGTCATATCTGATTCCTTCACTTATGGTCTTTTAGGACTGACTTGCTTCTATAATTTGAAAAAATCAAAATTCACATGTCACATTATTCTGTACTGTTACAAGTCCAGTTTTAAACCAGTTGAATAGCTTAGTGATCTCTGGGAACTGTTGTCTTTATAATACAAAACTTGTTAGAATATTTTCTATTTGAGGTACAATAAATTAATATCAAAGTCAGTAACCCCTTGAGAGAGAG
>WEKX01005328.1:470952-540731 GCA_013390025.1 Pitta sordida | reverse complement strand
TGGTAAATCTGTCAAGTTCCTGGTCCTAGTAAACAAACAGGGGAGAGACTGCTGTGGTAAATCTGTCAAATTTCTGGTCCTAGTAAACAAACTGTGTTGTAAGTTACATACGCCCCTAATTTAAGACTCAAGAAGAATGCCAACTATTGAAAAAACCTAGCAGAGGTCAGAAGTCCACACAAGGAAGACCATTTACTTTGGCCTCAAAGACCCCTGAATGAACACTAGAGAGGTGGAACCAGGGTGGAGACTGGGAGGAAACTTATGTTAAAGAGACACTGGACACTAATCTACATAAACCACTCCTATCCTCGGATACTTAATGTTTATGCATGTTTTTTCTTAATACATATGTATGATTTTGCAGCATATAATAGGTGACTATGATGCCAGTTGTTAGGCGGGCAAGGAGGAAAATCCCCTCCCCATTCTTGCAACATTGCTAATAAAATGTACCTGCTCCAAATCTCCTTGGAGTCTTGGGGATTTGTTTCCATAATTCAATATTTGAGATAATAGAGCAAGGGCCCTACTTAAGGAACAAGAAGTACAGACTATCAGTGACTTGTTACCATACAGCCATTTTTATCTACCTGTGCATGATATTGAAAAGATAAATTACTCCCTTAAACTGTGGTATTTCATTTCACAAAAAACTTTATATATAATACTGCTTCTTTTTCAGTCTGTAACAAGTGTTTTTACTGTAAATACAGTCGGCCCTCTTGCACTTTGTGCCCCCCATATTGTGGCTTCAGATCTTAGCGGCGTGATTTTTCAGCAATGAAGGAGACGCGTTTTCGCAATTGCGCATGCGCGACCTGCCACTGCGGTGGGGGTGGTGGTGGAATGGATAGGGGCAGTGCAGGCGGCGGCGGTGGTGGCACACGTGGTGGCAGCAGCACACGCGGAGACGGTGTGGGCGCCATTCAACACGGAAGTAGGGCTTTGTGGACCCTGATTAAGACTGCAGGTCCGCGATATAGGAGACCCGACTGTATTGGTCTAATTAGATACAAGAACTTGCTTTCCAGGATTATACTTATTAGAACTGTTAATTTTTTCCATTTCATTCTCTGATTGAGGATGATACCATACAGCTTGTGCAATGTAGGCTGTATAGAAATAATTTTTGAAATTATCAGATGACTTATTTTTTTCAGAAAATACCTGATATCTAATGTTCACTATTTCTGCAAACTTGCACTTTAATAAAAATACAGAATTCTATAGTACGTATATATTTTATTGCAGTTTTCACACTGACACAATGTTCATGTTCCTTTATTCAAGTTTGGACTTGCACAAGATGCACAGTTAACTAGAATGCATAAGAGGTAAGTTTGTTTAGAAGAAAGGTGTAGCAATAAAAAAGTTAATTACAACTGTATGAAAGAGCTTGCCACTACTGTAGTGAAAAGCTTGTCATCTGAGGCACAAAACATGCTTGTGCTCTTGACCAGTATGGATTGATGATCATGAAAAAGGAGACATTTCTTTCTAGTGTCCATCCCTCACCCCTAAAATGTAGTGAGCTGTGTTGCAGTTCCCAAAATAGAGGTTGCACAACCCACTGTGGATTTACAGCCCACATGGAATCTATTTGAAAAAGTCTTGCCTCGTGGGACTCACAACCCAGGAACAGCAGTTGCTGAAAACTGCTGAAATAGAAGATAAATGTTCGTTTGTGGTTGTTAAAATAGTGTTTGCTACAGAGCTTGATCCTGTGGTTAACCATATAACTATAGGTATTGTGTGAACAGAATCAAGTGTCTGATTAACCAGTATATCATAGATGTTAAGTTTGAATTGGATTCATAATTTTTTGTGTGACTTAAAGCCCATCATTTATTGTGTCGCCTGAAGTTATTCCATGAGAAACATCCTCCAACTGGGAAGCCCCTGTGCATTTTTCTTGCCTTTTTTGTTGAGCCAGAGGCCACCAGCTCACTTTAGAAGATTGCATAACTTGTCTGGGGGGATTAGCTAGACTTTTTCTTGCCATTCTGTGGCTATCAATCTATTATCATATTCAAAAAGGCCAGGTGTGCTTTGTGCATCTCTACGTGCCTCCATGGCACGGATGTTTCTAGAACTGAGCACTTGTGTGAATGTGCACCTGGCCTGTCACTGTAAATCAATGATGAAGCTGGCTGCAAGCCCACAGCAGTTCAGGTACTTCAGCTGCATTTTGTGTTTGTCTCCTTAGGAAATGCAAAAGTTCTAGCTGACCTGCACTCCCATNACTTTGGCCTCAAAGACCCCTGAATGAACACTAGAGAGGTGGAACCAGGGTGGAGACTGGGAGGAAACTTATGTTAAAGAGACACTGGACACTAATCTACATAAACCACTCCTATCCTCGGATACTTAATGTTTATGCATGTTTTTTCTTAATACATATGTATGATTTTGTAGCATATAATAGGTGACTATGATGCCAGTTGTTAGGCGGGCAAGGAGGAAAATCCCCTCCCCATTCTTGCAACATTGCTAATAAAATGTACCTGCTCCAAATCTCCTTGGAGTCTTGGGGGTTTGTTTCCATAATTCAGTATTTGAGATAATAGAGCAAGGGCCCTACTTAAGGAACAAGAAGTACAGACTATCAGTGACTTGTTACCATACAGCCATTTTTATCTACCTGTGCATGATATTGAAAAGATAAATTACTCCCTTAAACTGTGGTATTTCATTTCGCAAAAAACTTTAATACTGCTTCTTTTTCAGTCTGTGACAAGTGTTTTTACTGTAAATACAGTCGGCCCTCTTGCACTTTGTGCCCCCCATATTGTGGCTTCAGATCTTAGCGGCGTGATTTTTCAGCAATGAAGGAGACGCGTTTTCGCAATTGCGCATGCGTGACCTGCCACTGCGGTGGGGGTGGTGGTGGAATGGATGGGGGCAGTGCAGGCGGCGGCAGTGGTGGCACACGTGGTGGCGGCAGCACGCACGGAGACGGTGTGGGCGCCATTCAACACGGAAGTAGGGCTTTGTGGACCCTGATTAAGACTGCAGGTCCGCGATATAGGAGACCCGACTGTATTGGTCTAATTAGATACAAGAACTTGCTTTCCAGGATTATACTTATTAGAACTGTTAATTTTTTCCATTTCATTCTCTGATTGAGGATGATACCATATAGCTTGTGCAATGTAGGCTGTATAGAAATAATTTTTGAAATTATCAGATGACTTATTTTTTTCAGAAAATACCTGATATCTAATGTTCACTATTTCTGCAAACTTGCACTTTAATAAAAATACAGAATTCTATAGTACGTATATATTTTATTGCAGTTTTCACACTGACACAATGTTCATGTTCCTTTATTCAAGTTTGGACTTGCACAAGATGCACAGTTAACTAGAATGCATAAGAGGTAAGTTTGTTTAGAAGAAAGGTGTAGCAATAAAAAAGTTAATTACAACTGTATGAAAGAGCTTGCCACTACTGTAGTGAAAAGCTTGTCATCTGAGGCACAAAACATGCTTGTGCTCTTGACCAGTATGGATTGATGATCATGAAAAAGGAGACATTTCTTTCTAGTGTCCATCCCTCACCCCTAAAATGTAGTGAGCTGTGTTGCAGTTCCCAAAATAGAGGTTGCACAACCCACTGTGGATTTACAGCCCACATGGAATCTATTTGAAAAAGTCTTGCCTCGTGGGACTCACAACCCAGGAACAGCAGTTGCTGAAAACTGCTGAAATAGAAGATAAATGTTCGTTTGTGGTTGTTAAAATAGTGTTTGCTACAGAGCTTGATCCTGTGGTTAACCATATAACTATAGGTATTGTGTGAACAGAATCAAGTGTCTGATTAACCAGTATATCATAGATGTTAAGTTTGAATTGGATTCATAATTTTTTGTGTGACTTAAAGCCCATCATTTATTGTGTCGCCTGAAGTTATTCCATGAGAAACATCCTCCAACTGGGAAGCCCCTGTGCATTTTTCTTGCCTTTTTTGTTGAGCCAGAGGCCACCAGCTCACTTTAGAAGATTGCATAACTTGTCTGGGGGGATTAGCTAGACTTTTTCTTGCCATTCTGTGGCTATCAATCTATTATCATATTCAAAAAGGCCAGGTGTGCTTTGTGCATCTCTACGTGCCTCCATGGCACGGATGTTTCTAGAACTGAGCACTTGTGTGAATGTGCACCTGGCCTGTCACTGTAAATCAATGATGAAGCTGGCTGCAAGCCCACAGCAGTTCAGGTACTTCAGCTGCATTTTGTGTTTGTCTCCTTAGGAAATGCAAAAGTTCTAGCTGACCTGCACTCCCATTCCCCCTGCTTCCCAGTGGCTTTTAACTGTTCAGTTTTGGCTGTCATTGAAAGTTAAAATATTTACTGATGGCTTATGAAATCTTTGTTCATGTAAAAAATATTCCTGGTCAGTGTGACCAGAGCTGAAAGGACATATTGGTCCTCTGATTTACTTTAAAAATATGTATACGTATACCATAAATAGGGATTTGCTGTAGAACGTTAAATGTACTTTCCTGCACACGAGAATATAATAGTAAGGGGCTATCTGTCCTGTCTACAAGGGTGGCTGCAAACCAGTGCTGAGGCAAGAAGAGCACTGTTAATGTGTGTGATACTGACTCTGTTAATTGGGCCACTATCAGCTAGATAACAGTTTGGGTCACACACCAGGTCAGCACAACCTGGGCAAAATCAACCTAATCTGTGGCAGGACCAAATAGCATCAGCCAGCTGTGACACAACCTAGGAAATTAAGTAATATGTTTATTGTAAATTCATTGTAAATAACTCAGCAAAACTTTTGGATAAGTAGAGGATTTTAAACAGTTCAGCAAAAGGCTTATGAGATCATGAGCAAGATGCCAAGGTATGACTTTATTTCCATTATTCCATCTGAAGAGGAAGTATGATTGCAAAAAGGAAAGTGTTTACACAAACTGATAAAAAACTTGAGAATTCAGCAGAACACAGCCACGTGTTCCTGAGCTTTCTTCCATAAAAGTCTCACTGTGTCTGGCAGAGCCCCATTCGCCTTCGCTATGAGGGGGGTCATATTTGCACTAGCTCTCACCCTTGTAGGTAAGGCTACATACCACTTCTTCACCTTTCTTCCCCAAAATTTCCTTAAGTTCAGTGGCAGTGGTTGTGTCTAGAGCGAACATTACTTATCCGCTTTTCCACCTCTTTGCAGGTAGCCAGAAGTTTGACATTGGTAAGTAAATTTCCTTTTATAACATTTACTTGGTGACTTTGCTGTTATTTCTACTTATCAGCATATGATTGCAAGTATTGTGAAAATGGCTATTATTTCCCCAGATCCTAGATTCAGTAGCAGAAAGAGCTACTTGTACAGCTATGAAGGCTGGGTGTTAAATGGGCTTCAAGAAAAGAATTTAGCGAAAGCTGGTGTGCGCCTGAGCTGCAAAGTAGAGATCAGTGGGCTGTCAGAGAACACTTACCTCCTCAAGGTACCGTGTCTTTTTCCAAATATACCGTGCAACAGTAAGCTACAATTACAACTGTGATTTTATCTGGCTAATCTGGGATTTAAGAAAGCTGCATGAAACACAGTCGGAGACTTATTGCTGCAGATGGCAAACTGCAGTTTCAGAAGTGAGGAGTCACTTACAGGTGTTTGTCGTGGAAGTTGTAGCAGATGTTCCTTGAGACTCTATATCAGAAGTATAATTGCTGGGGATTCTGTTAGAAAATGGTTATTTCTGTCTCAAGACATTCAACCCTGCTCTGAGTTTAAGACTTGATTCAAGCCTCAGCACACATTTCCAACTTCTGTTGTCATGAAGACATTTGATAGACATAGACTTAAAAAGTTAGAAGAGCTAAAGATAAAAAGTGATTTGTGATAAAGGTAAAACATTCAAGTCATCCAAAAGGAGTGTGTAATAGTGTTTAGTGTTTGAATAATGCACTAAAAGATCTGGCCATATGAAATCATGCCTCTGCTGATATCAGCAGTGATAGGACCTGACTCATTCAAAATAAATATGTTTTGGAAAAACACTTTTGTCAGTTTAATTCTGTTGTAAATCAGAGCTTCTTTTTGGGACACCGAATTCAGTGACAGAGCTCTCACTGGTTGTAATTGAGCTATAGGTCTTTCAAAATTAGGGGCTATGGGTTGCATTTCACATTATGGTTTTCATCCTGAAATTCAATAGCTTTGCCAAAGTTACTGACATTTGTGCTTATTTACATTCTATCTCAGTGTTTATGAATATGTTGTTACTAAAATATGTGAGTTGATTTAAGAAATTCACAAATATGAATCAAATATAGTAACTAGTTAAAAAAATATTTTATAGGGATGAGTTAAAATGAAATGTTCTAAAGCTACGGGCTTTTTTTACATTTAGAATGATATATACTTTTATAGGCTAAATGTCACCCAAATCAGGATATTTATTTTAAGGCTGAAAAAAAGGAGAGTTTTAATTTTAATTTTTAAAGTCACATTTTGAATCATTCTTTCTCCCTGTAGAGTGAATGCAAGTAAAATGTTTAAATGTACCTGGAAGATAAAGCAACATGTTAACTGCTTCTGTAAGATAAAATAGCACTGCTGAGTCCACAGGGTTTGCACTGGTTTTACAACAGCGTAAGCAAGAGACAAAAGAATAAACTTCTGTAGGACTTTCTAAACTTTTTTCTAAGCCTTTATTAATTTCTTCCAATCTGTCTGCATATTTAGTATCAAAGTATGTAATTTTATTCTCCTAAATATCTTTTCTGAATTTCCTCCCAGATCCGCTCTCCACAATTTGAGGAATACAATGGCATCTGGCCCAGAGACCCATTCACTCGATCTTCCAAAATCACCCAGATGGTTTCCTCATGCCTTACCCGGTCCTTCAAGTTTGAATACAATAGTGGACGAATTGCAAACATTTATGGCCCAGAAGACTGCCCTGTTACTTGCATTAACATAGTGAGAGGGATATTGAACATGATACAGATAACCATTAAAAAGTCACAGAATGTGTATGAATTGCAAGAGGTTGGTTTTTTTCCATTCTGAAACTACTTTACTGACAGGATGCATTCTCTTTAGGTATTTTCCCTTTCACTTTGTTTAATTGCAACTACTTTTGAATGCTTCTAGTAAGAAAAAGGTGATTTTCATTCACATAGAAGAAAATATGTGCATGTGTTGAACAAATTAGGCTGAATTCTAAGACATCTGTCTTTTAAGTCTTAACATACAGTCCTTCAGAGAAAAATGAATTATTAGCTATGAATTTATTTGTTATATGGCTTCTCTGACACAACTACTTCATCCGTTTTATTTGTTAGTTGTTCATATTAATTAGTTAGTTACTTTCTAATTTTAAACTCCAACCCCTGACTGAGTGTTGTTCACATGACTATTTTGTAGTTCATTAAGAATAGTTGTGTGTAACGGCAAGAGGTTTCAAAACTTAATTAAGATTGTTCAGTAGGTCGTAACCTTCATATTAATTCAGAATCTCCATTCAGTAAAACTTCTTCTCACATAATGAAATCCCAATAAAATTGGGAAGCCTCATCATCTGTATTCATCTCCCAGGCTGGAATTGGAGGTGTTTGCCATACAAGGTATATCATCCAGGAAGACAGGAGAAACAGCCGGGTCACTGTCACCAAAACTGTAGACCAAAATAATTGCCAGGAGAAAGTGGTGAAGAGTGTTGGAATGGCTTACATCTATCCTTGTCCTGTTGACATGATGGTACGTGAGACGTGAAAAGATCTTCCTAGTTACAAGCATGGTCATTCTGTTTGCATTTACTCTTTGAGTCTCTCTGTCCTCCTACAGAAAGAAAGGCTCATAAAAGGAACTGCTGCTTTCTCCTACAAACTGAAGCAGTCAGACAGTGGTACCCTGATCACAGAGGTGGTGTCTCAGCAAGTGTATCAGCTCTCACCATTCAATGAACCTACTGGTGTTGCTGTCACAGAAGCAAGGTAAGTGGGACATGGCTTGTTTCACAAAGTGAGAATAATTATAGGTTCCATCACTCCCTTTCTCTCCCAACTGAAGTGAAGTGAGAATTGGGCTCCATAGGAGTTGAATGAAGGCCTGAGTATTCCCACCTGAGGTTTCCACAGTCCTGAAAATTCAGCAAACCATTCTTTATTTGTACCCTGGTCAAGCAGAAGCCAGTTGGAAGAGAAAGAGAAAAGCTGTTTTGTTCGCTTATACTGTAAGAATGCAACTTCACTCCTTTGTTTGTCCTGGGAAAGGGCAAATTTATAATGTCAGGAGGAAGACGGTGCACAAAGAAATAAGATTATTCTTTACACTGAGTCACTAGCACTCATTCAATTTTGTTTCTCTTTGGAAACAATTTCATTGTAGCTAACTCTGATACCATTTTGTTTCAGATAGAAGGCTTTATTCATTAGCAAAAATTTTACTGTGATAAGAAAAATTAAGGAATAAAACTGATGCCATCACAGTATCACTGAAGCAACAAACAGCCAAGGCAGATGGATGAGGAGACGGAATGTCCTTCTCCCATGACACTTGTCTCTTGACAGACAAAAACTCACCTTGCTTGAAGTGAGAAGTGAACGGGGGAGCTCCCCAGACCTTTCCATGCAGAGCTACGGAGGCCTTCGTTACCAGTTCCCAGCAGTATTGCCACAGATGCCACTGCAGCTAATCAAGACAAAATACCCTGAGCAACGGGTAGAGTATTTTTAGGTCTTCAAATTGTTTTCCTAATTTGAAAAAAGTAATAGAAGAGTAATGATCATAAATTACAAATAATGCAATTATGTATGTCCTCTCTCTTGTGTTCTGTAACAGATAGTTGAAACACTGCAACACATAGTCGTGAATAACCAACAAGATTTCCATGATGATCTTCCATACCGATTCCTGGAGCTTGTCCAGCTCTGCCGGATAACAAGTGTTGACACACTTGAGTCCCTCTGGAGACAATGTTCAGATAAGCCCCGCTATAGGTATTCCATTGTATCGACATCTAAGAAACTTTTCCGGTTTTGGAGAATTGAGAGCTAAAATAAAGGATTTTTTTTGCATCTACTTGCAGGCGGTGGCTGCTGAGTGCGGTTTCTGCATCAGGCACCACAGAAGCACTCAAATTCATTAAGAGCAGAATCCGCAACGATGACCTTAACTACCTTCAGGCTCTTCTGAGTGTTTCCTTTGCTCTCCATTTAACAAAAGCTGATGAACACACTGTTCCAATAGCAGCAGTGAGTAAAGCCATGTGAATCTTTCCCATTTAATAACAAAAGAAATTGTAATTTACAACAACTTTTGATTATTAAGTACATTAGAGACTGCATTCTCCTCTCATGTACACTAATTTTGTGGAAATATTGACTCATCAATTTCTTCTGGCATTACATTTATGAGAGGAGGGTTCAGTCCTCTGTCTTCCACTTCCCTACATTGATATAAAGCCCTTCTGCTATAAGAGCTTCTGAGAACAATTCCTATTTTAGTTTGCTGGGATTGGATGGCAAGCCTTCTATAGACAAAACTGTCACCTTCAATCTCTTACTTCTGAAACAAATGGTCACTGGTGTGTTACATCACTTGAACAGTTCTTTTAATTGCAAACTGTTCCTATGAGCTGGAAGGTGCTGCAAGTGGAAGTAATAGTGCAAACATGAAATAAATTGACACTATGATGAATCATTTATTCTGAATAGGATTTTGGCCATGTCTAGTGAACATTCTTCTTAAACAGGAAAAGAGGATATAATGTAAGAATGTATCATTAATATAGTTGAGTTGCACGTTTTTCTAAGGATATTCCATTTATACATTGATGTTTATCCATAATCTTTGTGTTTTCAGTGTTACATTCAGCTGAGAAAAATCAAAATCGGGCTATGTAAGGTTATATCTCTGTGTGTGTGTGTGTGTGTATATATACATATAGATGTATACTTTGAAGCTAGTGGGGATGTTAAGTTTCTAAATGAAGGTTCTAAACAAAGTGAACTACTTTAATTTGTTTGGATCCGAACAATAATTCTGAAAGTGTTCCCCTCAGATAAGATTTGATTATTTTCCTGTCCTCAAAGCTTTGTGAAGCACTGTATCAAGTAACAAATTGATTTTTCTTTCCTTATAGGATTTAGTAACCAGTTCTCGAATACAGAAAAGTCCCATGCTTCAACAGGTTGCCAGCCTGGGATATAGTTCTGTGGTGAATAGATACTGTTCTCAGACCTCAGCTTGTCCTAAAGAAGCTCTCCAGGTGGGCAGCTTTTGGTCAGGTTTTGTGGGTTTTTTTTTTCAATAGCTTAGTAATATTCATTGCATTAGCTTAATTCTTTCTTAAAAGAAACCTATACAGTATAAAATTATACAGCGTAAAAATGGCAATGGGACATGCAAATACACGTTTCCTAAGTCTTCTTCAAAACTAAGGCAATGAATCATTTTATCAATGTAGATATTGCTTCATCATTGAAAACACAGTTTTCATGTTGCAAAGGTAAAATCCTGAGAGAAGCCACCACCGAGTGGTTCTATTAAAACCAGTTACTTTATTGTAACTTTTCAGTAGGTAAGGGGAACACTGGATAATGTATACGTTAGGAAGAGAAGATTGAACTCTGCTTTGTCTATAGCCCATCCATGACCTGGCCGATGAAGCGATCAGCAGGGGCCGTGAAGACAAAATGAAATTGGCTCTGAAATGCATTGGCAACGTAGGAGATCCAGCCAGCATCAAGCGCATCCTGAAGTTCCTTCCCATATTTTCATCCAGTGCTTCTAATATTCCCATTCACATTCAGGTTGAGGCCATAATGGCCTTCAGAAAAATAGCTTGGAAGGACCCCAAAACTGTAAGTAGGATCTTGTAGATTTTCCTTACATGGTGAATTAGAGAATGTACATGGTAGGGGTAATGAGTTTCATGCTATGATTTGTGTAGATTCAGCATATTTTTAAAAATAAAAGAAAATTTTTAAGAAAAATATTATACAGTTTTATACTCAGCTGATAATAGGAAGCTTCCAGAAGGATATCAGCAGTGTTGCTTTCATCATGTGTCATAACCAATTAAATCCTGTGCTAGTTATAAACAGCAGACATCTAATCACCTGAAAGTCAGACATAAAATTTAGACTGCCTCTGTAGTCAGGAGAAGAGAGAGAGATTTTCTGTTCAGCTCCTAGGAAAAGTGTCATCATTACTCTGCCTCTTTTAGACCCTTCACTTAGACTCTTTGGTGAGCTACTGAAGCTTCTTTCTTAAAACTGAACTAAAATAGTGAAGCATGCTCACTTATTCAGTGGAGTTATTCCAAATAA
This sequence comes from Pitta sordida, assembly GCA_013390025.1. Lineage (NCBI taxonomy): Eukaryota > Metazoa > Chordata > Aves > Passeriformes > Pittidae > Pitta > Pitta sordida. The sequence continues at coordinate 529,438 of WEKX01005328.1, read as the reverse complement.
TGAATCTGTCTTATTAGCTACAGTTGTTTCTTCCAGAGTTATTCACTGATCTTTGACAGCAATGCACAAAGCACCACTGATGTCTTTTTGGTTGTGGTGAGTTGGATCAGTACATTGATAGATGGACATTTATTTCAGATTCAGTGCCATCCCTTCTCCATGAGGCAATTCCACCATTCCAGTTGTCTTAATAAAATGATGTGGAATCATACAGTAAAAAGATCAGGAAACCTTTCTGCAGGTTTCCTGCATATTTCCTCTCCTATATTCCTTGTGGGTTAGGTGTGGATCCTGTTTGCAGAATTGTCTCAGGTATTGATAGTTCCAGACACTGTTTTCTCTCTGCAGGTGCAGGGATATCTCATCCAGATCCTTGCAGACCAGTCTCTTCCCTCGGAATTGCGCATGATGGCGTGTGCAGTTATCTTTGAGACAAGGCCTGCCCTTACTTTAATAACAACGATAGCGAACGTGGTGATGAAGGAGAGCAATTTGCAAGTGGCCAGTTTTGTGTATTCCCACATGAAAGCTTTGGCAAAAAGCAGGTTGCCAAGCACATACAACATGTGAGTAGAGATGGGAACAAAGCAGGCAATGTTCTGCAAATAAGGAGTTCTGTTACATTCTTTTTAGTAAGCACTGCATGTGCTGGCAACTGAAGACATTTTATATACTGATGAGGTGCAGCTCATTTCTGCATGTTATTACCTTTCTCATTTTCTTTAGATCTTCAGCTTGCAATATCGCCCTTAAGCTGTTGTCCTCCAGACTGGACAGGCTGAGCTATCGCTATAGCAAGGTCATCCATGTCAGTAGCTACTTTGGTGAGTAAAAGTGCGTCAGTGACCAGGACACTTTTGCTTCAGAAATTCATTTTTAGGAGATACTAAATCCTTTGGAGAAATATGGCATTCTTCATTTCAATGAAAAATTGAATTAAATAGGAGAGGCACATTTTTCAAAGTGCATGAGTAGCCATATAGTAGTTTCTGTCTAAACCATTAGAATTCATGTAATGAATGATGATATATCTTAAGGCTGGCCGTGGAAAAATCTACATGTATAAGATCTTGAATAATAAGCAGAATGATTGTTAAAAATATGTCTTTTGTTTACTTCTGCCATAGATAACTATAAAGTTGGTGCTGCTGGAGATGTCTTTATTATGAACAGCCCAGCAACGATGTTCCCATTAGCAATTATTTCCAAGCTGATGGCATATTCTGCAGGGTCAGTGGCTGATTTGGTGGAGGTAAATATTTACCTAAATCAATGATAAAAAAAATTAAAATTGATGACAAAGTGTCTTCTCTGTAAGTATGTTTCAAACTGCTTATTCTTGTGCTGTTTTGGTAGGTTGGTGTCCGTGTGGAAGGCCTCACAGACGTCATCATGAAACGAAATATCCCATTTGCTGAATACCCTACATACAAAAAGATAAAGGAGATTGGAAAAGCTGTAGGTATTTTGAGTAATGCAAAGTGTGGATTATATAAAGAAGTATTTAGTGAGGCTTGTTGTGCTAGTTAAGCCCTGTCTCAGAAGGTAAATGACTCTCCTAGCAGTCTGCTCAAGTATTTCTGTGAAGGGGAGATGTGCAGTGGGACTAAAGGGGACATTTGCTATGGCAGGCATTGCAGCGCAGTGTGTCACATGCCTGGCAGCCTTCCTACTCCCTCCCTTCATCCACATCACCTAGTTTACAAGAATACAGCTTTGTCTTGAAGAGAAAATATGTTTGGGTTTTTTGCTCTGCTGTCAAACAGGGTGTAGTGGTATTAATGGCCCAGACCCTCTGTGTGAATGTTATTGCATTGAAGGACCAACACTACTGGAGGCTATTTGTGGGCCTCTCAATGGCAGGAGAGTCTGAATTAGTGCCACCATGCTATTTATGACTGGAAATTTTACAATAGAAAATGGCAGCTTGGCCTGTGATATGTTTGGTCACCCTGATGAATTACCATTTGTGAAATGTTGCATTAAGGAACTTCTCTTATTTCTTTGCTGTTTCCTAGCTGCTGGGATGGAGTGAGCTGCCACCAGAAACCTCTTTGATATCAGCCTACTTCAAACTCTTTGGCCAAGAGCTGGTCTACTTCAGCATCAATAAGGAAGTCCTACAACAGGCTGTGAAGGTACCAGGGACCCCTACTCCTCTTGGCAATACTTGATACCATTGTACTTTGATATCTCAACCTCTTGGATCTGTGTTTTATTGCAGACTGTGCTAGAGCCTGCTGACAGGAACACAGTGCTGAAGAGAATCACTGGCCAATTCCGCAGTGGCATCGCAGGACAGTGGACACAGCCGGTGTGGCTGGGAGAGCTGCGATACATCATTCCTACCTGCACTGGTCTGCCTCTGGAGTACGGGTCATACTCAACTGCCCTGGTCCGGGCAACAGTCAGTGGTGAGTTGGAAAGTGGGATATCACCTGTGCAAGCTCTGAGCAGAGGAAGAGACGTACAGAGGCTGAGGGAGGCTGGAGGAAGAAGTAGAAAGCCAGAACGTTAGAAAAAGAACTAGGTTTTGTAATGGAGGGTGGGGCAGTGAAGATGTTTCAAGATAAGCTGGATGGACTGATTTTTGCCTTGTCTTTAAATGGATGGAAGACAGAAAAGACAGAAAAGGCTGAGAACATGGAAAACCGGAGAATGAAGTCACAGCATTCAAGGCCCAAAAAAAGCAAGAGGGGAGCTGATGCAGACATGGACAGAAGGGGCTACCTCCTGAGAGATGCACACACACAAGCTAAGCAGTTTATCTGAAAAGGGCCAGGGAGGCCAGGACAAGGTGGTAGAGTAAACCAGCAGTGTGCTCTTGTGGTGATGAAGGCCAACTGCATCATTGACTGAGCAGAGCTAGCATGACAGTGATTTCCTTGTTCTGTCTAGCACATTTGAGGCTGCATCTGAACTACAACACTCAGTTTTGGGACTACAGTACAAGAAAGGTGTTCACATTCGATGTGAGGAAAGTTTGGAGAGCAAGGGTTTAGCCTAGTTGTCCTTCATTCACTCTGTATTCTGACTCACATGTTTCTGAAATTTTAATGTTACACTAATTATCAAACTTTCAGTTTGGGTCAGCTCTTAATTTTCTTAGTATATTTTTATTTTTCCATTTTCCATATGTTGCATCAGAACATTTACCTACATAATAATCTTCCCTTATATATTCTGTCTTTTTCAGACTCATAAAAGATCTCATGTACACCACAGTCTGTCTTGTTTTCCAGCCATATTTGTTATACTGACAAAAATATTACCTTGTACCTAAAACTGTCATATGCTTCAACTCTTTTCTTTCACTTTTACTGTGTTTAAATTTTGTTCTTGCATTTGTAGTTGATGGAAAGATAACTCCCTCTTTAACTGGAGATTTTAGACCTTCACAGTTGCTTGAATCTACCGTGCAGATTCAGTCTGACATAAATCCAAGGTACGGGAAGTTCTAAGGAGGTTTTAAGAGAAGGCAGAACCACATGTGTAAAAGAGCATCTTTCTTACATCTGACTGCTTCCCTCTGTTTCAGCTTATACATCCAGACAGTCACAACAATGGGTGTCAACACAGAATACTTCCAACATGCTATGGAAATTCAAGGAAAGGTCCTGAAAAGAGTGCCAGTGAAGTTTGATGCCAACATAGACTTGAAACAGAAAAATATTAAGATCGAAACAAATCCATGTCATGAGGAAACTGAGCTACTGGTTGGAAGGTATGATAGCATTGCCTTAGATCAGACCCCATCTTGAATACTGCGTGCAGTTCTGGGCTCCCCAGTTTAAAAGGGATGTTGAGCTGCTTGAGAGGGTGCAGAGAAGGGCAACGAGGATGGTGAAGGGACTGGAGGGCAGGCCCTATGAGGAGCGACTACGGAAACTGGGACTGTTCAGTCTGGAGAAGAGGNATTTTGCTGAAACCTGACAAGGCTCACTATTCACTGACCTCCTACAGAGGTTTCTATATAAAATGTATGACTCTTCAAATGTAGTGGAACTTTTAGGATAAAGCACCAGGAAGAAAAATGGGGGAGCTGAAAATCAAAAGATAACTAATTTATTTAGCAGTTTAATTTTTATTTTAATTTGTTATTATTTTATGTTCTCAGTATTTTTCATTATTTCACTGTCTTTTAAGCACTTTCGTTTTTATATTTGAATGATTTTTTTAATGTTTTTGAAATTTGTTTACTTTTATCCAGATTTTTGAAAGGAAATTATATTTGTCATGGACTCTTATTTGTTTTCAATAATATTTAGATTTACTAATTCATATTCAGTCTATATATATAAATTAATATAGGATCCCTGTGTTCAAATAACAAACTTCTGTGCTGTCACATGATACTGAGAGGGACATATTTAATTTAATCCAAAGACAAGGTGTCAGAATAATTCACCATTTTTTTCACATATCTCAACAGACATAAGGCTTTTGCTGTATCAAGAAATATAGGAGAACTAGGTGCTGAAAAGAGAACCTCAATTCTCCCAGAGGATGCTTCATTAAATATTGCAGAAGAACCTTTCAAACCATCAGAGAGAGCTTCCAGTGAAGGTTTCACAAAGGTGATCTATTCCATTTTATTTATATAGTAATATTTATCTTCTCTGTTATATATGTCTGTAGTTTACTCTTGCCTACGACATACTCTCAGTGGTATTCACATACTCATCTCTAATGCAGCAAGAAGCTGACAGCAGGGCAAAGGAACATGCTTCCAGCTCGAAAGAAGATCTTCGCCACATCACAGGAAGAAAAACTCATAAACGAGACTTTTGTGTCAAATTGCATCATCTTGGTTGTCAGCTCTGCTTTTCCAGAAGGTCACAAGATGCCACTTTCCTAAAAAAAACGTATTTGCACAGATTAATTGGAGAACACGAAGCTAAAATAATCATGATCCCAGGTAAAATACTCAGCACAAACCTCATCATCTTAGGTTTGTCTGTGCTATTTGAAGCACTATAATCTTCTAATATGTGCAATTGCTGTGTAGTTCAAACAGATGATGATATTGACAAAATTCAGCTGGAGATCCAGGCAGGATCCAGAGCAGCTTCCAAAATAATTCAAGAGGTAAAATCAGAGTCTGAGGAAGAGGACGAACCATCTTTATATAAGGACATACAAGCTAAACTGAAGAAGATTCTAGGCATTGAAAATGTGTTCAAGGCAAGTGACTTTGCGAATGGAGAATATTTTCCCCTAAATGAAGCCAAGAATTACAAGTTCAGTGTGGAAAGCTGGCATGAGAAAAAAAGAATGGGGCTAATTTGAAAGGTGCCAGATCTGGGCCTGTCAGCCAGGACCACACCTGGAAGGATTGATCCTATGAGATACATCCAGATAGGTCTTCTCTGCTGGGCTAGTTTTCAGCTGGGCAGGGTGGAACTAAGGGAGTTCTGCAGGTTCTGCAGTGAGTGAGGCAGGGAAGTGGTTGTTCCTTGAAAGGGTGGTGCAAGAAGCTTGCCTGACACCTATAGAAGTTTGACATTGTAAATACAGAACCAGCTATATCCTCTCTCTTGCATTTTTCTTTGAACCATTTTTGCAGTTTGCAAATAAAACACGACACCAGAAGAAGCGACCTCCAAAGAAAGATAACACTGTGCTAACAGAGCTTGAGAGAGATCCCAATGCAAAACGTGCCTCCAGCTCATCTTCTGCCTCCTCAGCTGTCTCCTCTTCTTCATCATCTGCTGTTTCTCCTGATCGTAAAAAAGCTGTGGATGAGGATGAGAATGATCAAGAAAAGCAAGCAAGAAACAAAGATGCAAGCAGCAAGAGCAGCAGTAGCAGTGGTGGCAGAAGTAGCAAGAGCAGTAAGAGTAGCAGTAGCAGCAGTAGCAAGAGCAATAGCAGCAACAGTAGTGGCAGAAGTAGCAAGAGCAGCAGCAGTAGCAGTAGTGACAGAAGTAGCAGCAGCAAGAGCAGCAGTAGCAGTCATGACAGAAGTAGCAGCAGCAAGAGCAGCAGCAGTAGCAGCAGTGACAGAAGTAGCAGTAGCAGTAGTGACAGAAGTAGCAGCAGCAGTAGCAGTCGTGACAGAAGTGGCAGCAGCAAGAGCAGCAGTAGCAGTAGTAGCAGCAGCAGTAGAAGCAGCAGCAGTAGCAGTAGGAGCAGCAGCAGTAGTAGGAGCAGTAGCAGCAGCGGGGAGTCATCGAGTCACCACAGCCATGAACATCACTCAAGGCATCTGAATAGCAGCAGTAGCAGCAGCGAGTCACTGAGTCACCATAGCCATGGACATCATTCAAGACATCTGGAAGATGGCAGCAGCAGCAGAGATTCCAAATCATGGGTAACTTTGCCAGTAAATTAACTGCTGACACTACTGTTTGTGAATTACATTCCTGCTGGTGGCTGGTTCTGCTTGATAAATCAGGAAGTTATGAGTTGACACAGTAACTTTTAGCAATATAAAATTGCAAAATTTGTTCTGCAAATGCACCTGCAGTCATTGGCTCAGATGTCTACTTCAAAGCATCTCAAAAGTTTCCACAAGTTTGTTGAAACTTTTGTTACAGGCAAAGAACTGTCTCTGACAATTTACTGTCCATATAATTTGCATTCATTTTGCATTATGTTCCTGTGACTAAGCATATAGAACTATGTATGAATGATAATTAGTAAAATTCTTATTTAATTTCCAGTGCTCAAATTTTGATATAATTGCAGTATTTCCTTTCATCTGAGACTTTTATCATCTTGTTTTTATCATTCTCATAGGAAGTACGTGAGATTTATAAGCTTCACTTTATATCTGCACATAGACAGGAGGTGAGTTTTTCTTTCCTCAGTAAAAGATGTATGGAATCTGTCATGAGTCAAATGGAGACTTTAAAGGTAACTTTTTATCTTCGCTGAGGAAAATTCCAGTACTGGTAACATTAGAACCATGGTGGTGGTTCTGAGATGTGTAAAGACAGAGAGCTGTGTTCCTCCTTGTGTTGTGCACGAGGCATTTGAGACTCTGCAAAGGAAATGCAAAGCCTCTACAAAAGCAGACAAGGGACTGGAGCAGCACACTTTGGAAGAACAAATATCCTACCACCAGAAGCTTGGGTCATTTGATAATTTTGGTTCTTGGGTTTGAGTCAGTGCTAGTACACACCAGGATAATGATGTGGAGAATACCTTATGTTTTTGTTCATCAGATTCTTGCTATGGCATGAGCCAACCAGGAGCAGTGTACTTGATATTAGTGATCCTCAAAAAGTAAAATTTCAGCTGTGTGTGTCCATTCAGATGATATTTTCCATTCGGTTAGTCCACTCATTGTGTCCTCCAGTTGATAAGGCACTTGCAGAAGTTCTGGTCCTTCATATTGAATTGAGAAGCTAGTTTCATGTGACTTGCTCTGGTCCATTGTTTTTTTCGTACAGGGAATTCTCATCTAAATATCTTCCTTATTTGTTTCTTGTCAGATGTATTTGGGCAAACAAGATGTTTCAGAGCTAGATCACAGGTACTAAGCAGGAGAAAGCCTACTGCAAGTAATTTTGCTGCTCAGAGTTGCAACAGAAGTTTACCAACACCAAGTGTCATGACAGAGAATTCAGCACTGCGTAGTGCAATTTCTTCGAGCATTTTTGAGCATGTTCTGTTTTTTTCTTGCAGTTCCCAAAAACAAGACTCCCAGCTGACCAACCTACCAGCTCCTACTCTTCTACCAGATCCAGTTGTGCCTCATCTCGAGCTGCTTCCCAGGTAAGTTGCATCATTTTTAAGGGTTTTTCACAGCTTGGAAGAATGGCAGAGTGGCTGTGCACTTGCAGTAATTGTATGTCTAGGCTAATGGGAAGAGAGAAATGCCAGCCTCTCGAGTCTCAGGTATCAGTCAGGAGTGAGACACACACCATGCTCCAAGGGAGGAGATTTTTGATAGACAATATCCTGAATTGTATTCTGTGCTGGGTTGCTTTGCAAACAAAAAACCTGCCTGGCCCACAGAATTCACAGCCAATTACAAGGTGAACGCCAACAGACCACCCAGACAGATAAACAAGAGGAGAATACTTGGGGGATGTTATTGCTGTGAGAATGAGTGATGCATACAACTGACAGCTGATGTTCAAATTGAACCACTTTCTTTTATTCACAGGCTAGGTTTTAACAATGAAGCCCAAATCACATAGTCACTACAGTATTTTAATCACATGAATATTTCCATGGTATCAGCTGTAGCTCAGGAAATGGCACAAAGTTTGGATCATATAAACACAATTATAAAGTCTGTCTGTGCGTGCATCGGCACGTGCACATTCAAATTAATGAGATTTTATAGGCATGTATACATATGGTGGTATATACTTGTGGTTCACTTATTTATTTTTCACTTACTCATCTAGATTTTGCATCTAATATGTCCCACAGTAACTCTTTTATAATTATATTCTTTGCATACTTTGTCCCCCTTCTTCTTAGCCTAAGTTCTTGGGAGATGTTGAAACACCAGTATTAGCTGTTTTTCTTCATGGCATCCGTAATGACAAGAAGATAAGAGGCCTCCAGCTCGTGGTATATGCTGATATTGACTCCATCAAGCCCCGGGTGCAGGTATTTGTGTCAAACCTTACAGATTCAAGCAAGTGGAAGCTCTGTGCTGATGCTTCAGTCCTCAATGCTCACAAGGCAGTGGTAAGACTCAAAAATACCTATACACAGCTGTATGCATCACAAGAAATCCATGTTCTGTGCATTAAAAAATGAACCATTTGTCTCTCCATTATAGGCTTACATGAAATGGGGAAGAAATTGTCAGGACTACAAGATTTCAACTGAGCTGGTAACTGGACGGTTTGCTGCCAACCCTGCTGTACAAGCCAAACTGAAGTGGCCCGAAGTTCCTTCCAGTGTCAGATCCATCGCAGAATGGTGAGGCTTTAGTCTTTAGTGACACTCATTCACAGTATCAGTTAACTGTGAAAAATCAGCATCCACACATGAGGTTCTAGTGGCTAAAGTACTGGCTAATATTTTATTCTCTGATCTGTCCAAGTACTGCCTTTGGACATAAAAGCTGAGTGGGATTGCATCCTATTTTAATGTACAGTAATTATTTATACTGGACATAATTACTGAAAACTGAGAAGCAGATACTTCCTTTCCCTGAACACTTGTACAGTAAAGCAGAGAGTGGGTGTAAGGACCTAACCAGTGGTCCTGAAGACTATAATGCTACTTAGACACAGGTATGAGACACCCTGGCTGAGATGTGTGCTGGTTTTTTCTTCTCCATTTCACCAAATCTTTCTAATTTGAATTTTTGAAGGTTTTATAAGTTTGTCCCTGGGGCTGCATTTATGTTGGGGTTCTCTGAAAAAACAGACAAGAATCCTTCTCGACAAGCCAAGGTGATCGTGGCTCTAACTTCTCCAAGGACATGTGATGTCGTTATCAAGCTTCCTGATGTAATTATGAAATATTTTTATCACTCTCCTATTTCTTCCTAGTAGAAAAGTGTAACTGTTGCACTTTAATTAGAGAGGATCAATTCTGAGAAAAAAAATTAAGTAAGCACCTGTTTGGGTGCAAATGATGAAAACAAGTTTTATTTATTTATGAAGTGTTGATATTACATAGAAGGATATTCATATAGTGATTCTGTTCATAGAGAGATGAGTACTTATAATGACATAGGTTTCCATCTGTAATAGCTCCATAAGCATTCACCTCATAACCTTTGAAAAGGAGTAATTAATTCTCTCCTAAATAATACCTGAATGGTTTCTCTCACACCATGAGAGAAAACTAAGCAAAAACCTCATAGACAATGAGTCAGATGAGTTGTGTTCACATAAATTCTTTGCAACCAAAGTAGACAAAATAGAAATCAAATTCCAAATAGGAGAAAAATCTTAGCTGTTTGCTGGCACAGGTGTATTTTTAATGAGCTTTTGAATTCCTTTTCAGATTACCCTCTACGAAAAAGCCATAAGGCTTCCCCTGTCACTTCCTGTAGGTCCAAGGATAGCAGCTTCAGAGCTGCAGCCTCCCATCTGGAATGTCTTTGCTGAAGCTCCCTCTGCAGTGCTCCAGAATTGGAAAGGTAAGAGTCTAATCTACTTCAGAGGCATGACAAACCCAGTGTTACAATTTACCTGAACGTCTTCTGAATTTTCCTGGCATTATTTATCTCTAATTAATTAGGAAATGTTCTGTAATAATGTGAAGATGGTTCAACTGGGAGAAATTATAGTACAGAAATCATCAGCATTTCAGGGGTTAAGATACCAATTATGTGAATTGATAACAACTGGTGATTATTTTTGGCAATTATTTTTTGTTAGACAGAGGAGTATACGTATTTTCTTTTTAAAAAATTTATGGGTGCTCAGTAGCCAAAAGGCCCTGTAAACCAAACAGAAATATCACACTGTGGGAAAAATATAAAGCTAAAACAATACAGCACTAAAAATAAAACACGACATTTAATGTCTTTCTCTTACGGAAAAGCAAATACTCACTGGCATTTTTTTAATCAGCTCAGTGCTCAGTTTCTTACAACAAGATCACAACCTTTAATGAAGTTCAGTTTAACTACACACTGCCAGAAAACTGCTACCACATCTTGACTGAGGACTGCAGCTCTGACCTTAAGTTCCTGGTGATGATGAGGAATGCTGAAAAATCTCAGAACCTGAAAACAATCAACATCAAGCTTGGCTTTCAGTAAGTAACTCCTGCCGGATGCTGGGATCACGAGGGACCACATCATCCACATTTAACAAGAGGAGCTTCAGTCTGACCTTTACTGCAATGCTTAGCAGCCCATGGGATTTCAACATGCCCCTCACTTACCTCCCATGCATATTGAATGTGACGTTGATGCTGTTATCCTGCATCATAGCTGTAATGTAATTTAAGTGGTTGAAATGAGCTTATGCTGTGACCAGTGATATTTAGTGAGCAGGAAAATGCCTTTGTCACTCTGAGTGTGAACATGACACAAACACGGTATGAACATTTTCCTTAACAGTGACATTGATATGCTTCCTGCGAATGGACAGGTGAAGCTGCTGCTAGATGGGGTTGAAAGCTCCACAACAAATGTTTCATATACATCTCCTGGTAAGTGATGCAGTATATCTTGTTTAATTTTCAAAAGATGGTTTAGGAAGAAGAAAGAAAGACAATGAATCTATGAGATTTTTATCAGTTTGTATTCAATAAGTGTTTCTTTGGTTTTTAAGGTTAATGCTTAAGAACGTGTATTTTACTGACTTGCATAGGAATGTTTAGAAAGATTGATTAGGATGTGAAGCTCCTCAAGTGGCCAAAATAAACAAGATATGTATAACTAACATGAAGATCCCTCCTTTCTGTACATCACTGCATCTCCTACTAGAGTTCCAAATTTTAGAAGTATTTTAGTTATTTTATGAATCTTGCTTGATTAAAACTCTTTCAAGTGGAACTTTTCTAAATTCACCACACATGACTTATATATCAGCGTTTTTCCTAATTTCATTTGTCGATATATTTGGCTTGCATTCTGAAATTTGCTATGAATAGGTACAAAGAACTGGTAAAACAGCCTGTTCAATTCTTTCAGAGCAGGAATAGTTTGTTTCTGTGAAAGGTACAGGAAGACCTTGTTTCATCATGTGCTGTGTAGTCAGGGGCTATGTACAGTGTGGATATTCCCTGACTCTTGAGCTTTATATGAATCAGGTTAAATCTTGCTGAAATTGGGTTAACATGTACCAGTGCTGAGCTCTATCCTATTTGTTATGTACTTGGGAAGTGATAATTGTGCTAGAAATGCCTCCAGTGACAGTCATGTTGTTCTTTGTATTTCTGTACTCCAATCTAATGTACTCAGGGCCTTGTTTACCCACAAGGTGTGCACAACTACACAGATACTACAGACAGCTCTGAAATAATTTCTAGATATAAATATAAGTTAATAACCCAAAGAAAAAATAACAAATCTGTGATCATTAAAATTCTCTTCCAACCTTTTACAAACACCCATTTTCTATATATGTACATTTGTATGTTGCATTTTTGTGTGTTTTGTTTCTTGAATAGGGAAAATGAGGAATTTTGAAAAAAACAAACATTTTGAAACACGACAGTTGCTTTTTTTTTCCTTAAAGAAGCTAGGTTTGGTCTGGTTTTATTTTTATTTTCCTTTATTTTATTTTGTTTCCTTTCAGGTGCTGCTCTGAAGATCCACAAGGAAAATCGAGGGCTTGTACTTCTTGCCCCGGCCTATGGCATTGAAAAATTGTACTTTGATGGATACACATTCAGGGTATCATTCTTCCTCTTCATAAGCTTCAGTGTTGAGAAATTTCCATAGGAATCTCTTAAATCTATATGTATGAGTGCAAGGGTATACAGTGGCAAAGGCAAATGTGTGCAGGGCACAAGAAACCCCAAAGGAAGGATGATGCTACAAGATTGTACAGTGCTGCTCTTTATTTCCGAGTGTGAGAAATGAGAATCTTTCACCAACAAAAATACCTTGTTCTTGCAGTACAGGGTGTGTTGAGAAGCAGGTCTGTGAGCTGAGTCAGCAGTGCCTTTGCAAGAAAAATTAGTTATCAGCACATGTCCACTGCTCTTACAACTACATAATTCAAGACAGCAAAAATGCAGCCACTCCTTTTAGATAAATGAGTACTTTAAAGTCTGCACTAAAAATAATATGAAACATATAAATACATGAAATGAAATGTAATGAAATATATAAATATGAAACATATAAAAATAATATGTAAGAGATTAGTAAACCATACTGTGTCTATCTCCTATACTATCAAAACATCCACCAGACAAAAGCTTCAGCATATTAATCATCTAGGGCATTAATAACTTAACACACTGGACTGGCACAGTAAGTTTTAGAGACTGTAGCAATTACAGATGCTACAGACCCCCAGGAGTTTGGCTTCTGTCTGTCAGACTCTTTTTCTTACCAAACTGATTTTAAATGATTGTGCATTAACTTTTACTGGAAGGGAGATGAATAACAAAAATCTGCTCCATAGGTTTTACATTTTTTTAACTTGAAATGCTTCTGACTTTTTTTCCCAAAGGTTCAAGTTGCTTTATGGATGGCAGGGAAATTGTGTGGCATATGTGGAAAATATGATGCAGAACGTGAACAGGAATATCGGATGCCCAATGGATATTTAGCTAAAGATGCAGTGAGCTTTGGGCACTCTTGGATTTGGGAAGAAAGGCCTTGCAGAGGAGGTATGCAAGCTCTAATAAATTTAATATAATATTACTGCAGTTGCTTAGAGAATGTAGAATCTATTCAAAAATTCAAAATGTGTATAAATTTTGGAAATAAAAAGCATATTAAAGTATTAATTGCTGTATTACATTGGATATTAGTTATTTAAATTACTTGCCAGTTGAGAAGGAATAAAAAACCACAGGTTAAACAAGCCAAAATGCACAAGTCAGTTGAAATAACCAAGCTGTAACAAAACCTTTCATAAATTCTCACAGAATGCTTTGATTTAAGCACAACAGCTTTTTCCAGACATCAGTTTCCATCAATTGACTCATCAAAAAGTCAGATGGAGATTAGGAATTATTACCAGGGCTAACCACCTGATTTTTGAACCAGTGCAACCTGTCAAGCAAAGCATTCAAGTACATGAGGATTCCAGGGACTTAATTTCATTGCTGGAATGAAAAAGCTGCATTTTAAGTGTTTCAGTAGTTTAATATCTTATGGTGTGCTGGTGCTCTCAGTTGAGGTTATGATGTAACATCTTCCGATAGAGCTTGAGGAGAACAGGCACGTTGCACTTGTAGAGATTTGTCCTGGTGGGAAGGGCCAGGACTAGGACCAGGTGGGAAGGTTGGACTAGATGATCTTCGAGGTCTTTTCCAACCTTATCAAGACTGTGATAGTGTGACATCCTCAGTCCGTGGACATGGCTTGTACATATTTAGGTGTGCATTAACTGTTATTCCTGTATGTCTTGGTTACAAATACTGGACACAAAACTTGCTTTAGATGGAGATGGATTCCACATTCCTGTATACAATAATATTCCTACAGCTGGTAGTGACCACATACTGTGTTTCCACTTAACATATAGTGGAAATTACTGGGATTTTAGAGCATAAAACTTATCATTCGGAATAAGCTGTGGTCTGTTCAGCTTCTCACTTGTAACTGTTTGTCCTGGTAATCCAAAATGAAGTCATTACCACTGACTGGCAGCAATGGCTTTTACATTCTCTGCAGAAATTCTGTGTCTGAATCACAATGGTAATAATGCAATTCTTCGGTGATTAACTTAATTTGGTCAGAAAACTCCTCTTTAGTTCTACTACTGAATAGCCAACATTTTAAATTATGGATTGATGACTATTCAGTAAGCTAGCTTACTTTGAAAAATGTTTATTAGAAAGTACCTCACACTGTTTTTATGTTCTGATCTAGAAATAGACTAATGGCATTTGAAATTAGCTTTCTGTGACTCCATATCTAATTAGCTGATTTGAAAGGTTTGTCAGTCAGTAAAGCTGCTTCATTTATGACCAAAACAATTTTCATAGAGGGAAGTTGTTTGCACATTGATGGTGTTGCCAGATGGGTCCTTCTGGGGAGATCTAGAGCTTTTGAATGTAAGCACATAAACTATCACCCGTGACTGTGTTCCAGCCTGCAAATTGCGACACTCATTTGTGAAACTTGAGAAGACAGTTCAGGTCGCTGGTGTAGAATCCAAGTGCTATTCCACAGAGCCTGTGCTGCGGTGTACGAAAGGATGCTCTGCCACCAAGACTACTCCAGTCACTGTTGGTTTCCACTGTCTCCCTGCTGGTAAGAAAACAGAAATCCTACCCAATAGGAGCTGAACAAAACTATAAATGTGACTTGATTCAGTTATTTCACTTGAAAAATACAAATAATCTAACCTAGCCACAGGTAGAGATGGACTTACTGTCCTATTGACTAAAGCCCTTTCAGTTTTTATTAATATGTAAACATTCCTTCAGATGATTTTCAATTGTAAACTTACTGGGTTTCATTGTACTGAAATTCAAAATCTAAGCTAAACTGCCCTTCGTGGTGCTTGGAACTAAGAAGGTGAGGGGTAAGAGCACAGTCAACATTGTGATTCAGCTGAAAAACCGTGCACTGCAACCTGTGAGGATTCAGCCACATATTAGCACCTGCACCACCCTGAAACAAGGATCCTTGCCTTGTAGTTTTTGTTTATCGTTGCCTTTGGATGTGATCCTGTTTCTGATGAGATGATTTAGGCACTCGATGGGCAGGTGTGGACAGGATTCTTGCACACAGGTGCAGTAGTGTAGAGGATGTATTTTTATAGGTATATTGTAGATTATAGTAGATTAGTTAAGGTACATATAGCTTATATAATCATAGAATCATGTCTGTATTCCAAGTTTGTTTTTTTCTTAAATACTGTAATAGCCTTCCCTAAATGTATCATTAATGAAATTCTACATGGAAGTAATAGATTTCAAGGTAGAACTGGTTTATTAATGAAGTGGGTTTCCTGGAACATCTCTGTGTGACTTAGACAAATAAAAATACATAAGTCAGTGAGGAGCAGCCAAGCCTGCTGTAATTAATGACTAGTGCAGGGTAAATGCTGTACCTTGCAGCTCTACTTCAGAAACATACAGTTTATTTTTTATTTCTTATTCCTATCAGATTCAGCTACCAGCCTGTCAGACAAACAGACGAAGTTTGACCAGAAGTCAGAGGATATACAGGACATTGTCGATGCACACATATCATGTTCTTGTGAGACTGAAGACTGCAGTGCATGAAGCTGTACATTGCAGCACAGGAAAAACCAGAAACATTTTCATGTTTTTATTGTGCGGTGTAAAAAACATAATTTTAAGGAATAATAGAGACACTAAATTAAATATTTGAGGATGTGTGGAATCCTCCCAAGTAATTTAAAGTATTAAACTTTATTGTTGTAGAAACTGTTATGATTGCCCATAAATATCTGATTTCATAATAAATCCATGCATAGAAAAAATTATGAAGGCTTCCTTATTTCACTGATCAAGAAAAGAGGAGGTCTGTGCAGGTTCTTCTTACTCCCCATTTCATAGATTTCTTGAGTTTGTGACCATCTTCTGTGTACCAGGCATGTGTCTGTGTCAGGCTTCACTGGGAATACAGGTTGGGTACCTGTGGTACCAGTGGTACCATGCTCCTGCCTGTTCCCCCAGTGCTTTCTTCCCTGGTGCTGGAATCCAGAGCACCTGAAGCAGGAACTGATGACCTCTGAGTGCCACTGCACTCTCTGCAGCAGCCACACAGCTGTGGTGCTCTGCAATAGCTACATGATTGGACAATGCTGCTGTAGGGAGGGTCAGGGGATAAGACTAAATCTCATGATCCTGGGCAAGTGGTGAGTGTCCCCGCGTGCCATGCGGGAGACCAGGGTTCGATTCCTGCTGGGTAGGCAGTGGTGTGGTTTAAGAGCTGGACTTGATGATCCTTGTGGGTCCCTTCCAACTCACAATAATCTGTGAATCTGTGAAAGGCTGGTCTGAGAGACCCAAGAACATGGTGCACCACATGCAGAAGCTAGGGTGAATCAAGGGTTTTTGAACAGGGCAGGTTGGTGTTACCCAAGCACACTACCTGCTAAAGGGTGCAGAAGGATGCTCCATCAGAAGCAAAGCCAGACCTTTGCACTTTTGGTGAGCTGCCCAGCTCTGTGTCCAGCATGAGTCCTTGCTGCAGCACCATCAGCAGGTGGGCTCTGCCTCCTGCCCACCCAGCACAGGTCCATGTGGGCACTGTCAGTGACACATGCTTGTCTGCCCAGCACTGCAGCGCAAAAGATTCCAGCAGATCTGGGAGGTGTTTTGTGCTGGGCCCTAAGGCTGTGCATGCAGGCTGAATATGCATACTGGGTGAATATGTTTTTGAAAACACTTCAGAAAATTCTGTAAATATTGTGTTATTCACTTTCCCCAGCAGCTTTGGTACCTTCAATGGATGCAAATATGTGACTTTTAATGTTTGGATATGAGTTTTAGGGTTCAGGAAGGTGAAGTCCTTAGTACCAAAAGCTGTATGTTTGAAAGGTCGAAATACACTACATGGCTCTATGCAGTTTTAATGCTGCCATGATAGCCTGCACTGCAAAGTGATGGGGAGCTGGCAGAAGACAATTTTGGGGTGCTACAGAGCAGCAGCAGCAGTAAACCAATGAGCTGGTGGTTTTGCTGCCTGCCTGGAAGTCAGACTGAGCAGTGATGGGAAGCACAAGTTTTTCAGGTAACCTGATGATGAATCCAGGAGAATCCAGGGATTTCTCTGGCCCCTGGAGCTGTGCTCTGTGGTGGGCTGTGGCATGAGGTCCCAGGTCCAGAGACACAGCCCACATGGGCAGCCCACATGACTCCTCTGTCCCCAGTGTGGCAAGGCTGGAGCACAGTTTGAGGAGGGGGGTCGGGTGGTGTTGTCTTCTAATAACACCCTGACACAAGACTCATGGGTGAGCATTGCCCAGCCACCATGGCAGCTGGAACACCTGTGGGACTGCAGGGGTATGTGGGCTGTGGGCATCCACCTCATGAAAAGCTGCAGGGAGCCCTCATCCAACCTCTGCCCCTCTCCCCCACTGCCATTGTGGAGGGAGCTGAGCACAGCTCTAGCAAAATGCTAAGGCCAGGGCAGGTCCTGGGCACAGCAAAATTTTCAACCTTGTAATTTTCAGAGTTTGGTTTTTTCCTCTCTCTCTTTTTAATTCCATTTATGTGCTTCTGAGAAATCCTAGCATAAAAGGGCTATGAGCATACGGGGGACACAGACTGGGAATTGAAATTGTTCCTGAAGTATTGAAGAAATGACCTAGAAAATGAGAGTGTTCAGTTTTATAAAGAAATCCCTAAAGACAAAGCCTTTGCTTAGCCTCTAAGGTTTAGTCTACCCTTGAAGCAGAAGCACAGATGATCCTGCCTCTTGGCAGCAGCATGACCAGAGTGACCAGGAATGCAGCATCTGCTGCCCAAAGCAAGGAGTGGAGTGGGATGGAGACAAGATTCTGCAGCCCCAGGTTGCAGTGCTGGGGGCTTGGGGGAGTCCCTGCTCTTGCAAGTGGGTCCAGCCTGTAAAGCCCCCAGCAAGGACTTATTTTGAGGAGTGTTACAGTTTGTGGTGTCACTGTAGTGTGGTGTTTCAGTGTTATAATTTTGAGAATATAAGCATCGCTGCATTTAATATGCCATCGCAGCAGCTCTCTGCTTGCACTGCCACTGACCTCAAGGCCTCCCTGCACACAAGCTGAGTGTTTTAAAAGAAACCAGATCTGTGCAGATGTATATAGTTGTGCCATAGTATATTACCTTTTGAGCCTCAAGTACCAGTGGCCGGTAGCTGTATACTCAAATCCTTTAACTACATTTACCAAATCTCCAGAGACATGACACAAGACTCTAGGAAATAACTTGGCTTTCTATCATACACTACCAGTTTTACAAGGGAAGGGGTTAAAACAAACAGACCTGAATATAGAGCCAGTAAAAACACAAAGAAGGATTTTCTCTGCTTCAAAAAAACCCCAGTTTTGCCTTACAGAGGCAGTCTTTGATCTTGGAGGAAAATCCACCATTGTCAGACACTATGAGTTATATTTCAACTACTAATTATCTAAAAAAAAAAACCCGATTAGCTGTACAACATTACAGAAACTAAGCTGTCTTGGATAGCAGCCACTGGTCTGTTGATGAGAAACCGAATCCAGTCCCTTCTCACAGTGAGCTGCACAGCAGCTTTGGTTCCCCACCCACAGAGGAGAAGGTTGGTGGGAAATGGCAGCCACAGCACGGGCACTGGAGCTGCCTTAGCCTTCCTTGTGCAGGCTCCCGATGGAGCAGTGTGGGTGGTTCCAGTTACTTGGGCTGTGCACAGCTCCATGACCTGTGTGGGCAGTACTGGGGAGCTCAGGGACCAGGCCAAAGCCTGGAGCCAAGAGCTGCTGAGGGACCTATGGGTCTGCCTCCAAAGGAACTGGGGAAATGTCTGCTGACGACAGAAGAGGGCTCCACTGTGGGGTGAAGATACCACCCCTTGTTGAGTGATGTAAAATGAGTTTAGGTGAGCCACATGCTGTCCACCTTTATTAAACCAAGAGGCTTATGTCTGTAATGACTGTCAACCTCACCCCCTTTTCCCTTGCAAGGCAACCCCCACCAACACTCCTCTATAGCTAATCACACTAGTGAAAGGGACAGCCATGTTAGCCATGGAAGAGAAGGCAGGTGAGAGAAGCACAGACATCATCAGCATTTAGCCATGGCCTTTGTGACAATGCTCTGAAGGTTGTGTTACTGAGTGAAGACCCTGTCTCCAGAGATCTGTGCTGTGCCAACAGCGTGTCCTGCTCTCAGCAGGGCAGGTATGGGCACAGTGTCACAGGAGGGCTGCCATGGGGTTTTGCACAATCCTACTGTGGCACTATCAGTTAGATAAGCCGTGTGTCTTATGGTCAGGTCAGGATAACCTGCGTAAAGTCAGCACAGACTGCAATAGCATTGGGTGCTTCCAGGGAATAAAGATAATTAGTAGGTTTTGTTACACAATAATAGGTTTTTACTTTAACTATATTTTTAATATTTTTAAGCACTTGTTTCAAAAGGCAGGGCTTTTAGGGCTTTCGGTTAGTGAGGTGAGAACAACAGCACTTGTGATGGTTTTGGCTCATTGCTTTGTCCACCCCCCCCCCTTCCTCGAACATTTCGCGTGGTTGATAAGAAGTTGATAACTCAACAAAATTCACTGTGCCTGTTAACAATACTTCTATAAAAGCCACAGATTTTCCCTTGCGGACTTCAGTCACTTTTAACATGAAGGGACTCATCCTGGCCCTGGTGCTCGCCCTCGTGGGTAAGTTGAACCTTTAGCAGCACTGCCGAGCTGTGACAGCCACTGTCATAGATACAGCAAACTGTATCTTCTGGGGGCTTTTCAGGGATATTTACAGCTTCATTTCCTGAAGCCCTTTTAAGGTTTCAGCTGTAAACTACCTATTACATTTCTGTGCCTAAGCTCAGCAGTAGGAGAAAAGCCAAGCAAGCAGGAGCAAGTGAGTGGGACTGACATGGGCTGAGTGTCCTGAGATTATGGGGTGCATCTCATGAGCCTGTTACTGATTGTTTGCCAAACATTAGCACGCTACCTAAGTGACTAATACATGAAAGGATCTACAGAGATGCCTTTTTTTCAAGCATACTTCTCTTTCCTTCCTCACAGGGGGCCAGAAGAAGGACCTCGGTAAGTGGCTCCTGCTGCCAGTAAGCAGCTCTGGCACTGCCTTCCCCTACAGCCTTGCCCTGCCCACTGCTTGCAGCCGTTTTATGGCAGTGGCGGTCTTACCTTTCCTGGCTGGGGGAGTGATCAAGTAACATCACAACAGTCAGAGGCAAGGAGGTGTTTCTGTTATGTTTTTTTTCCCAATAGAGCCTGTTTTTCATATGGGCAAGACCTACCTGTATGGCTACGACAGTGTCATTGTGCATGGGCTGCCTGACAGAGGCCTGGCGATGGCAGGGGTGAGGCTGAGCAGCCAGCTGGAGATCAGACGTGTGTCTCAGAGCGACCACCTTCTCCAGGTAAAGCACCATGGGCATGGAAACCCACTCAGCCACCCATATTCCATGGTTACAGATGCTCAGTTCATACCTCCAGGGTGGCAAAACAAATGACAAAAAGATGCAGAGCTCACATCAAAGCTCAGGGCCCTTCCCACTGCTGAGATGACCCCATAAGCCCAGTGTCAGACCAAGAGTTCCATTCAGGCAGTGATGATTCCCCAGCCAGGGCAGAGGTGTGGACATGGGCCCTGAGCTCTACACCCTGTACACCCGTGATGTGATAAGGGAGAGCCAAGGGTGTGGCTGAAGGGTCTGCAGCTGTACACAAAATGCTTTGGGCTACTGACAGGGACCTACAGAGCGTGCCACAGCCTTCCTCACAGTCTGCTCCTCTGCAGGAGGGAGCCAGAGCTGCTCCAACTCTGCTGCCATCAGTATCTGAGCCTCCTTGATTAAAACTACCTTAGGTTTACCTCCATGCAAAAATATGGCAGGCAGCTGCTTTAAAGGAATGACCTTGAAAGAGTTTTAATAAGGCAACACTAAGCTTTAGTATGAAAAATGAGCATTCAAGCATGAAATATTGTATCTATGTTTTTCAATCTGGTCCACAGCCTGAGAAAAGCTCAGCACGGGAATTCAGGTATCACATGAGAAAGACCTAGCTTCCTTTTGCTACTCTTCACATAGGCATTAATTCAAATGTGAAGAATTCTAATGGTAATGCCTTGTTTAGCATAATGATATCAGATCTGGAAGTGCTGTTACTCATCAAAAAGATTAAACCAAACAGCTTAAAATACTGGCATGGCACAAAAGACCACAGGAAAGGGATTCAGAAGACACAACCTGGGGAGAAAGCTGTACGGGGTGCCCTTAGCACTCCCCTCAAGGAGCTTTCTCAGTCTAATCCCATGCATATATTACAGAAACAGTGTGAAGTAATGCATATTGTCAAACTTTACATGCTACTGCAACCTCTGTAGCCTCACTAGAGTTGCTATGATTTTAGCAATTGCAGACAACAGTCTTGAGCAGGATTTAATTTAAGAAAGATAAGAGGCAAGCCACCCTTGCAGCATTGATTATAAGTGCCTGAAATAAAACAAAGGAGTAAACCCACACCTTTTCCCTCTATGAAGGAACATGTGCTTTTATGTACCGGGGTGGGAAGTGTTGTGTATGTGTTTGGGACTAGATATGTGCATGCAGGCACACACTTCCCACTAGGTAGCAGTCAAGGACTTGTGTGCAAGCTTTAGCGCTTGATGAGCTCAAAGGTGTGTCAGCCACCTCCAAAGAACATGTGAAGTCCTGCGGTCACATCTCCTACCCTATCAGCTGTGCCATGGCTTTGATGCTCTGGGGCATGCTGGACCTGGAGCGGCAGCCAGGATAGTCCCGTGTGTTTAGGCAGGGAGTTGGGCAATAATGGCTTGGCTGCCTTGCAGGCTGGAGGGAGATCTCACTTGTCATCTGTGGAAGGGGGTGAGTATCCTGCTCATACAGGTTGCTGGCAGCTGCTGTTTCACTCACCCAACAAGCTTCACCAGACTTGCTGAAGCTTCAAAACCTGCTCACACAATATTAGTTTTCTGGCAGATATCCTTTATGGAAGTTTGCATTTTTAAGGACACTTCCTAGGTCAATCAAAGGAATCTGGGATGGAAACTTTCTAGCAGTGCTGGACAAGTGTCTGGCCATGGCTTGGAAGTGCCTGCTTTCCCTATTCTAGCACTATTTCAAACTGATGGTGAACAGTATGATTGTTTTCCTATTCTTATTCACAGATTCTATCACCAAAGCTGGAGGAACACAGTGGCTTTTGGCCCACAGACCCCTTCATTCCATCTTTGAAGCTCTCAGAAACTTTTGCTGCATGTCTCAGCCAAGCCTTTAAGTTTGAATACACTGAAGGAAGAGTTGGAAGTATTTTTGCCCCTGAGGACTGTCCCATTCTGTGCACTAACTTAGTGAGAGGGATTCTGAACATGATCCGGATAACCATCAAAAAGTCACAAAACGTGTATGAACTGCAGGAGGTTTGT
Source organism: Pitta sordida (assembly GCA_013390025.1). Lineage (NCBI taxonomy): Eukaryota > Metazoa > Chordata > Aves > Passeriformes > Pittidae > Pitta > Pitta sordida. Next base: position 506,801 of record WEKX01005328.1, on the reverse strand, counting down.
GTTTTCCCTTCTGATTTTACTTTTATTCTCATTTTACCATTACAGAGTAAGTTTTCTATACATACACTTTCCAGACCATTTTCTTTGAACTTTTTATTGCTGTTTCAAGTGAGAAGCTCAATGTGTTTAATCATTACTTACAGGATGGGATTGAAGGCATCTGCCACACCAGATACATTATCCAGGATGACAGCAAGAATAACCGGGCCACCATTTCCAAAAGCAAGGACCTGATGAACTGCAAGGAGAAAGCAGTGAAAAACATGGGAATGGCATACATCCGCTCCTGCCCTACCTGTGTCCCGGTATGAGCAGCATGGAGCCCTGCTTGCGCAGGAGCCACTGCTCAACACACACACTGCACTGATGCTCACAGGGAGTTTGGCTTCTCTGTGCTAGCTAGAGTGTTCCTATTTCTAAGTGTGTCTCTTTGCACTTCTAGAAAGTCAGAAATATTAAGGGCACGACGATGTTTACATACAAGATGAAGTATGACGACAGTGGGGTATCATTGGCGTTTGCTACATCTGAGCAAGTGTATTATATCTCTCCCTTCAATGAACCCAATGGGGCGGCAGTCATGGAGGCAAGGTAGGCACGTCCTTAGATTATCATAGCCAAGAGGAGATGCCTAAAACACATTTATTGTTGATTTGTGAGATAACAAAGAGAATCTGGTTTGTAGCCACAGGCTAATATACAGCAAGATCCCATGCCCTGCTGTCTGGGCCACCTCAACCATCTGTTCCCTTCTCAGAGACCCTCACAAAAGCTCTTGCAGTCATGAGACTTTTCCAGATGATCCTGAGCAATGGATAAATAGAGAAGTGCATGATGTGTTTGTGGTCGATGCAACTGTCCTGCTGGGCACCCCTCAGTCTGCTCCAATGCTGTACAAGTCCTCCACATTCAGAGTGTAGTTACAGGCTACTAATGCATTTCCCTCTTTCCCTTGAAGACAAGAGCTGTCTTTGCTCGGCTTTAAAGAGACTCCTATCAGTGCACCAAAAGTTCCACTCCAAAATCAGGGGAGTCTTCATTATCATTTCTCAGAAGAACTACTCCAGATGCCAGTTCCCCTAATAAGGATTCAAAATCCAGATTTACAGGTATTATTGCTTTCACACACTTTGGTTATTTATAAGGTTAACAGGGCATCACATAACTATTTTAGACATGGATCTTTCCAACAGTCTGTTTTTCCCATAGTTAACAGAAACACTGCGGCAACTAATTCAGAATAATCAGAAAGGAGACACTAAAGAAGCTTCAGCCAAATTCTTACAAATGGTCCAGCTTTTTCGTGTAGCAACCCTTGATCAAATTGAATCTTTGTGGACACAGTTTGTCAATGAACTTTCCTACAGGTAACTATTGCCTTCAGCCAGGTTTTTTGATCACAGACATACTGGGCAATGGGAATAATGAATCCTCCTGTTCCTGGCAGACCCTGGTTCCTGAGTGCCATCTGTGCTGCTGGAACTACTGACACATTCAGTTTCCTGAAGCAAAAAATTCATGACGAGAAGCTGAACATCTGGGAGGCAGCTATGACTCTTCCTCTTGCCTTCCATTTTGTTACACCAAACAAACAAACTCTGGAAGTTGCCACAGTAAGTGCATATCATTTATCCTTCTATTTCCCCTTCCATTCCCTTTTAAAGGTGAATTTATAGGATTATAAGTGAAAGTAGTAACATATTTCCTTCTAAATTTGTAAAATGTCAGGTATTTTAAAAAACAGGGAATGTTTCAGAAAATGTTTCCAAACACTTGTTGCCAGAAAGCTTTTAATTACCTATATCTGGTGTTTAAAATGACAAATTCTAAGAAAATGGCTGTTAATTCTTTTGCCAGAAGAAAATTTAAAAAGAAATAAAAAAGGCATAGTTAAGAAAATAATATGTAACCAATATCTAAAGTGTATACAGCATAACTGGAGCAAGTGTGTTTAATTTTCTTGTAGCTGAATATCTAGGATTTGATTTAGCTTCTGAAAATATTTAGAAAAAGCACTAATCAATTTTATTTATTTCACAAGTGAAATTTTTGTAAATATAAGCTCTACTTACTATAAACCATAAAGAAAGACTTCTTCTGCAGGCTTTTCTGACCTGTCCCCAAATCCAGAAAGTACTGATGCATCGGATAATTGTTTACTTGGGATATGGCAGCATGGTCAATAAATACTGTGCTCACACTTCATTATGTCCAAATGAACTTCTTCAGGTAGGTGCCTCTCTTATTCATAAAACGTAAAGAAATTTAAAAAATGCCTCTAATTTAGCTTTCACAATGCTGGCAATTAGATAACTCACTGTTTGCATGCTTCACTCTTAGCTGTGATTGCCTGCAAAATTGCAAACACAGAATACAACCGAGCTGGTACCTTTGAAAGATCAGGTCTTAGAAGTTCAGAATTTCAAATGTAGTGGTAGAAGCCCATGGGAGTAATGGATCCTGTAGACAGCCTGAAAATGAGTTTAGGTATGACAAAGAGAGAACTAAAGCAAAATAATAATGATTCTATGATTCTACTGTTACATTAAAGTGCACTTTAAAAATGTATTAAAAAGATAACAAAGTGTGAATATAAGCAAAGCTGTAGATATGTCACAGGTTAGGGTTTCCAAAGAAGACTTGCTACTTAATTGCATATCACTGTCAGAAATATTCAGGACATTGCCGTTGGACTATCCACCTCCAGCTCCTTGCTCAGAAGGACCACAGAACTGAGATGGCCTGCTGGTGTTTGACATGTGTTTAAATCTTCCAAAAGAGAGTGAGATAAAGCCAAGCCACCAGAAGGGTAATTTCTCTTCTCGGAACAGCAAAACTGTTCAAGAAAACTTGCTATTGCTGTAGGAAGTGAAAAACACGCAAGTTCAATTTGGCTGAGCTGGCAGAGGTGCCCCAGGGAACAAGTGAACCTGGCATCAGCTTGGCACTGTCTTTGAACTTGGAATAGACTCTCAGGTGCAGGCATCCACCCAGGATTATTTCCTACATTCAGGCTCAGGCACAATTCAAAATCAATTACAACACTGTGTAAGGAGAAAACCAAGTTTATTTGTACGATCCACATTTGGCATCCTGATAGTGATTGTGAGATTTTTCCTGGGAGCAAAATCTGCACAGTTCTATTCCAGGATTTGCAGCAGTAGTTGTTTTGCTTGTTATGGCAATGCAGATTTTTATGTATTATTACAAGATCATTACCTGGTAAGATTAATACAGTCTCCTCCATTTTCAGCCACTCCATGACTTTGCTACTGAAGCCACCAGCAAAGGTGATGCCAAAGCCTTGTCCTTGGCCCTGAAAGCCATTGGAAATGCAGGACAGACAGCCAGTATCAAACGCATCCTGAAGTTTTTGCCAACATTTTCCTCAGCTGCAGTTTCATTACCAAATAGAATTCATGTTGATGCTGTGTTGGCCTTGAGGAAAATTGCCAGAAAAGACCCTGCAAAAGTAACTGATATTATTATTTTAAAAAATGCTTAAAGGGTGTGGATTGAGCTTGCTTAGTGATTCAGGAATAATGAAACCACCAGGTAATGTTAGCAACTCTGGCCAGGTTTCTCAGTTACTGGTCTTCCTCTTTCCCACACTGCAAATTCCTGGTGTCACCCCATCCTCGCTGATATTCTGGGAGAGAGGGTTTTTTTTAGTCCTTGTAACACTGGTCCCATTCCTAATGGCTGCTTCTCCCAGCCCTGTTCACCATGCACCCAGCAATATCTTCATTTTCAGAGACAACTCCCATGTTTAAGTCTCTCTTTAGGGTTCTGCACTGTTTAGGAAACACTGCTAGTGGAAAGTTATGAGCTACTCACAGGTTGTATTGTCCTCCTCTAGGTAAGGGAGACTGCTCTCCAGGTCTTTATGGACAACACAATTGCTCCTAATATCAGAATGGTGGCTTGTGTTGTCGTCTTTGAAACTAAGCCTGGTCTTCCAACAGTAGCAGCTATGGCCACCTCACTGCCGATACAGCCCAGCCTGCAAGTGGCCAGTTTCACGTATTCACACATGAAGGCTTTGGCAGCAAGCAGGATCCCACAGCTCTATAAATTGTAAGTAGAGGAAGCAGTACACTTTTAGTAGCAAATGATTATGCTTTCCTTGCAGTTTTCTAACAATGTGGCCATAGTCAACTCTGCTAATATGATTTTAACTCCATTACTCAGATCTGCTGCTTGCAACATTGCCGTTAAGCTCCTGAGCCCCAGACTTGACAGGCTGAGCTATCGTTACAGCAAAGTCATTCATGTTGGTGACTATTCCTGTGAGTACCTGGTGCCCTGTCCACTCCATCTGCTTATGTAGTCAAATGTCTCCATTCTGTTCTGTGACTTTCATCCAAAATCTGATTATGGGTTGTAAGTTTAGTGCACTCTTGAAATTAAAAAACCCACAAGAGCTTCTTAACATGCTGTCATGGTTTGACCCTGGCTGGATGCCAAAGATTCACCCACAACATCTCCTGGAGGGAAAAAAACGGANCTATGAGCAGCAGCGAGACGCCTGGAAAAAACCCCCTACCCCTTCTCTGGTCGGCCTGGCGCCCAGGGCCTCATAGCTTCAGCTTCTCACAAACAGTCTCTGCTCTGGCCCATCTACTTACTCAAATATGGTATTCACAGAGACATCTCTATCTGTATGACCTTGTTTTCCACAGCAGCGACGGAGGCCCAGGCAGGAGCTGCTAACCCAGTCACTGCCAGAGGAAAAAAAAACCAAACTGGGACACATGCAAAATTCCCTGAGGGTATTTCACAACGCTCTGGTGTCTCCAGGGGAAAGTGGTGCCTGTGCATCGATTCAGGCATTCTTCTGCAGTCCCTGGGGTTGTGTTGACTCTTCCCCATAGCAAAGTACTTCTCTTGAGGTTGAAAACTTGAGGACCTGTGGGACTGAATCCTGAGAGAACTCCTTGTGATCTGGCTACAGCATATATCTGAGGTGGCTCTACTAGACACCTCATGAGCCTAACAAAAATCTCTGCTGCTTTTTATTCCTGTAATAGCGGAATATCAGGCTGGTGCCATTTGGAGGGTCTATCTAATGAACAGTCCCAGCAACATATTTCCACCTGACATAATCACAAAAGTAAGAGGATACTATGCAAATACGGCAACGGATATTATTGAGGTAAGTTTTGCATTAAAACAGCCAGCATTGGACTGTGATGTACTGTTTAACACCACCTCTGGCTGTGAGGGTGAATGTGTGAGAGAAAATTTAGATAATGACCATGATTTTACCTAGGCATCTTCCTTTAATTGGGGTTCTTGACACATACATTCATCAATGAACACGTCCAGTACAGGCACGAATATCTAGGAGCAGAAGAAAGTTTACGCAGCAGAGCATTCATGTGCCCACCTAAAGTCACATGGGACCTAGGGTATTTTGCCTAAGTACAGGGAAATAGCAGCTGAAATTAAATTTCAGCCAGCAGTGCAGCCAGGGTAGCACAAAGCTCCATGTAACAGCATGCAGGTATTTACTCAGCTTCCTGGGCAAGCTTTGGAGCCTGAGCTGAGCTCTGTGCTGCCCTAAAATTATCCTGGCTGACTAATTGAAAGCTGGCTGGCTCAGCGCGTCCTCAGCATCTGCAGCATAGCCTGCAGTCATCCGCCAGGTAGACATGGCCTTGTAATTCAATGGCTTCATGAAGCATGTATTTAGTGTCACCCTGCAGACTGCAGGTCTGACGAGGTACAAGGGGTTTTCCGAGCTCTGTTGTACTTGGGCTGTGACACCTGACTCTGTTTCCTGCAGGTGGCTCTGCGATCACAAGGCCTAACCCAACTTATCAGGAAGCAAAACATTCCCTTTGCTGAGTATGACACATACAAGACACTGAAGGAGCTTAGTAAGACGGTATGTCTCTGCACATCCTGCTGATCTCTTTGCAACAGAATGCTCCTGCCAGCACCAGGGTTGCATCACCCACCCACTGAACCATCCTTTGATGTTTCAGTATAAAAGGAGTCAGTCATCCTGCTTGGTCACAGAAGGATGTACTTACATTGTACTCACGCTGTCAACAGATCCTACCTTTTCACTCAACATGTATCAGCTCTTAATGCACAGTACAAAAGATGATGATGCTGCTGGGAGCCAAAATGTTTTAAAGTGTATGTTAAAACACACTAAGTAGTTGCTCTTCTTTTTTAAAATGATTATTGAATGAGATTTTTCTTCATGAGCCTTTGGGTGTCACTCACTACTTAGAGCAGCAGAAATTACCAAACCCTTACATCATCTTTACACAGGGAAACTCTCTCTGAAATCAGTTATGCAACCTAAGAATGGGCCACATTGGTTCAGACCTGTAAGATGTCTGTTAGTTTTTTGGTTTGCATCCTTCAGACGGGATCTACTCTTTGCTAATACATTACTCTGTTTTAAGTGACATTTTCTACTTCTTCCTTTTCTCCCCATCTCTCCCTAACACCACAGCTTCTAGGATGGAAAGAACTGCCTCACGAAGACCCTCTGGTGTCTGCTTACATCAAACTATTCGGCCAAGAGATTGCCTTTGCTGACATTGACAAAGATGCCGTTCAACAGATCATGATGGTACTGAACAGGCTGTTATCTTTCTCTTCTGCAATGCTGAAAAATAATTTCCCTTTCCTGTCTCTTTTTGTGTACTTACCTACCCTATTTCTCTGTTTTCAGAGTCTTACGGGATCATCAGACTGGCAGTCAGTGGTGAAAAAAGTGGTGGAAGAGGTCCAGAGAGGCATATCAGGCCGATGGATCCTGCCGGCGATGGTGGGCGAGCTGCGGCACATTGTCCCCACAGTGGTCGGTGTGCCGCTGGAGCTCGGGGTCTGCGGGGTCATGGTGGCCCAGACTACAGCCGATGGTGAGCTTGGGACACTAAACCAAATGCTTTCCCTGGAATAATTGTGGGTCCAATCCCTCTGCTGAAATTAAATCCCTCTACAATGTTGAAAAATATCCATGTCTTGAGGAAACATTAATGGCCACCTACCTCCAAAGGGTTTGAAATGCAATTGGCATATTTCACCTTATACAGATTTGTATAACTCTGGTTTGGAGCAGCAATGTTTCAGCAATCATGTGAAGTATTTAAAAATGTAAAAGCACTGCCAATGTGTAATCTACTATGCTTTTTGAAAACATGTATTCCAGCCTTTATTGTTTGTGGTGTGGCTTCACCTAGAATACAGTGAGCAGTTTTGGGGACCATAATATAAAAAACACATTAAGATATTAGAGAGGAGGGCCATGAAGATGGTGAAAGGTCTGGAGGAAAACTTTATGATGAGCTGCTGAGGTCACTTGGTTTGTTCAGCCTGGAGAAGAGGAGACTTAAGGTAGACCTCATTGCAATTACAACTTTCCTATGAGGGGAAGAGGAGATGCAGATATTCATCTCTTCACTCTCATGACCCGAGCCTTTGTGAGTTTAGGATGTGTTTGGAAAACACTCTCAGGCACATGGTGTGATTTTTGGGGTGTCCTGTGCAGGGTCGAAAGTTGAATGATGATGCTGACGGGTTCCTTCCAACTCAGCATGTTTTATGATTGCCTGTTCACATAATTTCTGTCTTTTGCAGTGGATGTACAGATGTCACCACCATTATCTGACAATTTTAGACTGTCACAGTTGTTGGAAACCAAGATGGATATTCATGCTGACATCAGGCCAAAGTAAAAATTACTACATATATTTTCACATACACATAAAAGCATTTATATTCATATTTGAAATAGTTATATGATTGCATGTTGTTACATAGGGGTCCTATTTGTCCCAGATTTAGGACAGCTGTGCTAGTCCAGAGCAGTGAAGCTATGAGAAAGCAACACAATCTCCTGATGCTTTAAAAATGTAGCAATGTGCATTGCATTCCACATTGCTATTGCTACAAATGGAATAGCATTTGCCATTCCTAAAAATGCTTACATTTGTACCTGTTCAGTAACTAAACAAACTAAGCTATGAAAATATATTTGCCTATGTATGAACAGTTTTTTCCAATTTCAGCATGGAATTGCATCACCACCTGGCACAAACCAGAAGGATTTCAGGGGGAAAAGGGAAATGCTTCTGGATCTGCAAAAGCAACAGTAGTAATAATGATAGTAGTGATAATAAAAAAATAGGCACAATCTGAAACTACAAGATTCAGGGTTTAGCTTGTCCTCAAGCAATGTATCAGTGGCAATGCTGAGAGAGGGTTCATGTTAGTTTTGTTATTCAGATAAATCCCTTCACCTTTTCCAGTGGTACCTCACCTTTTTTTCATATTCTGTTATGATAAACCTCTCCATCCATCAGTAGTGGTTCTTACAATAAACAAAACAGCATGAAAATTTAATATTGTTTTTCAAAGTTAAATATGTGCACATTAATCTGTAATTATGCCTGATTTTATTTCCACTCTTTCAGGGCACATTTTCATATGATTGCAATGATGGGGATTAATACACAGTACTTTCAGAGTGGTCTTGAATTTCATGCAGAGTTCAGTGCCAGCACTACAATGAAATTTGATGCCAGGGTAAATATGAAAGAGAAAAATTTGAAGATTGAATCCCTTCCCTGCCATGAGGAGGTTGAACTCGCAGCTCTGAGGTACAGAAGACTTTGCTGCATTTTGTTTGCTCTGTGGGACTGATTGTCATGAGCATACAACTCCTTTTTAAGGTCTGCAATACCTTGGAAGCCACATAAAGCTTACAATTGTATTTTTTGCACCAGCAAACGGGGATAAACAAAATCAGAAAGTGTTACTTGTGTGCCATTTATCACCTCCACAGGACTGAAGTTTATACTGTTTCAAGGAATATGGAAGAAGTAGATTCTGAAAAGAAATCCCAGCTTCTCCCCATAGAGGAAGTCCCAATTATTTCTGACAAGCCATTTCAGCCACCTGGAAGATCTTCAAGACCGGGTAGCTGGAAGGTGAGGAAGCCTCTCACCATCGGTAATGCAGGCAGACAGAGAATAAACAGGTCCCCAGAAGGGCTGGGCACCCCTAACACAGGAGCTGGCTAACCATATCATAAACACAGGAATGGTGAGATTCAGCTGGGGCCTAAGACCCAAACAGAGCCTAAGACCCAACAGGTTCAAGACATGATCAGTCAGAGTCCACTCACTCTCCTCGTTGCAGGCAGGCAGGGCTGCTTAGGCAGCGTGTCTTCCTATTTCTTCACAATCATGCGGAGGATGCACGAAATTCACATTCTTTGTACAATATCTTTTTTTTTTTTTTCTGGGTCAGAGCAATGTGAAAAGTATGGGTATTGGGCAGAATACAGATTTTTCTTCTCAAATCCTGAGATAATTATCTGCAGTGGACTGTAGAAGCACATTCTCTCCTGTGCTCTTCAGCTTCTGAGACTGGCACAGGAAGACTACACTGACTTGTAGCAGGAGGGCTGGAAGCCTGAACCAGACAGAGACAGGCTCTCCCAAGAGCTCTGCAGGTTCTCACTGGGATGTGTGCTTGTGAAACACTTCTGGGAAAGGGTAGGCAGGAGCTCTGTCCTCTTGCACTGAGCACTTTGCAGGAAGCCCCACTGCTTCCAGTGCTTGGATCTCTATTTTAAGCAGTGCTTCATTACCTAGGCAGGACTGTCACCATTCTCTTCATTAACTGGAGGAAAGATTTTAAGAGCTGGGATAATTTTTTTGGTGGAAAACAACTTTATCTCTCATGTTTTCCATTAATACAGCAAAGCAGTATTCTTAGTCTGATATTCAAAGGATACCAGCAAGATCCAGAAGAGGCACATCACCACAGTGCAGGAAGAAGACCTTACAGCCGCATATTCTGTACAAAATTTGAAAGTTTGGGATGTTCTACTTGTCTCAGTCTGAAGTCACGAAATTCTGCTTTCTTAAGAAATACCTATCTGTACAAATTGATTGGAGAACTCGAAGCCAAAGTAATTTTGAAGCCAGGTAAAGTCGTAACAACAAATTTTTCTGTCAATGGATGTGAATGATCTCAAGTAGCACAACCCTGGAATTTAAGTGTTTTGACTTTAGCTCATGCAGATGCTGATATTGAAAAAATACAGCTGGAGATCCAAGCAGGACCCAAAGCAGCTTCAAAAATAATTCACGTAGCAAGTTCGGGGTCAAAGGAAGAGGGAGAGACATCTCCGTTTGAGGACATTAAGGCCAAACTGAAGGAGATTCTAGGCATTGAAAATATGTTCACGGTAAGAGACTTTGAGCACCAGAGAGGGAAATATTTTCTACAAATGGAGCCAAGGGGTTCCACTGCGGAAAACTGGCACAGAAAAGCAAGGTTTTGGGCCAGGAAGGGTGGGTCTAGGTGAGCTCTAGTACAGCTTCTGCAGTGTGTGGGGACAGAAAATTCTATTTCCTTGAAAACCTGTGGTAAGTAATTTTTCTGACAGCCAGAGAAATGTTACAGAACAAACTATGAATCCATAATGCTTTCAATTGTTTTTTGGAGGCTTCAAATAAAACACGGCGCCGCACAAAACGGATTAACAGAGAATACAAGACTGCAGATACAGGTCTCTGGGCAGAGTCCAGTGTATCCCACCTCTCCAGCTCATCCTCCTCTTCTGCTGCTTCCTCTACTGTTGGTAAAGAGCCTGGAAATGATCACCAGAAAGATAAAGTAAGTCACTCTGGGAAGAAACATGGCAACAAGAGCAGCAGCAGGAGCAGCAGTGGCAGGAGAAGTGACAGCAGCAGTGTCAGCTCTGCTAGCAGTAAAGTATGCAGCAGCAGCAGCCAAGAAGACAACTCTGGGGACAGGCACTGCAATGGGGACCGTGAATATTCCAACCAACAGGTAATTCACTCTGACTGGATCTTTTTATACTACTTGTAGTGATTGGTTTTGTACATCATGAAATTGTGCTCAGAGAGCATGGACCAAAGATAAAGGGCCTCTGATTTTCTGAACGATTTCAGAAGAGAATTTTCATATTTCAGAATGTTTCAATGTAAAATGTTGAAAAAAATTAATTTTGTTTTGCTTTTTTCCATAATCCATACTGACTTTTTAAATGCATTTAGTGAAAGTTAGTTGTTTTTTTTCTCATAGGTCTTCTTATATACCATCTATTTTCACAGGCAAACCTCCCTGTTTACCAGTTTTGGTTTAAGCCAGCGGATGAACAGGTACATTTACTGCATATAGTGGGAACAGGACCTACAACTGCTCTCACTATCTTTGCTGCGATCAGACTCCAGTTCTCTGAGAATAAAAACTGATTCTGCAACAACTCCCAGCAGCAGGCAACCTGCTTCGAGGTGATTCTCTGCTTTTGCAGGACCCAGGAACAGAAATCCTGAATGGCAGCACCAGTTCCTCCTCTTCTGCAGCTAGTGATGAAGGCATCTCTAGAGCCGTGTCTCAGGTGAGTGTCTCAGTCTGCAAGAAATCAAAACATTCACTGTGTATTTGCAGTTTACTGTGTATTTATAACAGAATAGGAAAAATATGGTAATTTAGCATACTAGGTATATAGGAAGAAAATGAACTGTTTCTTGTTTTATAATGGTGAGCACATTGGATAGTCGTTGAATGTTTTTAAATATTCACTCAATACAGGCTACATTTTTTTAATGAAACTGGAATGTACTGCCGTATGTGTTGAAATTCATGCTACTCAGTAAATAATTCACGATAAAGAGTAGAACAATTTAGATGATCCTGTCCCATACTTCACAAAAAAAGGCTTTTTGAATGGAACTTTTTCTTAGCAAATACTTTTTAACTGTGGTTTTGATATAGTATTTCTAATGTTTTGTCTATGTCCTTGGCTTTTGTTTCCTTTCTCCTGACTGAAGCCTAAATTCTTGGGAGACAGCAAGCCACCAGTACTGGCTGCAGTGCTTCGTGCCATCCACAGAAACGGAGACCCAACAGGATTACAGCTTGTCTTGTACACTGATACACAACCCAAGAGATCAAGAATACAGATGTTTGTTTCAAGCATCAGAGGACCAAGTAAATGGAAACTCTGTGCTGATGCTTCAGTAATAAATTACAGAAAAGTAACAGTAAGTTTAAAATAATGATCAGCTCAAATGTAAAAGAAACATAATGATTTCATAATGTTTTATGCAAAAAATTGTATATTCCTCTCTACTAGGGTTCTTTTAAATGGGGTAAAGATTGCCAGGACTACCAGGTTGCTACACAGATTGCAACAGGGCAATTTGCTGCTTATCCAGCTATGCAGATGAAGCTGGAGTGGCTAGATGTACCTTCAATAGTCCGAACAACTGTAAGATGGTGAGATTTTACTTTTTTTTTTTTTAAATTCATGTATGTCAATGCTCCAAGTAATTACAGATTCAGTTCTGTAATTTCCAAGCTGGAAAAATTCCCCTTAATCAGTGGCATAGTAAAAAATCAGATTACATGTGTCTATCTTTTCTGAGTATTCATTCCCTCAAAGCATAGTGGATTTTAGTTTGTAGGAAAACCACTTGAGATGATGGGATCCACCTAATCTGTTGTAGACTTTTAATTTAAAGTGCCTGAATTAGGAGATTGGTCTCCTGAGGCTTGTTGATTGATGGAGGTTAAGAACAGAAGCTTAACCTTGGTTCTCTGAAGGAGTCAGCCTCTTACTGACTGCAGGGAGAGTCATTTCCTAATGTGTAGGCACCTTGCCTCTGGCTTCTGAAGCAGGGGATACAAATACTTCCTCTAAGGCTTACAGTTTCACAGGATATTCCGAGTTGGAAGGGACCCACAAGGATCATCTAGTCCAACTCCCAAGCTTATGCACATCAAATAGCAGATCCTGTATGACACTTACTGTAAGAAAACTGCATGCACTGGATTCAGTTCACACATGTGTCTCCATATGCATACGGGATCTGTTGTATTCATCCATTCTTTGAATTCATACATGCATTGGCCTGCAAGAACATATAGGTCCCTATTGAATTCAAATCTTTTTCATAATGCTACCAAAATACAGACACGTGCAGCAACTCAATTAACTAAATATGCATGCAATATATTTTCACATTAAAGGTGATTTGGTTAACAAATGTCTACTGAAGATAAACTTTTATATACATTGAATTACTTGAAGTGCTGTTATCTGCAATTATTAGAGGAGATGAAACCACACAATTAACTATCCTGGAGCAGACCCACAGAACTTATTTCCTTTTTTCTGCTCTGAGACTCTAACTTCTTATAAAGGAATATTTTCTATATTTCTATTTTTGAGTCCCCCGTCTGTGAGGAAACCCAATGGTAGAGATCCCTCCACCAGTTTCTTGATGTTCTTAGTGGTCAAAAGATCCTTGCTTAACCTTACAACTGTGAGACGGACATATTAATGTTAAATATTAATTTAATACTTTAGCATGTTAATACTTTAGTTTTTATGGAATTGGTGCATACTTTTTCACTCCAAATGTGTTTAAAAGAAGGTTGCCATACTTTTCTTCTCATATCATTCTGCCATCCAGTCTCTTGAGATCTTTGTCACTCATTAAAAAAATGAATTTTCCTGCCCCTCCTTCCATACACAGCATCATGTATCACCAAACCCAGACATAAAACATGTGCAACACAGAATGCCTATTGTTTTATGGGGCACTTTAGTGTGAACAAATACTTACCAGTTTTTCCAAGACAGATTGTTGTTTGAGTCACTTACTTCCTTTTTTTCAGGTTCTACTCATTTCTTCCAGGAGCTGCATATGTCCTTGGGTATTCCCAAAGACAACAACTTGGTCCCTCTCACCAGGCAACCTTAGTTATGGCTCTGACATCTCCAAGAACCTGTGATGTTGTCTTTAAGTTCCCAGGGGTAACAATTTTCCACTATCTTTTATCCTGGAGCAGTCAGTACTTACAAAGAGGATTGTTAATAGTTTCTTTAATATGTTTATTAAAAATTATTAAACTACATATAAAGAAGTTGCCATCACAAGACATTATATTCCTGCAATTGGTTTTGCTATGAAAATATCTTACAACACATTTCTATTTGTCATGTAGCATGCAAGCATATGAAATAAGAAACAGGTTACAAACCAACAATCTTGATTGATACCAATGAAAATAACTTATTAAAAAGATGCTCCACCCCAAATCCTCAGGAAGATGACAGGTCTTACTGTGAAGGCCAAATAGCAGCTCTTGATGTATAGGCAAGGAGAGGGTGTACATCTCAGATCCGCCAACTGTTCAGATTATGAGAAAATAAGATGTACAGCTACACAAAAAGCTGCCAGTTGGTGACTATCCAAATTCATTTATAGCACTGCTGTTCTATAAGTTGCAGACATGTCACACTGTAGAACTATTTCACGCAGTAGGCAGAGGACTTGATTTCTTTTTCTGTCCTAAATCCAGATGCAATTTCAGTCAGCATGGTCCTCTTGGAGTATTAGAAGAAAATGTTTCCTCATATCTACACGGTACTTTGCATTTGCATTCATGTTTGTTTTCTGACTGATTTTCAGCTCACAATTTACGACAGAGCCATCAGGCTTCCCTTGCCATTCCCTTCACATCCAGCTATACCGATTTCAGCACTACCATCCTCTGACTGGAATGTCTTTTCTCAAGCAACACTTTCAATCATTGAAAGTCTTAGAGGTCAGCAAGTAACTACTGTCGTTGATTGAATTTGCAGATTTTGCAAACTTGATTTATACATTTGATGTGACTTGAAATTATTTTACATTCACTTAAAAAATCAGTTGGACTTCAGACAGAAATAAAGCATCCATAAGAAAATCTATGAGACCGCAAAGATGTAAAGAAGAGGAGACATATTAGAAGATAGAACATTCAGTTCCATGTCAGACAGTGATTCCAAATATGCATTCCCAAATGCATGCATTCCCAAATGCATCCATTTCAGCTTCACCAGAGAGATTACTCATGAAGAAAAAACATTACAAAATTGGTGAGGGGGACATCTAAGTGACCTCTGATTTGGGGCGCTCTGCTTGATTAGCAGTGTTGTGTAGAAGCTGAAACAGCTTTAAAAGTATACCCATTAATTTCAAATACATACTTTGATTATGAAGGGATTATTGTTTGATTAATGCTGTATTAAGAGCTAATCACATACTTACTTAGAGTAAATTTTAAATAGAAAAGCTTTATGTAATCCTGCAATAAGGAGTCACATTTTGCTTGGAATCAGTGGGCTAATATCATACCATGCATATTTATATGGTGCCCCTGTTCACAGCAGGGTGGAAAGAACTAGGTGATCTCCGAGGTCCCTTCCAACACAATCCACTCTATGAATCTATGATATTTCTTTGGTAAACAGCAAAACTAATCTGTATTAATTAAAAATATTGTAAAATAATTTATAAATCAGAGCTGTTAGGATTTCCAACAAAATACCATTATCGTGAAAAAGAGAAAAGTGTAATGTGGGGTTTTTTTTCCATCCCACCTTCTAACTGTGTATTCCTAATCATTGCTATGATTCAAAAAAGATATCAACATTTTAGTGAACTTTCTCTAGTGTTAATGATATGTGAATTGTTATCAGCCTTTGAGAAATTCTTTTGACTACAAGAAAGTTAGACAAGCCAAAAGAGAGTTGCACCAGGTGTGAGCAGAATTCAATGATTGAATCATGAGTGGGTTGTGCTGCTGCTTGGGGAGTAGCAAAGTTTTACTTTTGTATTACTACAAATCTAATAGTTCATCTGACAGAATCAATTTGCTTCTGTGTGGGAACAGGTAGAACCAGAAAATGGTCTTTTTTTCCCTGATTAATTATTAATAAATTTAAAATAGAATAGCTGCCTTATATAAATTATAAAAGCCTTAAATTTTACTGGGTTTTTTTTTTTCAGCACACTGTTCAGTTTTGCAGAATACAATCACAACCTTCAATGGTGTTGAATTTAACTATTCAATGCCTGCCAATTGCTACCATGTCTTGGTGCAGGACTGTAGTCCAGAGCTTAAATTCCTGGTGATGATGAAAAGACTGGAAGATTCTGCCGACTTTACAGCAATAAACGTCAAACTCGCCAGCCAGTAAGTAATTGTGAACATAAAAAACATTATGTCAATCTGAATGCTCTACGAACAGGAAGATCAAATTGATAAACCAGATTGGTGCCAGCACAAGACTCATGCATACTGTTCTCAACTGAAAAATATCTAGGAGTGGGATTTGAGACCTTCGTCTTTGAAGAGTGCTTCTGAAATATACCTGAGGTTCACAGTAACCTGAAGTCTTTACTGCCCCAAATTCTTGATTAATTTCTTAGAATTTAACCATCTTGTTTCAGTTCTGAGGGATTAGGTAGACATACAAACTGTAAATCCAAAAGGGACTATTGCAATCATTTTGTCTGGCCTTCTAATGTAAGGTAATAATTAGAACAAATTAGAACCCACACTCATTTCAGCAGAGTTGTTGAGAAGTGGACATAGCTAAAAAGGGTATTATTTATCCCAGATTAAAGGCACTCTCTTAGGTCATCCCTTAGTTGGTACATAATGTTTTAATCTATTTGAAATTACTTTAAAACACACTTTGTTTGATCCCAGAGCAATCACCTTTAAGTTGTATGGGATTATGCATACCAAAATCATTGTTGGGAGTCTTTTTCAAAGTGTATAAATAAACTTTGATCTGAAAGGTTTAATTACAAGTAATGATTTATTTCTGAAAATTGTGTGCATAACCGTGCCATAATATTAGAGAAACAGAAGCAAACTATGTAGTATTCCCTGCACCTGTTTTGCAGAAGAACACAAAGGCGCTTGTCTTATAGACTGTATCTTTTGTGATAAAGACATTCCTTGTCACTGAACCCTTCCGAATCTTTTCATACAACTGTTTGGACGAGCTTTTGATGTGCTTGAGCTTAATATTTCTTCATTAGAGCAAACACTGCTCTAAAGAAAATACTACAATACACAGACTATTCAGGCTGCAGGACAATCCCCACAGGGAATCCAGTCTTCCTTTGAAATGTAAAGCACCTTCAATTTATGTGAACATAATAGCAATTCCTTTTCTGGGGCATAGGTCCTGTATCCTGGTGTCTGTAGCATTAACCCTGGTGCCCAGCAGACACTCAGGGATGAATAAAGCCAGGAAAAGGTGTGCTGTGAGCACTCTTCCTGGTCCACTTTCCTGGCCCCTCTCAATCTTCATCCTAAAGGGTTGCAGGTGATTCATGCCAGACTAATGTGAGCATACCGCAGTGATGGTTTTACAAGAGTGGGAAACTGTGAGCTGAGTAGGGCAAAGCAGAAGCATTGTTTACATTCATTTTCTTTATTTAAAGTGAGGTTGACATGTATGTTTCCAATGGACTCATCCAGTTGAAGATTAATGGTGTCCAAGCCCCAAAAGATGTTCCATACACATCTAATTCTGGTAAGAGACTCATCTTTATATTTTGTTTAATCTTTTCGGATCTTTTGAAGAAGGAAAGGACATGATCTGCAAACACCTCTAAAGATAAAGATCAGCTTAATTTGAGAAAAAATTAGATGATTTTAACATATCTTCATGCAAGCTTTCATATGGGGTGGAAAGAAAGATGAGCAAAGAAAGAGATGCTGGGTTGTGGTGTGTTTGATGATCCCAGAGACTCATAGAACAAGCTTGTGACAGGGCTTCAGCATGTTCCAGGCCAGAGCGCATGTCTTTCTCATTCCCCCCATGTATTTCAAGATACATTAGAGCCTGCATTATGTCCTCGGGAACTTAACAAATGGTTCAGGCTGAACCCTAAAACAGTAACTTCATTTTAGAGGAAATCTTATTTTGCTTTTTTGTTGCAGATGCAAGCATACTGATTAGCAGAGAAGAGGAAGGACTGGTATTAAAAGCCCCAGATTACGGCATAGATAAACTGTATTATGATGGGCATAGACTTCAGGTAACTTTTAAAAATTATTTTCAGTGACTTTATTTTTAGAAGAAAAACATTTATGTGCACTTTTATTTCCACAAAGATTCAGATTGCTTTCTGGATGGCTGGAAAAACTTGTGGCATTTGTGGGAAATATGATGCTGAGAAGGAAAGAGAGTATCAAATGCCCAGTGGATATTTAGCTAAAGATGCAGTGAGTTTTGGTCAGTCTTGGATCATCTCAGAAGACCCCTGTGCTGGAGGTACTAAGATTCTAATCATAATATCATTGCAGTAATGTCATTGCATTCAACTAATTAATTAGTCACATGAATAAGTGGTTTATATTAATTGTAGCACAATCATCTCATTTTTTGCCATTCCGTGATTAATGACCCCAGACTAAAAAAAGAAAAAAATCTTGATTTTCCCAAGTTTAGTAGTTCACTGCAAGTTTTGGTTCTGTTGTATTTTTCTAGCAACTTCTCATGCACTGTGTAGTTACCTCAAGATTGTGTGTTCAACTTAAAACTCCCTAGGATGATAACTTAGTATGGAAAGTAGGTAGTTTGACTGCTGACTGTTGTGGTTTGACTCTGGCTGGATGTCAGAGATTCACCCACAGCCACCTTTTATCTTCATTCCCTCCCTCCCCCACCATAAAAACAGAGAAGAGAGGAAAAGAAAAAAAACCTGAAGGGGTCTGTCACAGGCAAAACAAGCTATAAGTGGGGAATATAAAGGATTTATTTATCTCTAACAAGATCAGAGCTTAACATGAGAAGTATCATCTTAAAGGCACCCTTTTTTTCCCTACCCCTCCTTCTCTTACACAGATACCACATTCCCTGGCAGTGGGCCCAGCCAGGAACTGGCTGGCGTAACCTCTGCTAGTTAGCACCCCCGCTGGTATGAAAAAAAACACAAACCCCACATTCAAACCAGCACACTGAAAAAAGACATTTTATGTCATTCTTGATAGTTCCATTCTTATTTTCATTCTGCTATTTCCAGGGTTTTAGTTTGGACAAAAAAATACTATCTAGTCCTGGCTATCAAACTAGAGGGCATTCAATGTGGGAAATACCTGTTTTAATTTTCTCAGGCTGAAGATTAACTTAATCTGAAAACTTCAGCCTGGGAACAACTGGTTGATAGTGACTGATTGTTCTAACCATCCAGGTTCTATAAAAAACAACAACTTATTTGTAACATTAAGGTGAATTACACATTTTCTTTGGAACGCAACCCTTCAGGCATGTGTTGGCCTTCTTTGGAATATATTCTTAAGTCAAACTCTTCTGGGGGGACTTGGAAAATGTGGACCATAGGGCTTAAGAGCTAAGCTACTCAGCCATGGCAAGGTAGGTGTGATGCTGCTTACAGTGCAGAACTGATATATGGATGTGTAGGAGCCACTACTGCCCCAAAAGTACTGTCATAGTACAGGTAAAGTTGAATGTCAGCTGACCAAGTTTTTCACATGTATCTTTTGGATTTGGACACCTGTGTGCCACCTAGATCCCATTTGATAAGCCTCTGTCCTTGCAACTGTGTCCCACATCTCATTTTCTCACAGCCTAGGCCTTTGACAGAAAATCGACTCAGTTCGATCAGATTAGCTTCACGTAGCTTGTGTCACTTTATTCATCCATTGATCTTAGTTTTTGCTAATTCTACAAATTAAGTCAAAAAGGTTATTTATTTAAACTCTGTAGGTGCTTTACGAGAACTCATATTTTGTAGCTTGTAAGCTGCAGCGCCAATTTGTCAAAATTGAGAGGACAGTTGCATTTGAGAAGACGTCAGCAAAATGTTTCTCTGTGGAGCCAGTTCTTCGCTGTGTAGAAGGCTGTTCAGCAACCTCCACTGTTCCCGTCTCCGTGGGCTTCCACTGCGTACCAGCCGGTGAGTCTGCGGAGAGGGAACCCGTGAGCAACACAACCAGGGCTGTGAACAGCGCTGAGGTTCTCCGTACTAACACAGGAGGACCTCGATGTACAACCACCCCCCCGACCTGCTCTCTTCTCTCCCCTTTCTGGTTCACAGACTCCGCTCTCAGCCTGGAAGGGCAGCTTAAGCTGGGCCAGAAGTCCGAGGACATCGTGAGCTCGGTCTCTGCTCACACGGCGTGTTCCTGCCGGCAGCAGCAGTGCCCGGCCTGAGCTCCCTCAGGACCCGCTCGCTCCGGGTGTCGTGTGGGCACGGCTGCTTCGGGTAGAGGGGACAGGCCCCGGCCCCTTCGGGGGAACGCTCTGCTCTGGTTCTTCTCGAGATCTTGAAAACGACCCGGAACACCTCCTGCCGGGTGTGACCTTTCAATAAACAGTTGTTCTCTAAACTCGCGCTCCCGAGGTCATTTCTCCCTGCAGACGCGGCCCAGACCTGCCCACAGCCACAGCTGCGGGACGGCCCCGCCCCGGGCTCACATCACACCGCCCCGGGCTCACATCTCACCGCCCCGGGCTCACATCGCNACCCGGCGGCTCCGCAGTTCGCCCGGGGATTGCCCGCTCCAGGGTCGGGCGTGACGCTGTGGGTGGGGTTGGTGTGCAGGGCAATGGCCGAGCCGGGCCGCGGTCGGTGTGGCAGCCGCTGTCCCGGTGCCTGCGGGGCTGCCCCGGCAGAGGGAGGGAAAGGAGGGAGGCACCTGTGCCAGCTGCTCCCCGGAGGCGCCGGGCACCCACCTGTGTGAGAAGCACGGGGAAAACAGTCGTCCTGCTGAGGAGTGTTGGGGGCTAATGAGGGTGCTTTTTACCCATTTTCCAGGTCTTTGTGTTTGATGTTGGAAAAGAAACCTGGAAATTCTATGACTGGTCGAAAATTACAACTGTGGCAGCTTTTGGAAAGTACGATCCCGACCTCATGTGCTATGCCCACTCTAAAGGCTCCAGGGTAGTGCTGAAAGGTTGGTAATATTGGGAAGGTGTGGATATTTATGATTGCTGAATGAGAGCACAGTGAACATAGAGCTGTGCTTGACATTTCACATTTAACTGTATGCAGAGTGCAATCAGAAAGAGGATTCATTAATAAGGCTGTAACACACAGAGGACTGTAATGTCTTGACATTTTCCATGTGCTGATATGCAGGGCATTAAAACCAACAGTGGCTTTTGCCATCCCAGTGACATCTAAATGAAAGTTCTCTAACACGGAACATCACAGCTATGGACAAAGAGGATAGGAAAAGCCTGTAGAAAATAGTTACGTATATGGCTCTGTATTCTGGATGTTATGTGAAGTATCCAATAGGATAAGGGAAGGGATTTTAGGTAATTTTTAGTATTTTGCACTTAAATCAATCCCACTCTATTAGGAAGTGGTTGAGTTTTAAAACATGAATAGTTAGGAACTCTTTTCAGGTACAGATGTGGTTTAAAAAGACAAAGTCCATTACAGCTCCCGTGTATCAACTTTTGGCTCTGTTGAGGCAAAATCAGAATCCAAGACCATAGTGTGGAAAGCAACGAAGACTAAATATAAAAGTATTTTTCTCTAAACAATCCCTCTGTTCTCAGTGGAAATGCTAAAAGAATATTGATTTTAAGAACTGTAGTTTACAGTGACTAAAAGAATATTACGCAGAATTAAGGAAATTAAAATTATAAGAAACATCCAAAAGGAACTTAATTTTAACCACCACTGTCTCCAAGAAGTTTGGTAATCTCTCCTGGGATGGATTCTCAAAATCATGCTTGAGGAAAAGTTAACTTCTTTGTATTTTATCAGTATCAGCATTTTTTTATTTAGCGTTTAAATTTGTTGGTTTAGTAAAGATAAGCCTTTCCTTCTTACTACCACTGTGCTGTAAATGCATGTTAACTCTTGAAGGGTTCTTGTCTAGGTGATGTACCTCTTAAGGAAATTGTTGATCCTGCTAAGAGAGCAACGTGGATATCCCAACAGGTGGACCTTGCAAAAAAACAGTATATGGATGGAATTAATATAGATATAGAGCAAGAAGTTAACGAAACCTCCCCTGAGTATTATGCATTGACAGAGCTTGTTAAAGAAACTACAGAAGCTTTTCACAGAGAAATACCAGGATCACAGGTAATAACAATGTTCCTTATACAAACATGAAATGCAAGGGGTTTGGCAATGCTGTTAGCATATGTATATGAAAAAGTTTATGCAGCTCTAACTATGATATTCTCATGAATGGTTAATTATGAATGTTAGCTGTGATATGCTCTTTTAAGAATCACTCTTTTTGACCTGTATGAATTTAAATTGAAGATGGGCTTCACTGAGATTTATGGATAAAATGTTACTGCCCTGTGTGAACTGGCAGCTGTTACTGTGACCTATGAATCATTGAAAGTAGGGCAAATACAGTACAGCCTTCTGGGACAAAAGCTTGACAGTGTTTTGGTAAACCCATCTCTAAACCTTTAAGGATTTGCATCGTGCTTCATATTTTTGGTCAGATGGTTTTCAAATTATATTTTAGTTTCTTTGGTGCTAGGTATTCCCTAGTGGGGTGCTCACTTTATCATTTAGGGTTTATCAGCTGAGCAGCTTCTGCTATAGTAGTTCATTACTATCAAGGTCTGTTAAACTGCAACATTTGGGAAATACTGTCTTTAAAAGTTCCAGCTTTTTTTAAAAAGAGGAAACAAGTGCTTAAGGGCCATACGTGATAGTAACTTGTGCATTTTTCCTTCAGGTAACATTTGATGTGGCTTGGTCTCCAGCATGCATAGATAAAAGGTGCTACAACTACACTGGGATTGCAGATGCCTGTGACTTCCTATTCGTAATGTCATACGATGAACAGAGCCAGATCTGGACAGACTGCATTGCAAAAGCCAATGCTCCTTACCTGCAGACTTTAGTTGGTGAGGACAAAGTGTCTCCCCAGGAGTCAGAACATTTCCATTTGTTCACATGAATAGACAGAAGATATTGCCATTTCTTTGAATTTATTTTTTTGGTTGCATTGAGGCCTTTAAGTGTGCTCAAATATGTGTTGTCCTAACAGGAAAATAGCATCTCTCATCGTTGTGACACTTCAGGGAGACTTTTGGCAGTCGTATGCTGTTACTTGTAAAGTGTAGCCCTCTTGAGTGTGAAGAACACTTTAGAATGGCAAATGGCAGCCAGAGCAGTAGTGTCTGCGTGGGCCTGCAATGAGCCTGAAACATTTCTCTTGCCCTTGTGAAATTCTGCTAAGGGCAGATGTGAACAACTGGAGCAGTTATGAGGATCTCAGCAGAACAGGCCTCTCTAAAGAGGGTGTGCAGGTGGAGCTAAAGGGGAACTTGCACTTTGGCCTCTGTCTGGGGATCATTCAAGTCCTATATTGGCTCTGATTGTAGATTAGTTGTAAGGATAAAAAGCATAGGAAAAGGAAATAATGCATATTAATTTTTATTTCCTTCACATCTAGGATATGAGGAGTACATTAGTATGGGCATTGATCCTAAAAAGCTTGTGATGGGTGTCCCCTGGTATGGCTATGACTATGTCTGCCAAAACCTATCTACGGTAAGGTGAAGATTATTCATTTGCAATCATGCTGTTAATATTTTACTTGGAAAGATATGACTAGATTTTGGAATTCTTGTTTTTGGATTAGGATCCACTGTGATCTGGTGGGTAAGAGCATAAAGGTGGGGCACAAGACAGACCTTTTGCTTAGCTGGTAACTGATGAACAGTGTGTTACCAGAGAAGGCATTTTATCTCCTTAGGCAACCTGAACTCCATGATATTCAAGCATGATGTTTGACTAAGGAGCTGTGAGTGTTATCTCTACGAGAAGAAATGATGTCCAAAGGCCCTACAACACTTGTATGTGCCTTCTCAACACTATCACTAAGCTCAGTGCTTAAAGACAAGTGCAACAAACCATAGCAAACCTATGACTGTTAAAGCATAGCTGTTTATGGAGTCTCGAAAAACATACTTATGAAAAATGAAAGAGTGAATTAAAAGGGGAAACAATAACTGTATAAGCTGAATGATAGCCAGCCAATCCTGCATTACTAGAGAGGAAACAAAATGTAACTGTTTTAGTTTACTTCTCTCTATAAATAGTGTATCTGCCAGAGTCACTTGAAGGTTAGGAATTTTTGAGACCCTAATGCCTTTTGTGAATTTTCTTGCCTGTACTGGTCGTTTGAAGTTCAATTACTATATCTGTGTAACCTGAAACTCGTGGCTTCTGCTTTTTTTTTTTTTAAGGATCATGTTTGTTCCCTTTCCAAAGTGCCTTTCCGTGGGGCTCCTTGCAGTGATGCTGCAGGCAAACAGGTGCCCTATGGAATTATCATGAAGCAGGTGAACAGTTCTCTTTCCGGGGTGCTGTGGGATGAGGTACAGAAGTCTCCATTTTATGAATACAAGGTAAGTGTCTTTTCCTAAGTGTCTGTCCCGTGTTGTGGAATAACATGAGCCACACTTCTTTGACTGTTAAGTTTTGAGGATTATATTTTTCCTTTTATGCTTTCTATTTACTTTTTTCAGTGTAGCAAAGCATTACTGGACTTTGTATCTTGAATTTCTAGGGCAAAAGAGGGGTGCAGTGCCCGAAAACTACAGGAGTAATAAAGATCTTTATTACTTTGCAGATTTACTGAGATACTGTACCATGTAAAAAAGGACATTTTGGCTAAAAGAAATCCTATAGTTCCGTTCTTCACTGTTATAATGACTTTTATGAGGCGATGAGTGATTTAAACTAAAACAGATTCTGAGATGCTCCTAAGTTTTTCTAACTCAGTGCCTTGCATGCACGTTCTCTTCTGCATTTGCTTTCTGCATAGACATAGTGAGAGTCCATAAATGATTGTGCTTACAAGAAAACTTCAGTCTATTCACCTTTTCTTGTTTCTTTAGACACAATTTTAAGTTTCACATGTACATGATTAAAAGGAGTTGTAACCAATAACCAGGTCTAAGCCACATAACTTTGATTTTATAACCTCTTCTAAAACTGTTTATTGCTTAAAAAACCCACTTAATCTCTAGCTAAATTCACCTGTAATGTTAGTGTATCTGAAATTTTAGCTGTATTTTTAAAAATATTAAAATACAAATTAGCTGTCTTTTCATCTAACTTCACTTAACATGTGTTTTATAACTTAGATTCTACAATAAAAAATAGCCAAGTTTAGAATTTTTAACTGTCCTGTGTGAAAAATAATTGGTAAATCAAGAAAATATCATTATGTAAATCCACACAGGTTGTGTATCTCAGTTTTTAATTATACTTTTAACTGTGTTCAACAGAAAATGTAATCAAACCCCAATGAACTTTAATGCATCATGTTTATGTAGATAAGTACATACTGCCACTAGTGTTCCATGTTTTTTCTAGGATTCTCTTGGTCACTTCCACCAAGTATGGTATGATGACCCTCGCAGCATCTCTCTAAAAGCAGCATATGTGAAGAATCGAGGTTTAAGAGGCATTGGAATGTGGAATGGAAATAGTCTTGACTATTCCAGGGAAACTGTAGCAGAACAACAAACTGAAGCAATGTGGCAAGCTCTGACACCATAAGAACTACGTGAACCTGTGATTTAGAATGATGAGAATTGGTAATTTTTAATTTTGGCTTATACTATCATGGATTTTGACCTTACATAAACAAACTACAATGACAAAAAAATCCAAGAACTAGACAAATTAATTTTATTTTATATGCAAAGCTGTATTTTCATTTTTCATAAAGTTCCAATGTTGCTTTACCCGTGGAGTTTTCTCAAGGACTGCTCATCTTTTTCAGTTTTCACAGTCACCATACTTTGGTTAAAGCTTGAACACAGTGTGTATTTGGTAACAAATAAGGGGAATTTACAGGGGCAGCCTCTTAATGATCCTTTGCTAAGGCTGCCTTGTGCAGGCAAGTGTTCATTCTGGGATTGCATGGTGCAGGCTCAGACTTCTGACTTCTCAACTATATTTCAGCTAAGTCACTCTAAAATCACCTTAAACAGAGTACTGGAGAGATGGATTGTTGCTTACATGCAACTTGGTGAAACTTGTGTCTGCACTTAATTCTACAGATTAAAAGATTATAATTTATAGACTGAAGAAATTACGTAACAGGAAGTTGTTGCCATTAAGATTTTTATCAGACTTGTTGTTAGAAAAGAGTATTCAATGAACCCCAGATTCACCATATTTATGTATCACAAAACTTCCTTAGTTCCAAAAGCCAAAAATTTTGGAGAGGATGATGCTTTCTTCCATTGCAAATCATTCCACTTCCTGAAGACTAGAATTCAAAAGCTTATTTAATGACCTGCAAATCTATTAATCTATTTTTCCACACACTAAGAGTCATTCAAAATCCTGTTGTTTGTTGTTATGGGTTGTTGTCTTTGAGATAATAGTTATTATTAATAGTTATGTTTTCTTTCTAGTTCATATTTCCATTAAAAGATTGCCTATGTAAAGCTTTTTAAAGTGCCTGTAGTGCTTTAAAGATTGGCTGGTGTTTACAGGGGGTTTTTTGTTCAGTAAAATGCTGTCTCCACTGAGGTTGGTAAACAATGTTGCCTGTCTATGCTTTACTTATTCTACAGTTTCCAACCCACACTGCTTGTCTGCTTCTCAGAACTGTTTCACAACCAAATTAAAGTGCAACTGTGCCCTGCTTAAGCAGCTCCATTAAATAAACAATTAATTTAATTAGATATATGTAGTCAGTTGTGAGTTTGGGGGTTTTTTGAGGAGGAAGGGGTGTTTGCTGGTTGGATCGTTTTGTTTCCTGTTTTGTTTAGGTTTCTTTGAATGGTTGGGGTTTTTTTTCCCCTCTTGCTATGTAAGTTACTGTAGTATAGCAGCACTACTATAATGGCTACTGAGGAAAAGACTAGAAACCACCATATGAATTGTCTGACTGCTTGATACTACTGCAGGTGATGGAAAGCAGAAGGTGCAGCCTACTGCTCTTGTATAAAGAAAAAAATTCCCTTGAAAAATCAGCAGGATTTTTTACTAGCCTGTACGTTTAAGGAAATACAGCTAAACTATATGTATGTATATATATATATACACACACATTTACGTACTGAGAAAAAGGTTGTAGTTTTAATAGTTGTAGTTTTAATAATTAGTTTAGTGCTTTAGCACTAAAATCTTTGTTAAAGCTTGTCTTCAAGAAAATAAATTGGGTAATGGGTGGTTTGACTTGGGACACTTTTAAGTTAATCTTTTGAGAACTGCATCATTTTACCATATTTATTTCCCATGGATGTTTCACTTCCAGTAATAAATACAACCTTGATAGCTTTTTAGGAATAAAAAGCTTTATTTATAAAAAGCTTTTAGGAATAACATGTCAGGAATTTTTTAATTCCTGGCATGTTATTGTTCTGCTTAATGTAATAATATCTGGTTTGCAAAGAGGCAAACAGAAAAACTAGGAAAAAATTCCTATGAAGAAGTTTCTGATTCCTCTCTCAGAGAATTCTTAATCTTCGCACATGTTTGAGCTTGGATTTAAGGAAAAACAGACTGTGCAATGGTGGAAGTTGAACCAGGATCATCATTATGCTTTGTCAAGAGAAAGCTTGTTTCTTCCTCTAATTACAGAAAAGTTAATTTCCATGTGACTTTCCTAATAAGAGAGGGAACAAAAAAGGCGAGATATGAAATAAAGTGAGATTATCTGAGATTTTGTTTATAATTCATAATAAGATGATAATAATATATTGGTAACTTATTAGATGACAAAACTGTAATGTGCATGCCTGAAAATAAGAACAGGAGTTTGTGGATTATAGTTTGATTGGCTTAGTAACTATTTTGTTAATCAAAAACCATCAGCATAGCACTGTGATGTTACACAATTCACTTATTTGCACTTTAAAGGTAGCAGCTTAGTTTTAGACACATTACCAGCTTAAACTGTATGTTTAAGTAGCTGACTAATGTTACTGTAAGAGTGAGATTTTTAAAAGAAGTGAGCTGCAAGACCTCAGTAGCCTAGTATACAAAGTCCACAGCATTTATACATTTGATGTCTTTTTACAAGGTAACTTCAAGAACATACAAACAAATGCTCTGAAAGTCTCATCTCCTATGTACATTAAAGAGCTCCTGTAGCCTTTATGGATGTTAAAGTAATGGCATCTTAAATTCCTGATTTTCTAGACTGGAGAATTAAAGCTGAATGAATCTTCTGTCAGTTCCACCCTCAGTGCTCCTAAATCAGATGCTGCCTGCTTTCTCATCTGCAGAAGAACCAGCAATTTAAGGAATGGCAATTTAAAGAAGTTTTTTGGAGCTGACAGGCACGTAGGTTTACATAGCTAAGATTGAACTTTATGAAGGATGGCTGAATACAGGATACATCTTTCATCTTTAAAATTTTACATGTCAAATTAGATAGCCTAGTTCTAGCACTGCTTTCTTCTGTACTTTGCCTTGATGTTTTTGAGACAACTGCAAAATTAATTGTTCTCACCACTCCTTGTTATACAACAGAGGGGTCATAATGCGTACACTCACCCTGGAGTACCCAGTAAAGAGGGGTATGGGAAATCCTATTTCAAGCTTTTATAGCCAAAAAGCTATCCCGTGTAAAGGCCCATACTATCATCTTCCCACCATAAAGAGTCAGAAGCATCACTTTAACAGAATAAAGCACATGAAGAGGATTGCCATTTGCTTGGACAGCCACTCTCATTTTTTGCAGATTTTTTAGGGTTTTTTTCCCTTTATACAATTTTTTTTTGCCTTAGCCGTGGTCTATTTATTACTGATCAGTTTCTCACCACACCAAGTGTATTTCTTCAATGACTTTTGGAATGAAATGGGGATTTTATGAAAAAAATTTTGAACCTTAACTTACAATCTAAGTTGTTTGAATGCCGTACATTCAAAATCATCTAATAAACTTGTGTTGTGGAGTAATTTGGCACAAGTACTAAAGTTACTTATAACTTTATAAAAGTGTTTTTTTTTTTATAAACACCATAAAACTAACAGCATGAAACAAGAACTGTTCAGCAAATATTTACATGATCTAATAATTAGGAAGATCTAATGTTTTTTACACATTGTGACATTTTGACTGTTTTAATTAAAAGGCAGAGTTAATTTCTGAGTTTCATTTTTTGTATCATCTAGCTTTCTCTGCAGTTGATCAAGTTCATGCTGCACTGCAATAATCCAGATGATTGTGTAATTCTGTGTGAAACAACAACAAAACTTCAAGTGCAGCATTAGTGCATCTCTTCCTTCACTGGGTGCTACATCACCACTCGGAAGTAATCCTCTTGACTCCTTTCAAATCCCCTTCTTTCCTGCCTGACTGCCGCCTGCCAGGCCAGCACGTAGCTCACGAGGGGTGGAGAGCATCCTAACAGCTCATTAAATCCTGCCTATCTTCTCTGGCTGCTGCCAGTACATCACTGCTGTATGCCTGGCAAATTGTACATATCCTTCACGTAAGGCCTCTTTGTGCCTTGCCGGGGAGACCTAAACCCCCCTGCTCTGCCCTCCAAAAGGAATAATAACATATCAGAAGAAAGCTAGTAATGTAATATAAACTATATTCTTACTTTGTATATATTAATTTCAAGATAGCTCAAATAATACACATTTGTGTATAATATACACTCTTAGATTGTACATACACAAGGAAGGGATATTTATTTTTCCTAGCCTAGCCTCAGATCTGCCAACAAACTTGCTTCCAGTAATGCATTTAGAAAATTAGCAGATACCACTACGTATTAAGAAGGGTGTTTCTCCCTTTTTTCTTTTTCTAGTACCTCTCTGAACTTCCTGTGAAACTTGCAGTTGCACAATAGTTTAG
The DNA here is from genome assembly GCA_013390025.1 of Pitta sordida. NCBI lineage: Eukaryota > Metazoa > Chordata > Aves > Passeriformes > Pittidae > Pitta > Pitta sordida. The sequence continues at coordinate 477,149 of WEKX01005328.1, read as the reverse complement.
GTGCAACCACTTCAAAAGCCTCAGACACTTCTCTTGTCCTCCAATTTCATTACCTCTGTATATGAACTCTGGGATGACTGGAACAATATAGAACTGAAAAATTTGTTCATCATTATTATATATCATTAATCATACTGAACAGAAGGGGATTTGTTAAGAGAAGGTACAAACATGAAGCAGAAAGAATCAAATGCTCAGACTCAAGCACTTCTGCAGTCCTTTAGAGACAAACAGGCTGGAGGAATTCTATACCTCAGATCATTGCAGGGTATTTGGCTGTTAAAGCTGATTTACAAATTATTGGTTGGTGATGAATTGGTTTCTTTGATTTATATCTTATACAAAAACCCCAAAATAAAACAAAAACCAAACAACACCAAACAACAATCTGTATAAAGAGGTAATAAATAATACAAGCAAATACCTTGGGGTTTGTTGCTTTGTTTGGGTTTTTTCAGCCATCTCTGGCTTCCAATCACAAGAGCACTTTCTGGCAGTAAAGCTCTAAATCTTGTCGCAGTTTTTATAAAGTGTCCTCAAGTGAAACTGTAGCTTTCTGGGTTTCAAAGAACTTTTTCCATTCCTCAGGAACTGCACAGGAAGACAGTAACAGTTATGTTCATCTTATCACCAGGTCTGCTGGAGACAGTCAGGAGCAGCTGATCCCACAGGATTCAGCTGGCCAATGCACACACTGAAACATGGCAGTAGGTTTCTTTTAAAAAAATATTTAAAGAAAAATCATTAAAATTACTGTCACTGCAAATGCAACTGAATCTTCACACAGTTGCCTGCAATAAAAAGGCCCTTATCTGCCCACCAAGGTAAAACATAAGGTCCAAGCCCAAAGTTTCATTCAGCCTGCCTGTTCTGCAGGTTTCAGCTGCACAGCAGTGCTCCAGGCCTGTGAAGACTGGTATGCCCAGCAGTCCGAAGTCCACAGCTTTACTGCAGCACTGTAGATTTATGCAAAATTTGAGCTCTTTGTGGCTAATTTTTGAACAACTTAAATTTACCCAAAATAACTCAGCTGTTGGAGGACTATACTGTATGTAAGTGAGAGTGACTTAGCATGGCATTCTTAGGGGGATATTCAATACAGACTGGATTGCTGTTCTTGCAGAATATGCTCTTTCCTTAATACCTTGTGAAGAAAGTGCATGCTTGCAACATGCACTTACTTATTAAATTCTATAGGTCTGATAAAAACAATTTAGAGGGAGAGGCGCTTCTTAAGGAGTCTGCAGAAACCTTGTGAAATAACCTGGAAAAGAGAATTTAAGACAATGCAGGAGTCATTTAGGTCTTATCATCTCAGCAAGGTAAAGTGGCTCACCCTGCAGCTCCATGCTACTACAGGGTAACTGCATCAAGTACCCAAGTACAATTTCACCATGCTGTGGAGTGCAGTGTAGGCAGGTCCTGAGACAGTAACTGAAAGAACTGGCTTGTTGTCTCTAAGCACAGGTTGAGATGTCCAGTGATTTAGCTTCATTTAAGGACAAAAAGAAAGCTCTCAAAACTTCAGAATTATTAAACCTCATTTCTGTATAACTGGAATGGGACTTAGGTAGGATAGTTTTAAGTATAAACTTGGAAACAATTTTACAAAAATATTCACGTGGGATTTGAATGAGATTGGACCTGGTTAAAAACCAAGGTTTGCCAAGCTTGTCACAACAGGCTTGTAACTTCCTTACATTATGCTGCATATCATTAGATAGGAGTAACAAAAATTATTATGCTGCAATTTACTTGGAGCCCTATCAACACTGTAAAAACCTCTCTAAACAGCAGCTAAAGGCAGAACTAGAAGACGTCAGCTGCCCCAGGCCTCAAAGAGTGAAACAGTAGCTCTTTGGGCACTGCTTATACACAAGACATAACTTGAATAGTTTATAAAAGCTAGGATAATTTTAAATTTATAAGACTGCCACAAAAAAAAAAAGAAGGAAACATTGCAACTTTGAATTTTCCAGCATGCTGTTATACAAAGGAGTGTTCTCAGAACTATTAATCAGCAAATTGCTCTCTCTGTAATTAGCTCACTGACAAGGACACAAACATTTTCACATTGGTTTCAATTTCTCCATCATTCCAAATTCCAAAATAAATTAAAAGCCTACCTTGGTATCTCCTCAGCTTGTTTTGTTCCAGTAGCCCTTTAGTTTTTTTGATCAGTTCTCTAGTTTTTTCCATTTGCCTTCTATCTTCCTTCATTTCTTGCAATTGTTCTACCATCTTGTTTTCTAAGGATATTAGAATTATATTTAGCAAGCATCTAAATACTCTAAGTAGGAAGGATCAGTCAAGATTTTTGTAATGCACTCATCACAAATCATGCCAAAAGCTCTGTCAGAACAAGCACTAGGACTTGTTTCATTTTAAAAAAGGATGTCTAACTTTTCATCATGGCTGGTGCTTTAGAAAAAGCCACCCAAACAAGAAATAATCCTTTTATATATTTCGAAAATGTATCACTAAAATTAAATAGATATATATACACTCCATACGCTGAAAACTCTTGCCACATGAAGCCAAAACCCCTCCAAAACACTTATTTCCTACTCAAAACACATTGCAGTATCAACTGTAGTGAAGTCTTGCCTTAAACTCCAGATGTTCCTAGGCAGGACAGTAACTCACCTCTTCCCTGTCTGCAACAACAGGTCAAACACTCATCTTCTCCCTGTCCTCTTCCACCACAGCAGAGGATCCTCAGCAATACTGCTAAGATGTTTGCTCTGCTACATTCTCACTTCAGCCTGCAGAATTTCATCTGATCTCTCTTCTTTAGTCCTTCCACCCACAATCCAAAGCTGGGGTTTCTGGCGCTGGGAACCTGCCACGCTCTAGGCCAGCCCATGCAAACATAAATGCCTGGAATTTTCCAACCACAAACGAAAATTTGTAACAATACTGTGAATTAATGTATGTACAAATTCTTTCATAAAACAGGTATTTGTGTCTTCACTGACTCTTCAGTCTTAACTACATTTTCACTTCCCTGCAATTTCTTGGAATCATGTACTTACTTGCTGCCTGAATTACAGGAACTTGAGTTGGATTTACAGAAAGTGCCAGAAAAGGTGGACTAGGAGATGAAATATATTCTTTTGGACAAGTAAAATAATTTTGCTTGTTTTCATCTGCCTGTGGAGACAGAAGACAACTCTAAGTACATAACCATAATCCTGAATAGTTTATGTATTAGGCATATGCCCTGAGTGAATGGGAGGGCCAAATTTGAATTGTACATATAAGATTTTTTACTGTTACCAGTACAGAATTACTAAATTACACACAGCTGGACCACTGCATAAAATGAGAATGCTTAACACTTACATCACAGAGACCATACAGCCAAAACCACAGACCATTGCTAATTGTTCTTTTCCATGTCCGTAACCCCACAAGTTACTGATACTCCCATGCAAGACCGGGAATTAAGGGCCTTAAAACTGTCATCTGGTTCATTGATTATGAACTCAAAATCTGTCAATTTCTAAACTAAAATTTGTAATTGCAGATTTTCAATTTCGTTGTGTATTTTCATGGAACTCCATTACAGGCTGCAGCTGATAGTGACAGGTATTACATTGTGTACTTGCAGGTGGGTGCTGACTCTTCCGAAATACGTTCGTATTCTGATAATATTAATAAATCCTACCTATGTTTCAAATTACTTTATAGTTGTTTGGCATGAGAAACCCCAAATTTATCCCATATGAAATTATAAAATCATCATCAACATAGCTAATAAAATATTACTGTAAAAATTGTTTAAAAATCACACTGATTTATACAATAATTTATAAAATTATTGTATAGGTTGTTCCTGTTATATTATAACCACAGTTATAACTTCTGATGATTTAAATGTGCAGAAATATAGTTGATATTCATTAGCAAATCTGCTAAGTAGCAGTGCATGAATTAACTTTTCTCAATTATTCTCAGGTCTACTTCTGAGTAGTAATGAGTTACCTGTTTCTAGGTGGAGGACTAGATTTATTGCTCAAGATCACGAGGAATCTGTTACCTTGAAAAACATACCTGAATATCCAGTTTTTCACCAAGATCAGCTATACACTTCCTAGTTCCATGTTGCTGCAAGCTGAACATAAAATCAAAGAAGCAAGAGAAAATTCATGTAATGAAATGCTTTCCCCCCCATTTGCTTCCATTTAATTGATGTCTGTAAAATAATTTGTAGCTGTGAAATAATATTATCCATTATTTTAGAAGATTTGTTATTTACTAACCTTTGGTATTTGTGTACATACTCTGTAGTTTGATCTTCCATTATTTTAAGAATTTCAGCATCCTGTGTTCCATCTCTTCTTAATTTGGTGTCTTTCTAGTGCTCATTATTTTCCATGTTTATCAGTTCTGTGATAAGATAGTCATGACAAAAATATATGTATATTACGCTCACAAAAAAACCAGCTGTTTTGACTGTCAGTGCTTGGACTTTCCAACCTGCGTTGGAAATTCAGTGAATCAATGCAGCAAATAATGTTATCTTTAGGATTTGGAAATGTTCCATGAATAACGTAAGAAAGAAATAAAAAAAAAATTAAAAGGCATTTTTATTTTAAGAATTTATTTCTGATTAATTCTGGTAATTAGTACAAGAAACATTATCATGGATAAAGAAACCACTTCATTATTTCACCTTTCCTGAATAAATTCTGTATCTGACAACTTCTGCCTTTCAGAGACTGAAGATTCCTTACAAACTGGAACCAAACAAATGGAGAGCAAAATGTTTTGAGTTTAAAACTTCACAAATAAATTTCGGAATAACTATTCATAGCCTCCAGTATCCATAAGATACCTAATTTTAATGGAAGTAGTGGTTGGTAGATTTCTTCCAAACAGCACCCTCTATTTTGGCACAGAACTGGGATGTAGTTAATGTGCACTTTAAACCCCTACTCTCACCTGTCAGGTGTAGGAATGCCACTGTTCAATAGCATGTAAAACATGACATGTGAGGGAGGGGAGGAAACACTTCTTCAACAGTAACTTAGCCATGGATGATAAAGAACGTAAAAGTGACTAAATGCTTTTCCTTATACACTTAAAGTGAGATTTTTACAACTTAAAATTTCCGTTGAGTTACGGGTTCATTATCCCCCAATCTTTATACATAGTATCTGATTAGTAATTTTTTGATCTAAGTAAGATTAGATAAATGCATCAATTATAATAAAGTAGTTTTCTATATCAGTATACAGTGATAAAGAAGGACTCATACAAGGTAAAACTGCATCTCTTTGAAAGATATTATCATTATTTTAAAAAATACAATATTGTTCTGATAGTGATATTCCAACTCCTGCTTTATATACAGATTTCTTAAAACAAATTACTTCAGTTCCAGTTCTGTTTCTTGCTTTGCTTTCACCTTGAAAGATAAAGAACGAAAGATAACAAACACAAAATTTTCTTATCAGTAATGTTGCATATCATTTAATTCCTATATTCTCGTACCATTTTTACATACTGCATTTTTTTATAACCAACACTGGCCTCATGGGAGAAAAGAAACTGATTGCCATTGTATTTTCTGACATAGTTCTGAAACTTCATTTATTTTTCAAAATCTTAATCAGACCCACAGGAGTACACAAATTTTTTTTTCTTGTTTGCACTTCTTATGGTTCAAAGGACCTGATCCAACAGTCATAGGAATAGAAAGTTTTCAACTTTCTTTATCAAAAGTTGCTTCAAGACGAATCTGGATAGAAATTCTGAGTCTCACATAATTTTCTCTATTCACCTGATACAATACTGCAAAGTATTTAATGTATATGGGGGAAAATATCTATTATTATCCTATGTCTTCTTGTATTTCTTGTTTGTCTTCATACTCTTTGTGTGATACACACTTTCAAATTTCAACAGTTGTCCAAAAAACAAAGTCTAAAATAGTCGATGCACATTTGAAAGATGTTTTCCAACATATCAGAAAAATGAAATCTGAGTTTAAATACAGATATTGAATTAAACATGGAGCCATATTCTATGCTCAGAAATTGCCAGGCAATGCCATTGATTCACCGTTAGTCATAGGCTATGTGCATAAAAGAAGTAAATGAACAGGATTTGAGTTTATGTTTATTTTTTCATTTAAAGACCCTTACTGGCAAATAGGGCACAGTTTTTAGTTCTGCTTACATTGTTAGTGT
>WEKX01005328.1:321992-464018 GCA_013390025.1 Pitta sordida | reverse complement strand
GCCGCCCGTCCCGGAGCTCGGCCCGTCGCGCCCCTCGCTCCCCGCAGCCCCTCGGGGCCGCTCCCCGGGGGATGGGCGCCCCGCGCTGCCCTTCGTGCTCTCGGAGCGTCGCCTTCCCTCGGGCTCCGTGAAGGGCGGCCCGAGCCCGGCACACAACAGACTGGCCCGGCCCCAGCGCTGTAAAATGGAGACGTCGCCGCCAGACACAAAGTGCGCCCAACTCGTGCCGGGTTGAGGCACGGCCTGTCACACGGAGGAGCTCCGGGCAGACTGCACACACCAGTGAGGGACGCTACTTTTTAGAACTTTGATCGCTCGATTTTACGAGTTCAGACTTACAGCGAAGTAAGACAAAGAGTGTTTTCAGCGTTCTGTTTTTAGGAAGGTACAGTCTGCCAAAAGCCACATAAGGATGGCTTTCCAGGGGAGGGTGAAATGCCAGTTCAGTCGAGTAGAGCATCTGAAACTCCAAGCCGTATTTTAAAATGATTTATGCTAGAACAAGGATCTTTATCTGTTTAATAAAGCCATCTCCAAGATACTACTCATCTGTCACGCTTCCCGCTTAGAAGTTTAACAATTAAACACCCAAATTGATTCTTACGTATTCAACTTCTTGCCTTTAAGAAACAAATTACAATGAAAATTACGATGAAATCTGCATACTTTTCAATGTAGTTACATCTTCAGTAAAGAGTGTTCAGTGCATTCTAACACCAGTTTTTATATGACTAGGTTTCTCAGGCAGCAGCTGACTTGAAGCAATTCTGCCTGCAGAACGCGCAACATGATCCCCTACTGACAGGAGTGTCATCAAGTACAAATCCATTCAGACCCCAGAAAGTTTGTTCATTTTTGTAATTATGTGAACTACTTCAGTATCTCTCAGTGGTAAGTTCTTGAATTACAATTCATAAACTTTTGTCATTAAAAATAGCTGCCTCTAAGTGAGACAGCCTGCATGAAAGGCACTCCGAAAAGACATCTGGCTTCTAGAGTTGGTGTTGGTCTGGATCCCCATTTTGGTTCCCCCCTCCCCTATTCTGGTCAGAGCTCTGTACTAGACCAAGGCTATTCATAAGTATTATGAGTAGCACTTCACTGTTGCAGAACTTCCATTGTTTTCCTTCGCTGTAGCAAAGTACTGGCACCAGCTACCACTGAGCTGCTCTTTGGACTCACCTGCTTGTATGGTCATTCTGCTGTGTCGTCCTCTGTGTAAGGGTATTATTTCCCTTTTCTCACATAGTGTTACTCGCCTGACAGCAGATGTGGTGAATCCTCATTGTGGCAGATAAAGGAGACTTCAGTTCTTAAACTTTTAAAGAACACTTCCAAATACAGATTAGCGGTGGTCTCCAAGAAGACACTGACCCCTGAGGTATTGGGGGAAGTGCCCTCCAAGCTAAGAGAAAAAAGTATGTAGTCCAAGAATTGTAGCAAATCCCATACTGCACTCCCCAGAAGCTACTACATGGATTTAAATAACCAGATTTAAATAACCAGAAACAGTTGAATGCTCATTTGGATTTTCATTCCAAAGCTTTCATAGGTTCATTAGCACTACTGCTGTCATGGCTGTCACCATCAAGACTATTCACTCATCTGGCATTCCTTGAGAATTTTGGTGATTAGATTTTAGCCTAGCCTCTTTAAAAGGTGAGTTTTAGATCTACAATAGTCTCACCAAAACTCAGAGAGTCACAATAATTTGATTATTTTGACCACTGTAAATGCATGATAATTTTACTGCTCCCCTTTCCCGTTGCCCTTTGACTTGGATCTGGATTTCAAATCACCTGATACACAGTTAACTGTAGTTCTCAGTCCTTAGAAATCTCATAGTGAGTCTTAGCCTTGAAAAATTCTGATTTTGTAGCTGACATACATCATCTAAAAAAATGTAGTTTGCCAGATTTAAGTTGTGTTATTAGGCAGCTTTGTAGAAGGCTGACCAGAGTCAGACCAAATTGTTAAAATTGTTCTCCCCTCAAGGAGACCGTAGAAAGCTTCCAGACAGTTTGTGTGTACTATGAATCATCTTGTTTAAAGAGCAAAGTAGTAAGAGAAGAGAAGCTGATGCCAATTTAACAAACAAAAACACTTCCCCCCGTTGTTCTGAGCAGCTAGTAGTGTAACTGAAATGTGCCGTAGAGTTCTTGTAGCTTTTAAGGTTACTTCTATTGTGAACTTTGCCAATTACTGTCACTTAAAAATATTTTTGGACACTGACTTGTGTTCACAATACTGTTAACTTCAGATATAAGCAGTAATCCAAGGAAGAAGTCAGATTATCTGTGAACATTACAGATTGATAATTTATAAAAAAGCTAAATAAACTGTACCTAATCAGTGACACATTTCCCCAGGGAGGTTTGCCAAGGTGTGGTAATCTTTGGGTGTGGATGTCAGGAAATAATGTTTCCTCTGTCTCTCACACACATGTGCAGACACGGGGGATAAAAGGCTTAATATTTTCTTTCTCAGTTACAGCCTTTGGAATGAAAGGCTTGTTTCTGTTTTAGTTACACTACGTGTATGTAAAATTTCTTTACTTTGCTGTATCTCTTGCAGGCACTTCCTGAGGAGAGACCTTCTTAGTTGTAACTCCTGGTGCTTTCTTGATGAGCCAATAGAGTTTATGTTTGCACAGTCAGCACCACCTCATTGAAGAGGAAATATAATTTGTTAGTTACACAACAAATTCCCTGCTTTGCAAAGGCAGAGTAGATGCCTGCAGGTTTGGTGGGCACAAAGTGACTGAACAATTTTTCCTATCCTTCCACTTACCAAATTGGCTTCCAGGAGACATGAAACTTAAGTTCTTTTGTAACAGCTTTGATTATCTCATTGTACATTTGAGGATAGTTTCATGCTTTTAAAATAATGTTTTTGAAACAGATGTGGAAGAAGAGGATTTTTTGCCCTAGGTAACTGTCCCTGGCATACTCTGAAGAAACATGTTATTTGAGTTGTTTCATTTAGCATTGATCTAACTAGATTTTCATTTTGTTTTTCAGATCTTTTAGCATCTTTTCCTACTTGCTGATATGTGTATGGGCAGAGTGCCTCAAGGAGTGGCCTGGTTTGAAGTCTGTACAAAAGCTTAGCTTTAACGTGCCAAATCTAACTCTAAAAGTGCTACTGTCGTCAAACCTCTTACCATCTACCTCTCCAAATGAACTGTATGCTAGTTCCGTATTTCTGTTTCATAAGGGAATCAGTTTTATATGCCAAGCAAAAAATAAAAGTGTCTTGACTTAGTCTGGTCTTGAAATTGCTGTAAGAAGTTGATTAACAGCTCATCAGTCACCACATCACTGCAGCAGCTGGAGGAGTGTCTGCGTATTCTGTGGCTGCTGCAGGTCTGCCTGGGGCTGACTGCTGTACAGAACAATGAGGCTTCAGCAATACTAAGAACCATAACAGAAATAGAACAGAAAATTTTTCTTGACTGGTAATTTATAATTCAACTATACAGCTGTCTCATATCATAGACATCAAAATAAACTATTCTTAGAAATCCACTTTATCACAGTGGTGAGTGTCCCTGCCTGTCACACGGGGGACCGAGGGTTCGATTCCCACCAGGGAGGCAGTGGTGCCGTTTAAGAGTTGGACTTGATGATCCTTGTGGGTCCCTTCCAACTCGGAATATACTGTGATTCTTAATGAAGCAGCATTTTTAGATGAGACAGCTTTATGTTCTTCCTGTAAGGGGATTTTATGAATTCTTTCCCATCTTGTCTTTGTTTCTTTTCAACTGCTTTGGGTGTATACACCTCTTGGCAACATGCTATTTACAGAACAGATACCTGTAGGAGTCAAGCACGTTATTTTTGTAACTTCAGCAACAAGGCTATTTTATGCAAGATGTTAGTGAAATAAAATACCATGGACTTCCTGGATTGCATACTGCCTTGTCAGTGTTCTCTAGATAGGAGAACATCTTTGGAAAACCATCACCCTACTGTTAGGGAACAGCATACTGTAAGTTAGAAAGAGGTTTAAAATATTTGTATCTTACCTGATTAATTGGAGATGTCTGGGTTAACAGAAAGAAAATAAAACAAAACTTTAAAAACTAGAAATATTTTATTTTGAGAATTTCTTTAACCAACATATTTGCTCTCTGTGATGTTGTGAAGTGTAATCTATTTCTACAGCATAGCAGCAATCATGGGAAACCTTCAGTGATAGCAAAATTACAGACTGCTCAAACATTGCCATAGTTTTTCCTGCTAAACTGGAAAAAGTTGCTGTCCCTGTCGTGTTGGCTACAAACAGGAAGAAGGACATGTCCTACTTGCTCTGCTGCTGCAGAAAGTTGTGATGTTTGCAGTTTGTCTTGCTGCAGACAGATACTGTTCAGTATCACTGTCATTACTTGGGAGTCTGAGATCGCCCACAGTTCAAAGCAGCTGCTGTGTTCCTGGTCACCAGCAATTGGCACATTTCTTTATAGGTGAAATTTTCTTCTACTTGTGTCCATTTCTCGACGCTGAAATATAAAAGAAAAGTTGTTGACCAACAAATTCATGCCACAAGATACAAACAAGAATGACCACTCCAGTTTAGAGCAGGGTAGGCAGTGAAATGTGTAGCTGAGTTGCAAGTAAGTAGTCATGGTACGTATATTGATACTCATCATCCTTGCTGTTTTTGACTTGCAATATAGCAGAATGTTTCTGCTTTGCCTGTTTCTCAAAGTATGCCTCTAAATACTTCAGTTAAACACTTCTGTATTGAGAACATTTCTACTGCTTTTCTAGGGTAATATTTACGGTTACATTTCATGTCAGGTTTAGCCTCCTGAAGCAGGATTATTATTGTTACTTAGACATACCTTATGAATCCACTCGTATTCTCCAAATTTGGAATCAAAGGTTCCTTTTTGAAGTGACCTCAGCTTTAATGTAAAACGTGGCCCAAGTTCTTGAATTCCCACTTTCTTTTCACTCTTGAAAATATATCTTGGGGAAGAAAAGAATTAAAATTAAGAATTAAGTTACAAGAGTGTTCTCATTTGCAAATGAGTTCTGGGGAAAGCATCACCTGTGGAATCTGAAAAAGATGTAATCTCGCTGGTTGTGAAATGTAGCTACTTGTCTTCCAATGAACTGCGGATCATGGGGGAAGAGAGAAGCCAACATGCGACCAACGGAATGGCCGAGCCGCGTGGTGAAGTTGTTCAGGATCACTTCAGGGGCATGTTCTGTGGGCTCCTTCCCTTTTCGCTGAAATGAAATCAGTAAGAATGCAAAAGGATTTTAATGTATTATCAAAGAAGAGTTTAAAACAGGAAGAAGGCACAGCCAACAACATGCCCTCATCATTTTTTCAAACACAACCTAAGTTCTTAAACAAGGAGCAGCTGGTAACATAAGGATCTTTGGTTCAACAATATAAATTAAATGAAAAAGCACAAATTCTACATGTCCTCTCTCCTGCATGAATAAGGCAGTCTACCAGTCATAGGAGTATTCCCCCTGTACTAATACCAACTAAGGGTATATGGCACTAGGAGTATAAGGGATTCTTCTTTAATAAGAATGGATTAAGCTTAAAAAATTACTTACTTCAAAGAAGAAACAACATTTTACTGCAAATTACTTAAGGCTAAGTAAGCAGTATTTACTATAGAAGAGGTAATAGAGCAGTAATAAGCAGGTTTTATTCCAGACTAGGAACTACATCTATTGAAGCCTCTCATAATGCTGTTGTATATACACTACTGTGTATATGCTATATGTGGGGTATTCCCTATTGATGTAGGTTATCAGTTGCTATCTAATGACATGATTATAAAACCACTTGGCAGACAGTTAACAGAAATTCAGCAAGTAACCTTGAAAATGGAACTATGGTACTTATGGAATACACTAGTCCTTAGTCCCATGAGGTTACAAAAACCCCACTCTGACAAGATAATTGAATCATATGAAAGTGCAGTTCTGACAGGTCAAGCAGATAATGTGTTTAAGCAACAGTCTGCCCATTTCTCAAATTTTGTTGGAGTCTCACCTTTATTTCTTTGCGCAAACGGACACTACTCATTCTAAAATGAGCAGTTGGACCATCAGGCAGATGACTTAAAACAAGACCATCTGTTCACCAAGTTAAAAAAAAAAAAAGGATGGTAGAATTCAACATATTTTACAGAGGAACATTTTATGCAAAATGCAGTATTACATTAGAGTAGTATATCCATAATTTGTGCCAAATTTGCAAAGTTTTGTTATATTTTTAAACACACATTCAAACTATTTAATTACCCTTCTAAGCATGTGCATTAAATTCTGTTTCATTAGGTAACAAGTTATCCTCTATCACTCTCTCACTAATTGGTAATGTTTTATCTAAGTTATCCACTATCCCTTTCTCACGTACTAATTGGCAATGTTTTATCTAGTCAGCAAAATGAAAGGGAGCTTCCTGGTCAGAAAAACTTGTTAATCAAACTGTCAAAAAAAGCCAACACATCTGCACACTTTAATAATGCCAAGTTCCATTAGCCACCAGATACAAGTTGGCACAGTGATTTTTAACTCTGTAGCTAGCACAATGAAGAGAAAGAAAACAGCATACAGTGGATCCCTTGATGCCCACTCTTAAATTCTCTTTCCCTCATAAATACACAAAAGGATACTTGGTATTTTGCGATCTTCATTAATGACAATTAAATCTGTGAAGTCCCTTGCAATACACTGTGGAATAATTCTTTTCAAAGCCAGTCCTCTTCGATAGTAGACATGTGAGTTGGGTATAACAGTAGCCAGCTGTTCACAGAATCTCACTGTTCTCTGCAAAGAGTGAAATAAGAATGTAAATTCAGTGCCACATTCAGTTACTAGGGGAATGGAAGGTTGCTTTCAACTACCATCCCTGAGGATATATTACTGCCAGTGCCTCTATAAACATTTGAAGAGAAGTTACTAAATTACTTCATTCAGTTAGAGGAAAAACATTTATTTGCAGCTCACCAGGGACTTTTTTAAGGACTTTTTATTCCCCTCAGTCACAGAAAAGCAAGAAAATTCCAAAAGCATAACCTCCAAACTTATTACAGATACTGGATTACAGAATGTTCACGGCATTTCAAAATGCAGTGTAACCATTTCTTCAGGAACTAATGTCTGAGTTTTTGGATTAACTCTTTATGAAGTGTATTTTTTCCTAATTTTAAAACAATTTCTTTTATGGTTCTCACAAACGCCAGCAATCTCTCCACTTCAGCAATATGGGTCATTTCAATACAAGAATATATGCAGAAGGTTCTTTTGTTACGAAAAAAACCAAACAATGCTAGAGAAACCAATAGATTATATACATATACAAGGTTATTGATAGTTACTAAATAAAATGATGGAAAAATTCCTATGAATCATCTTATTTTCATCTTTAATTTACCAATCATAGTATGGAAACCTCAGAATCTTATTGATGGCTCATAACTTCCCAAGTGAAACATACATACCCCACGAGGTCGGTCTGATGTTGTAATAAGAATTTTGGGAACTGTCTGTCTGTTGAAGTATGGTGCAAATTCATCAGTTGCTTCATCAAAAGCAACCTGCAAGAACAGAAGTCCTGTTAATCCATCATGTGTGAAATAACTGAAGAACAATTGTTCAATCTGACGAAAATTTCAATTCACAAGACCTATTCTATAATTAATCATTCCAAGGCATATGCTCTTTACATATTTAATAATCTAGTGTGATGAACACAGGCAGATTTTACTATCAATGCCAGTAATGCAAAAGGCAATTATTTAACATAGATAATGAGAGAATGACATCACCTCTTAGTGAGCCCATCATGTGTAAAAAGTAATTCATCAACACATTAACAGGAGAGTGGTGAATGTTGGGTTTCATCAATCCAGTTAATGTCCCTTCTTAGCAAAAAGTGGTTAACTTAATAGCACATGGAGTTACCTCTTCATCATTGGGATCTACAGTGGTTTCATCATACACTCGTTGATTTTCAATAGTCTTTGGTATGGCTTTTGGAGGTGCCTAAAAAACGTAAGTTTATTAACACATTTATGTAATTATTAAGTGTACTGCAAATACCGTGTTCATACTGCCATGATATTGTGTATTTCTACACAAAGTTGAAGTATTGTTTATTTTATGCCACTTTTAAAAAAAAGAAGTTACAGCATCACCTGGATAAAAATACACACAAGTATTAAAATATCGGTGAGTATGACATGGAGAAACATCACAAGAACAGTGCCACTGATTAACTACACTCGAATTAAGAGACAAAGTTACAAAAAAACCCCAAAACAAAAAACAAGGGAACTTGATATCCAGTTTTCTTCCATAGAAGAAAAGAGCTCTAATCTCAACACCAAGACATTTTAACCTTGACATCTACAATGCAATAACTAAAGACCTATAATGTTACCTTGTTAACTGACACTACTTGTAAGACTATGGTAATACAGGAACTCACATCTGACTGTCTTCAACCAGACCAGTAAAGGAAGTAAAATCCTTGTTCATGGCTAGGCTGGGAATCCAGCAGGTAACTGGTCTGGGCATGGTTTGTCAGATCTGATTGTTTTATTCATACAGAAATTACTATCAGAGTATAATACCTAATAACATGAATACAAATGCCACAGCAATCACATCGGACAGGGATGGCTTTTGTTTTATTATCAGCTTAGAAGACATCCTGTCTGATTACAGCATCATTTAACACTACTAGAAACACTATTTCAAAGATGTTTGATATCTCTGATAGACAACAGCATCTCTGAAGGCCACCACAGCCAGCAAGCACCGAGATCACATAACCGCTGAACGGTGTGGGCTGGAAAGGACCTTTAAAGAACATCTGGTACAACCCCCTACGGGGAGCAAGGACATCTTGAACCAGACCAGGTTGCTCTGAGCCCCATCCAACCGGGCCTTGAACGTTTCCAGAGATGGGGCACCCGCCTCCTCTCCGGGCAACCCGTTCCAGTGTTTTATCCCCCTCAGTGTCATCACTGCCCCGCTTCACTGAACTCGCTGGAGAAACCGCTCCGCAATCGGGGTTGAGCTGCAGAACCATCCCCCAGGCGAGCCGTACTCTTACTTGGTCTCCGAGGGCCTCCCGCTCCTTCTTCCTCTTCTTCTTGGCGGCCAATTTCTCCTGCGGGGAAGGGACAGCGCTCCGTCAGCCAGAGCCGCCAGACCCGCGCCTCCCCCTCCCCACAGCCCGCCGCACCTTCCTCTGCTGCTGCTTCCAGCGAAGGAACATGAAGTGCCGCCGCTGCTTGTTTTTGATCTCGGACACGCTGAAGGTGGGCGGGAAGAGCACCCGCGCCGGTGCGGGTGCACCGCCGGGCCCGGCCGTGCCGCCGCCATCGCCGCCGCCATCACCCGCCATGGCGCCCTGACCCCTCACCCTCGGCCTCTGCCCCGCCGGGGCGGTGCCGCGCATGCGCCGGGGCCGGGCGGGTGCCGGGCAGACGTGAGGGCGCGGGCGGGGGGCCGGGAACAGCGGAACGTTCTGGGCTGAGAGGGGCACACGGGGATCACCGAGTCCCGCCCGTGTCCCTGCACAGGGCCGTCCCCAAGAGTCACACCGTGTGCCTGAGGGCATTGTCCTCTTGAATTCTGTCAGGCTTGGTGCTGTGACCACTGTCCTGGGGAGCCCGTTGCAGTGCCCAACCAGCCTCCTTTCCTAATATCCATCCTCATCGTCCCCCGGCACAGCTTCATGCCGTTCCTTCAGGTCCTGTCACAGAACGATCAGTGCCTGCCCCTTCACTTCCCCTCAAGGAAGTTGGAACTGCGATGAGGTCTCCTCTCAGTCACCTCCAGGCTGAACAGACCAAGTGCCCTCAGCCACTCCTTATATGTCCTTCCCATCTTCATAACTCCCCTTTACTCTTAATAGCTTTATATCCTTCTTACCCGAGCTCCTGTTCGCTGGGGCGTGGGCTCTTGGTTCCTTCGAGCGAGATGGGCAGAGCGATCAAGCAGCAAGCTCTGAAGCTCAAACCATGAGCAGGGCTCAGACTTTTGAAAGAACAGTTAAGGGATAGGGAGCTGTTTGCTTAGTTTTCTGTTTAGTTTAGAATTTATTTACTTAAATACAGAAACCCACTGAGATTTGTAAATGCCTGGTGTTGAGTTGCTGCAATTCCCACAATGGAAGGTGGCAGTTCTAAAGACTCCAAGGCTTGGCAGCATCATTCACCTTCCTTCTCTCTCCTCCATCATGTAGCAGTGTTCCCTTTCTGGTGGTTCTTCTTCCTGTTCAATTAAAGACAAGTGCAATGGTCTCACAGTAGGTTGTGGGATTTCCTGGATTCCAGATAGATGAGATACAAGAGCAACTTGAACTTTGCCACACGCCAGTGCCACAGGCCGTGGTGTAAGCAGGAGTTCTTACTGCCCGGGGTGACTGGAGAGGCCCTAAGTCAGGGCACAAGTCTGTGTTGCTCACAGGTTTGACCAGCCACAGCTCCAAAGCAGTTTGATGAAGATGGCCTTAAGATGAGACAGGGGAGATTCAGATTAGATACAGAAATCTTGTTTTCACTGTTAGGGAGGTCAGGCTTTGGAACAGGTTGCCCAGTGAAGTGGTGGAGTCACTATCCTTGGAGGTGTCCAAGAGACAACTGGAGCTGGCTGTGGGTGATATGGTTCAGAGGTTACAGTGGTAGTGCCAAGTGGATGGTTGGACAGGATAATCTTGAAGGTCTCTTTCAGCCTTGATGATTCTATGATTGTGTCACCCAGAACTGCACATAGTACTCAAGGTGAGGCTGCATCAGTGCAGAGCAGAGCGGGACAATCGACCAGCCCTCGACCGGCTGGTAATGCTGTGGCTGATGCCCCCCAGGACACGGCTGGCTCTCCTGGCTGCCAGGGCACTGCTGTGGCTGTTGCTCAGTTGCTGGGGTCACGGCCAGGCCCAGGGACATGCAGGGCCAGGCTCATTGCTCAGCCTCAGCCAGCAGCGAACCTGGAGATAGGATCAGAGTATTTAATAGGGATTATTGCTGCAGTGTAACTGATAATTAGGGTTAGCTATCAAAATGGGAAGCTTTGAGCAAAGGTTGATGAGTTTACATAAATGTAATAAACACTGATGAGTTTACATAAATGACAGTAACATCATGGCCCAGCAGTGCCTGACCATGTGCACGTTTCACATTCAGACCTTTGCTCACAGTGACTTAAGTTGTGGGGAGCATCTGCTTAACAGGAACCATAGGAGTTTTGATCGTAATGTTTCCAAAGGTTATTTTTATTCCATTGAAGTCTTTTAAAGCTTGATGTTAAAATGAAACAAAACCTCATGCAGCAAATTAGAGATTCAATTTACATAAAGCTATAAATGAGGAGTTTTGTTGCTGATCCCCGCTTAGAGGTGTGCAAATGCTTCTGCAGAGCAAAGACTATATTCTGTTTTATAGAAATTGAGTACTCTGGGACTTTGGGGGACCTAGGCTTAATGAGAGGCATTTTTAATCTCAGATTGCAAAAGTCTCAGCCTCAGTGGGACTGATTTGTTCCATTTGTCCTAAGGATTTTTTTCAAAGCTTGAAGTATGCCTACTAATTTTATATACAAATAGTGTGTATTTTCCCTTACTATGCTTCCTTTATTAGAATAGTGAAAAAGAAATCTGTTAACATAAACATATGAAGATAATGGAAAAATATCTAGAAATAAGCAGAACTAGACAATGTCTTAAACCTTGCTCTGTTCTGTAAACAAATACTGCTCTGCGATCATCTTGCTTCACTGAGATTATTTCTACTTAACATAGATGTACGTAAAGGAAAGATCAAAGCCTCATTATGCACAATCCCATATTTTTCTGGCCTCACTCCCATTTTTGTCAAGAGAAAATATTTCAGCTATCCTTAGTGCCTTAAGGATAAGTAGTTTCCATGGTAATTGAGGTTTGGAGAATTTTGTTAAGAATATGTTAACCAAAGACTTGCTGTAACTTTATCCCTCTCACTGATTCAAATATCAGAGGGTAACTCTCAAGTCATTAGCAGAGATTTTCATCACCCTGTTAGCAGAGCATACAGGGAGTTCTGTGGTGTTTGTAATTCCAATTTGCAGTGGTGTTTTTGTTGGGATCACCGAGTGCTTACATGTGGAAAAAACACATTATCTTTTCTCACCCCCCAGCAAGATGGATGACAACCTCCTAATATTATTCAAATACTTTCCTTCCAAGGACTCACAGGAACAAAATAATGATACACAATAATACAAGAACTTCCTAAGGCAGGGGAGGGGCAATAAAAGACACCAAAAACACATTGTGAACTTGGTAGAGATCACTGACAAGGTACAATTAAAACTTCAATAGAAGGCCCAACTTATAAATGCATGCATAGTATTAGTTCAAGATTTTCATAGAATTCCAGGGTCTTTTGCTTGTTTTAGCTATGAACTGTGTTCTGTGCAAATAACATTTTAACTAAGATATTCTTATTTTACAACATATGTAGCATTGCCAAGAAACCATCTTTTGGAGGAAGATGATTGGTTAAAAACAAAACAACCAATGAAAACCCTCCACCAGAACCAACCAACCAACCAACCAGCCAGCCAAAAAAAAAAAAACCACCAACCCACCAGTAGCTTTGATTTGTGTAAACCAAAAAGTCAGTTTCTCCAGTGGAGAATGATGAAGGAAGACATCCATTCCATGTCAGCAATAAGGAATTTTGGAGGAAACCTTTCTGTAAATGACCACTGTCCCAGCTGTAGGTTTTTCTGAGTTGAAAACTGTCTTCATTTTCCCAGTTGAAGCTATTGCTGTGTGCAGAAAAAGACACAGAAAATGCTGGACCAAATAACTAGTGGCTGGGGCACTTTCTTCCTGGAAGTATTTTGTGGAGATCCTAGGCCTGTGATGCTTGGTATGTGTTACTGTACCAAGCTATCTGTTATCTGTGCTGTGGAAAAGCTTCTTGTTTACCCAGATAGGTGTAAGCAAAAAATAAATGTTAAACTGCTTAGCTCTTTCCAGACTGCTCCCAGATTTAGGCATACCCAGGGCTGTTTCTCCAGGGGTGCATTTCACAGGGAAGCAGAGTAAAATTACAAGGTACCTATGCAGGAACTGCGTGGGTAGTTTTCAGGATCATCTGTTTGAGACTTACAGACTTGCATTCCTTAGTGGATCTTGTTTACAGTGTTTTAATTCCAGTGTTTTCAATCACCCAGGGCAATATCTCTAATGGATAAAATGTGTATAATGCACAATAAAGTTGAGTATTATTTAACATTTTAGAATTAACACTAGATCTTACTATCTATTCCCAAGGCTTGTCCTCATCCAAAAAAAGAAGTGTTTTCATATGTTTTTTTACTCAACACAAAAAAGAAGTGTTTTCATATGCTTTTCTGGGTTACTGTTTACAGTACCTGAACTGTGTATAAACATTAAGGTACTTATTGGAAAGAATGCATGATGTTCATTATACAGATGGGAAAATTAAACAAGTTTGTCAAAACAAAATTTATTAAACATATCTATGAATTTAGAATGCCCATTGTAAGATACCCAGAGGATATTTTATGAATATTTAGCACCATGCATTTAAACCACAACTATGTTCAGTTAGGTTCAAAATTGCTGCCACCATGCTCAGGATCATTCTAGATACTGGATTCCACCCAGCAAATGAGGAATGCAGGCTGAGTGTCTAAAAAAGTTTAGTTTACTATGGCTGAGTAACCAGACCAAATTAAATGTTCTTTGTTTTCATTCTATAACACTCTTGCTTTTGAGAGTTTTTTTACAATTTTCATATGTCTGTGTAAAAAGTCCTAGGCTTAAGCAAGCCAAAAATTGAAGGGGGTGGGAACCAAACAAAGGCCTCTCTGAAGAGCAGCTTTATCTTCCAGAGTATGGACGTCCCTGTTCCCAAAAGGTATCACACTTGAATGTCCTGAGAGTTCACTCTCCTTCTTTTTCTAGGCCCTTAATAATGACATCAAGAGTTCTAGCCTTTATATGGGTCCTGAGGAACCCCACGAGTAACCAGCCACCTTTTTATGTGGATGTAGCACTGCTTATCAATACTTGTTTCACTGCACAGCTCAGCCAATTATCTGTCCACCTTGTACATTTTTCCACCACATATTCCACCAATTTGACTGTGGGGCACTGTGGGAGTCCATATTGAAGAACTCCCTAAAGTCAGGGTAAATAGCAAGCACTTCCTTCTCTGTTGAGTCAGTCTTTCCATCAAAAGTTTGCCCTTGGTAAAGACATATTACACCACCTGTTCTCAGACACCTTTGTGTAAGTCAGGTGCTGGGAAATGTCTTCCAGGAGTATTTGTTCCAGAGTCATCCTGGGGACAGAGGTGACGCTGGCAGACTTGTAGTTCCCTGGCACTCCCACCTCAGCCTTCTTGGAGCTGGAGCAGTTCAGCCTGGTGTTGCCCTAGAGTAGCCCTAGTGTAACCCTAGTGTAGCCCTAGTGTGGGCCTAGAGTAGCCCTAGTGTAGCCCTTGTGCCCATTTGCTGTACCATGTGAAGAGCAGTGATCAGTGATGTGTTCAAATGGTCTGTGTCAAACATGTGTGTACATGCTCCACATGAGAAAGAAAAAGAAGCAAAGCTTTTGGAAGCCTGACAGCTTCCTGCCTATGAGTGTCAGGTTTTAAACTTGTCAGAGTGTAAAAAATTACTTTACAGTTGCTCTTTGTATGGATGTCAACACTCTAGTAAACATGTAGTTATAACCAACATTACAATAATTTCTTCCCGCATGACTTACCAAGATAGCACAGATGGTCATTATCTTAATCTGGACAGATCAGTCTGGTTAACACTGGATGTTTGATTTAGTAAAAGTCTGTCAGCACTTCTGCTTAGTTAATGGATTATAACTACTAGATAATGCATTAATTGCATATTAGCTAGGAAAAAAAAAAAGATAATGGAGGTTGCTGGAATTTCAAGTGTGTAGTGCAGAAAACTGGAATATTTCCCCAAATAGAAATTCTATTAACAACAAAATTGTAATTTGATACATTTAGTCTTTTTGAGAAGTTTATCCAATAGCTATGGCAAAGTACTGAAGAAGCATCTACAAGGTTTCCAACCTGGTATTTTGCTGATTTCATTGTGCTGCTTCTGGAGATCACTGTCTTTTTCTAAAGGATTATCCTGTAAAAGGGAAGGTAGTCAATGGCCACATTTCATCAACGTGGTGGATATGTAGAAAAACTTGTGTTTCTTGGGGGGTGTGGTTCTCTTTGTGGAATATAATGCTTGTATCTCTGCTGGTTGCAATTACACAGAGCTGGAGCTGCCTTAATAAAACATTCCTTCACATAGACAAAAAGAGTTTATCCAAGATTAGAGTATTACTTATTTCTAGCCAGGTATTTTTCAGAATATGCTACCTTGTGTTTTCATTTTATTTATTAAATTTCTCTGACTTTATATTAAGGCATAATTATACAGTAATGGAATAATTTTGCTGAAATAAATAGAACTTGGTATAGCAAATAATGTTCTCCTTGTTCAAAATTATTGCAATATAATTTTAGGTGCTACTATAGAAATAAAGTAACTATTTTGTTACAAAGTAAAAGGTGTCAAGTGAAAGTGTTGTTCCTCCTGCAGATCACACTTAACTTGATGGTATCAACACATGTTGTTATCAAGATATATGATGTTATCAAGAATAAGTAAAATATATCGCTTAAATATTTTAATACATTTCAGTGTCTGGTTGCATTACACTTAGATCTTAGTACACGCTTTACTGGGAAAAAATAGTCAGGATCATTTTCTACTTGGCATTATTAAAAAGTGAGAAGTAGTTATAAATTGAGAGATATTGGTTTTACATGCTTTGCAAATTTGAGTATAGCTAAGTGCAGGGTAATATGGCTAGGAAAGGAAAATGTACTTATCTGATGGAGGGCTGCACTATGAAAAGTGGTGATACAGGAAAGCAATTAAGAGCACACAGAAATGCTGTCCGTGTACATAAATGTGGGGAGCACTGCAGCTATAGGGATTTTGTTGGTGGAGCAGTATGTCTTGCCCTGATACCAAGACAAAACTGAGAAACTGGTTAAGCAGAACCATACAGTTGCTTTGGGATCTAGAAACCCTTCTTACATAAGAGACTTTTAAAGATTAATCTCTAGCCCATCAATGAATCACATAAGTACTAACTTACCTAGAATTACATAAACAAAATAATCACAGAAATTGTCAGTTTAGCAGAAAATCTTTTAAAATATGTAGTGTTTGAAAGGTGATCCATTCTTTAATTAAAAAAGTAAACCCAAAATATAGAGAAAAGTCCTTGGACTAACCAAGCCTTGGGGAGGGGGGAGGGGGGGGAAGATAGATAGGCCTGGGAAGCATTCGTTGCCACCTGAAATCTTTCAACCAAGAAGGTGGATGCTTTTTCCAAAGGAAGCGTTCTGGCTCGACCAGGAATGATGTACATATCACTACATTTAATTGTCACCTGTACCATGCAAAAGGTCAGGCTGGAGACTCGTGGTCTTTCTTCTGGCCTGAAAACTCGTGCTGCTATGAAACCTCAAAATGGAGTATAAGAAAGCCCTTTTAAATGTTTTATAAGAATTTTATAAAATCTGCCATAATATTCATATAGTATGGGCTTGAATACTGCAATGAATGGACTTTTAAAATACTTTAACAGGCATTTTTAACTACATTACAGGGTTTTTGTCCTGTTTGCATTGCTAAAATTTAATGAATAGTCTCCAGAATTGCAGTGTATCTTTTATTTAAGGCTACCCAGCCCCTTTCCTCTGATATGATTCTGTTTAATTTTTGGTTTATCAAGTCTTTTAAGGTTGATATTTCACTGCTAGGTGTTCAGAATAACTTTCCGGAAAGCCTATTTCTGTATTGGGCAGTGATTGTAAACATCTTCAAAAGCAAAATTACTAAAGCTAATAAAAACAAATGCTAATGCAAGAAGTAGTTCTAAAATATTGGACAGACTGGTGGGATAATTTGGAGATTCACCAGGAGATTTCCTTCTCATTTATATTATATACTCTTGGTTACAGAACTTTTTTTCTTAGGTGTTGATAACACTTAAGAAAAATATGAGCATGCTTTTGGACATTTATAAATCCAAATCACAAAATAACAAAAGTAACAAAGATAACACACAATGTAAGACATTTGGCTAGTAACATATAATCCCAGTGTCAGATAAACTCCTTTTTTTCCAAATGCATATGCAGCTCTTCTTAATGAAACTCAAACTGCACCTAATGACTAGTAACAGAAAAACACCGGCATTTACCTCCCACACACAGAGCCACACCTTGCCCTTCAGGAAATCCAGACAGCTTCCTAAAAATTATTCCTAGCTGTGGCCTAGATTTCAGTCTCTTTGATACAATTTTACAGTAGAAGCTTGTCAGAGTCAACCCTGTGTAGTGCAGAGTGGAAATGTGCAATACTGTAGTGCCAGGATGGGATTCAGATCTGTCCTGTCCTCAGTTTCCATCTTCACAAAATACTTTGTGGTAATCCCTGATATGTCCCTTTGTGCCTTATTCTCCTATAAAATTAGAGTGAAAGCGTTTTTGCTTTATACGAATAAATAAGCAGAACATATGTTCTAGAAAGAACAAGGGCCCAGCAAATCTCATAAGGAGTCCTCTGCTGGGAAGCAAAGTCACTGAAAAGGAATTGGAGACTAACAGATCACAATGATTACATCTCTGACATGATGACTAGAATAGGGAAACCAAATCTTGATTGCCCAAGCATGTAAATATTGAGAAAGAATAGAGAGGTTTATACTTCATCTGCATCTGGCACCAAGGCAAGGAAAAGTGGAGTGTTGTAAATGGGATTTGAGTCCCAGATTCAAAGAGAGTAATGAAAAGTTAGAAGGATTTCATAGAACAGGGATGAGACGTGGGGCTCAAAGAGTTCCACCTATTTAATTATCAAAGAGAAAGATAATGGGGGCCCTTTATGTACCATTTTATATTGTAAATATCCATTTAAAAATCCATGTCTTAGTTCTGACAGACAAAGATCCAAGACCTGCAATCTTAATTTATAGTTACATCTCATTGAGAGGAACCAAGAATTACCAAGAATTATGGTAACTTTTCTGTTGATATTCATATCAAGATATATGGTTCCCCCTTAAAATGATACAATCCAGCTCAGGCAGGAGTAAGTTCAGGAAGATCTGCTCTCCATTATACTGTAAGTCAGACTAGAAGATCACATGTAATATCAGGCTTTCTAAGCTTTTAATTTAATAGTTTATATAAATTCAGTTTAATTGGTTCTGTGTTTGTTAGTAAACAGTATTTTAATGTTTCATGTTTGACTGCAGCCTCACCTAATCTCAATTATTTATTACTGTATGTATGTGGTGAGACTTTGTCATCCTACCAGCACCTCCACGTTCTTCCTTAAGGGTTGCATCATTAGGTGGTTACACAACCTGCAGGCTTGATATTGTGGATATGATGCCAACCACAAAATCACTGAGAGATGACCTGATGGCGTTGCTGGAGATCCCAACAAAACTGTTCTAGAGCCTGCACACAAGTTATTTGCCAAGAAAATCTGTTTTACTTTTTTTAAAACTTAAGTAGAATATACTGCTCAGATGACTGTAGTCGCTTTGCAGGTCTCTGTTGAGGATTTTTTAAATTCCAGATTTATTTTTTTTTTACAACTAAATGCATAATTTTCCAGGCCTTTATCCAGGCTGAAGCTGATATTTAAAATTCTGTTCTCACATGTTCTTTCAGCTGTATTTTTCTTGGTAGTCCTGGGAAGAGACTGCCACTCTGACAAGGATGAACTACATCCATTGGACATGCTGTTTTCTTCTCAACGGCCTTCCATCTTTGAACAGAGAGCAGCCTGTCCTTAGCCACCCCTCATCAGGAAGCAGTCCATCCTCTGGAGAGCACAATGAATTGCTTTCCTTTCAGCTCAAGATCTTTCATTCCATTAAGCCTGTTGGCAGAATTAAATCAGGTACCTCTGTTGTTTCAGGCGAGATGTCAGGCTGGTACCCTCACCTACAGGCTGTTTTTCTAGGTATTATTTTGCCTTTGGAAGAGGCAGGCACTCCACAACTCTGCAGTTAAAAACTCTATGAAAAGTGATGTCCCCCTCATATTTTTTTTTCCATTTTTCTCATTTCAAAAAGCAAGCTGCAGCAAATAACCCTCTTCAGTCTTTTTCTTGTCCCACATTTTGGTGCCAATTAAACTCATGTTAGCCTCCTGAACCATCCGACCTTTAAATACTTCTTACATTTCCAAGGCTTTTTAACCACCACTAACTAAAACTTTGATGCTACTGTATGTTTTAGTACAGTCTCAAACCAAGCTTCCACCTTCTATTATTCCGAAAAGATATAGGTATATATAATGTTTCTGTGTAACAGAAACAAAACTCCATACTTACGGTGAAAAGCATTTCATCAGGTTTTCAGAAAAGCCTTGTTGCTAAACCTAGGTAAAGGCTTAGCATAAAGCCAAGATAATCTTGTGATTAATAATAGATTAAAGTCAGAAAAATTGTTCACTAGCAGAACTGCAACAGTGTACAGGAAGGGAACCCGCAGAAGGAAGGAAATCAATGGTTTGAGTCTATTTATGGTTAAACACTCTTCATCCCTCAACCCATAGGCATACATCTTATTTGCACCACTCCTACATATCCCAAACCAAATGTGAGAGCCATCATACCTGAGGGAGCCAAACATATCAAACTCCTGTGACAGAATTAAGTTCTGGGATGGACCTGACTAATCAGCAATAAATAGTACCAGAAGACTATACACTCGATACAAAGGACTAAAAGTCAGCAAACACCTTACACGTTATCTGAGAAAGCTGTAGATTTTGTACACCAAACAAAAGATGGTCCAGTTGCAAAGGATAGCCACACACAGGCCAAATCAAACTTGTACAGGCAAATGCAACTCTATATTTCCTCACTTTTCAATGCTTTATTTCACAGTACTAGAGCTTTTAGGAGTTTTTCTTCATATATAGTATGTTCAAACAGCCATATACAAGACTTACTGAAGTCCTTTTCAGTGTTAAGATATCTGGGACACAGTTCTATGGGAGTGTGAAATACTCCTGAGAGTATTGAAATCAGAAAATTCAAAGCAGTAACAGGTACAAACCTGTATCAGCACTGAACGAAATGGCATGGGCAGTTTTCTTTAAGAACGAAAGTATGGATTTCAGTTGAGAATATTGGCTAATAGTGTCTACGTCTGAAGTATGTATTTTAAGTCTTGTGCCTTTGAATATATTAGGTCAAATTTTCAAGG
Source organism: Pitta sordida (assembly GCA_013390025.1). Lineage (NCBI taxonomy): Eukaryota > Metazoa > Chordata > Aves > Passeriformes > Pittidae > Pitta > Pitta sordida. The sequence continues at coordinate 443,687 of WEKX01005328.1, read as the reverse complement.
CTGTTGAGAATTTGCCAACTGCTGTTGGCAAACAACTGTTTTCAGCTGTAATTATGAAAGATTACTGTCAGAAAAGCTGACTTTCATTTTTGAAGACAAATCCTGAGGAGATGCTGAAAAAACAGGACTCACCCTCAGTATTTCTGATCATCCTTTTAGAGTTTCTTCTGAGGGAGTAATGCTGGTAACATAATAGCTTTGCTAGAGAGCTTTTGAAAACTGGTCTCTCAAGCTTAGAAAATCTGTGTGAATAAAGTAATAGTTATCATTCAAACTTGACGCCAGACTCTAATTATTACTTCAAACACAACAAGAACACAACAACAGGATTTTTTTAAAATCTCCTCGGTACACCACAGTAGCCACACCTACATCCTTTTAAAGGAAACATATTTCTCTTCTCCTGAATCCTTTACACAAATATGTATTAATTTGTACAGTGCATTCATAAATTTGTCTAGAGTTCAGCTCTTCTAATTTTTCCTCTGTTGACCTTATTGTCATGTTTTATGCAATACTACATTAAAGTTACACTGGACTTCAAATGCTGTTAGCCGTTGAAACCTTCCTTGCTTAGGGAAGACACTGTGCTTATGCTATAAGTGGTAAGGGCTGTGAAGCTGCTCAGTTTCACTTTGCCTTTACCACACTTTTTAGTTTAAGAAAGATAATCAAACCAGTTGGGCACAATAATGTTATGTTCTACTGGATGTGGCACTTAGTGCCATGGTTTAGTTGATGAGATGGTGTTAGGTAATAGGTTGGACTTGATGATCTCAACCCACCTACGTTGGTCTTTTCCAACCTAGGTAATTCTGTGATTCTGTTTAGGAGTGTCACTTGATCCCACAAAGCGCTGGCCTCTTTACCCAGAGAAGACAGGGACCATGAAATACAGATTTGTTTCCTACCTGCAACACTGTGTTTCACCTTTACGGCACTATATGTCTGCCTGGCAGTCATTTTGGTTGGACTACCAAGCTAAACCCACACACTCAAATAGCATTATTAAATGATTTTCAAAGCAGCCAAAGCACATGCTTCACTTCTCCTTTCTTAGATTGATTGTAAATGTGCTGATTGTTAACAATGAGGGCACTGGAAACCAAAGGAATTTATCATTAAAGAAATAGTACCGTGTTTTATTTTATAAAGTTTTGAAATCTCAAGTTCTCTGTACCTGCAGGGTCCTGAACAATGCTTGCTCTGTCAAAAAAACTCAACTATATATTTTGACAAACAACATGGATCTGACTTGTAAAGAGCAAAGGTTTTTAAAATTTCCTTTTAATTTTCCAGTAGAGGCATAGGCTTCCTTAAGAAACTTAATATATGGAAAATATGCATGGACTGGTATTTCATAGTCATATTTGTGGCTTCATTAAAGGTTGTCCAGTAATCTCTTTACACCAGGGACAGAAAATCATTGCTGTATAGTACACAGACACATTAGCATGTTAAACATAGCTCTTTTCTGAAAGTGTTTGACATTGCTTTCTTGATAGGGCCTGCAATGGTCTGGTGGTGCAGACACCATGTGAAACGTGGATTTGAAACCAATAGAGAGGTCTTAGTAGGGGTACACACTCTCATGGAACGTTCTCCTGAAACACCTACCATTCTTTGGAATTTGGTTTATTTCAAAGAGTGTGTTGTCAAACTTATTTTGGTGACCCATATTGAAGGACAGAGCTAAAATAGGACTATGAGGAGCAGATAAACTCACTCATCAAGACTTTAACAGCCTCTACATGTTTTACATTACACACATTATCATACAGTGACTTGATACCATGTTCTATTATCCCAGGAACGGAAGAAGTATAAGGAGTCATCCAAAGGAAAGTGAGGGAAACTAATCCTGCTGTTAGTAGAAGAATGGCACCTCTGTTCTTTTATAAACTCTGTTTTGCTGTATTGTGCCAGTACCAAAACAAGACCTGCAGAGATGCTCAGGATGTTCCCTACTCCTGGCTTTCCCACATTCACAGCATTTAGCAGGCAGTGTGCACCCAGAATGTGTTCATATTCCTCAAAGGAGATCTTATAGCTCCCTAGAGAAGAAAAGATTCATTATACCTACACCAGTCATCTTCCTCAATTCTAACAACACAAAGTAGCACTGAGGATATACAGCTTTCAGCCTTCATTCTGCCAGAGACAGGCTCTGAAAGAATATCTCAAATTACTGAGATGTAAAAAAATACATCTCTAAAGGTGGGGATATCAGTTCTTCCTGACTTGGGCACTGAAAGCACAGTCACGAACGAAGAGAGACAGTGTTCACCAAGAGGAGGTTCATCTCTGCCTGACTCCTGTGTAGTCCTGCCTCAGAGAGGTTCTGTCCTAGAAGCCACCCTGGCAGTGTCAGGGACAGGTCCATGGTCACGCCAAGGATATGCAACTCCTGCTGGGGACATTTTCATCACGTCGGGACTACACTGTCACCCTCTAAACACAGTTTGTGTCACAGACTATGGAAGGTTCAGATTTTACCCTTCAGGTATTATAGGTGATTCCCATGTCTTTGAAGTTCTGTTCCCACTGAAGATGAAGGCAAATTCCTACTGATACTAATGGGGTTAGGAAGTGCCCTTGCCTCTGTTTTTGCTGTTATTTCCTTTGTTGCAGCAGACCTATTCCACTATTAAAGTTTTTGCCTGAGGGAAAATGAAAAGCCACACTGGTAAATAAATGATGAAATATTTATACTTGTGAAGCCAACCCCTTATGGCTAGCTCCTCCTCTAATATTAAGATGACACTTTTTATAGAGCTACAGCTTCTATACTGCCATTATTCCTCTGTGGGATCCAAGAGCGGGAGGTGACAAAACAGCCACCATGAGCCAAGTGACAGTAAGTAATACCCAGGAATGCTTGCTGATTTTGACTCAGTGCAGTAAGAAACTACTATATTAGACAAGTGCTGGTTTGTTTAGTGCTGGAGATCAAAGTAGGATCAGAGATGAAACTGAAGAAAACATACAACTGGGGAGATTTCTAAATAAAGCTTGGTTTTTAACCTGACAATAAAAGACCATATGTTGTAAATATATATATCTGTAATAATAATCCCAAGAGCAAAGTGTTAAAGGCATCAGTTTGCTTATCCCTGTGTATGTTCTGTTTATCTTCCTTTTTATTTGCATTTGCTTTTTTTGCCTGCAGTTCTCTCAGTGCTACAAGAATGAATGCAGCTCACTTTAGCATCACCACCTGTAATTAAATGATCTGCAGTTACTCTTGGGAATACTTTGCAACTCTTGTTTTTGTATTGGCTTTAAACCTTAATAGTAGCTTCCTTCTTTTAAAAAAAGTGGTTTAGCATGTTCAAATATGTGTGGTTCAAACTGGTTAGCCTACCTTATGAATTTCTCCCTCCTAACTTTGACCTGTTCAATGCTTTTAAGTTCACCTTACCCCGCCTCTTGTAGGTTTGGTAACAGAGAAGTAGCAACTTTCTTCCAGGTGTTGATTTGTTTTGTGGCGTTTTTACTACCTGGCTAAGTCACTTCAGCCCATGCCTTTCATTTTTATCTCTGTGGCATAGCCTATGGAGACTGTAAAATGGATAAATGTTAAGTATCGATCACAGTAAATGAAACATCCTGTTAACTGGACTTCTGCATAGCTAACTCCTAATATTTCTCTGTCATCACACTCAGGGTCTCTGCCCGCCTTGGTGATGACCATCCTAATGTTGCTTCTGCTCTTCACTTGCTTCCTCTTTCACTTGCTTACCTTCAGTTGTCTTGTTCCCTCTTTTGCCTTTTCCCTGAAAACTCTCTTTGCTCCCATTTCTCTGGTTCTTCCCATGTTTTGGCAGTAAGAGGAGGGCAGACTGGTGAGCAGAGATACAGCTGCACAAACTGTCTCTATATGCTGTACAGCATTTCTTCCGTGATCTTTCTTTGCAAAATATTCCATGCAACATTCCTTCATTCTCACCTTGACTTTCCTGACTGAAATATTTAGAACAGTTAGAAAGCAAGAGAGGAAAATATGCAGACTTCCCTTGTAATGCCTAGGATTTACAAGGCCAGAATGTGAAATAGAGCAGCTTTCAGAGCAGGAAAGGACAGTGGTGTTGACCATACTCATACCAGTGCAAACATACATTTCTAAACTGCACTAGAGCAAGAGAAATATTGACGTTTGTCTGGCAGAATGTTAGCCCAAAAAGGAACTCTGAAAAAAGGCAGACGCAAAAGTGCCCTGGAGCTAAATACTCTAACACTTTAGAGAGTCAGAAGTAAGGAACAAAAAGAAAACACTTGGTGACATGGCTTTTAGTGAGCTTCTGGCAGGTTTTGGAATGTCATGGGAAAACCATGTAATGCTGTAATGTGATATCCTTCATTGTCAGGCATTAATACATGTGAAGACAGATACATGTTTCGATTACTGTATTATGATGCATAACTCTGTGGCTAATTTGCATGCAACATTTCTATGATTAATAAATTAGGCAATGCTCATTCCACTGTACTACAGTGAACCACTTGTAGCAATTCTTATTACTCTAGCATGCAACATTAAACACTATGCTCTGCTCCTGTAAGCTTTGAATACTTGAATACCAGTTTGCAGTTCTCAAGCTACGAAGTGATCAAAGGAAGGAGGAAATGTTACTTAATTTCATCCCTCTCACAGGAGAAACAGAATAGTCACCAGATACAAGCAAACGCAAATGAGAAAAAATCAAAACGTCTTACTAAAATCCCTTGAGTAAAAGTATAATACAGCTATTTATAAAAGCAAGATATATTTTTCAAGTCCTAGTGTTTTGTATTAAACAGTTTTAGTAAAATTAACATATAACATATGCACAGAATAGCATACTCTTACTACTAGGATAAATGGTTTAAAGAACATAAAGAGAAGCAGACAATGGACCTGCATTAAAAACTTATATCATGCTGTCGGAAGACAAGCTCGGAATATGCTACAACTGATTTCTGGGTTCATAAACAACTTCCATTGCTGCATTCATGCCATATTTTTAAGGATTATGAGAAAATCCAATTTAATCTGGTATCTCCAGTCTAAATAGAAAAGTGTCTGATATGGCTAAGGCACTCAGGGTATCAGGATATCTAGAAAACACTGGTATTGTATTGTTTGGAATTTCAGATCAGGCTCTCTGCCTTGTATTGAGAAGAATTTGTTCCTTGCTACAAGGAGTTTTTTCCCACTTATCCTAACAAATTTCTCTTCATGATCACTTTTTAACTTCTGTCTTTTTAAGAAATCTCTTGTGAAATTAAATAAGCGCATCATATTCTTGCATCACATTCTGAGCACAGTTAGGCTTTGGCTTTACTGAGCTTTCAGATGACGGTGCCAGCACTGCTCAGCCTCCTGAACATTTCACCACAGGCACAGGCAGCTTACATGTTCAAAAGCAATTACTGTATTAAGTACCCAGTGATGTATTATTCCCAGAAACCGAAAATAGAGGTATAAAAGGGATTCACACAATAATTTATGGGCGTTAACATATGGGTGTAAGTTTTTCTGTGGATAATTATGTGACTATGGTAATAATGCCAAGGATCCTTGGATACATTAAAAAAATTTCTCACAATGATGTTATTGAGCATTTTATTAGTGTCAGGAGTCAGGAGTGTGTACATTTAAACAGGAGAGAGAGATGAGAGGCACATATGTCTTTGCAAGAATAACCCTCTCCCTTCACACTGCAGGGAAGCTGAGAAGCCCTGTTTGACACAGGCACTTATGTCAGATGTGTTTACTGGAAACGTCAGCATTTTGTGGGGTGGGGTTTTGGGTTATTTGGGGTTTTTTTTGTTTGTTTTGGGTTTGGGGTTTTTTTGAGAGCAGAAAACTGCACAGAACATGCTGAGAGGGGAGTAGTGTGTGTGGTTTGCAAGGATAGCTGGAATACTGAGCATTACTGACAATAAAATGATCAAAACCTCCTCGTTTTGCAGGGCTGCTGTACTTTTAAAAGTGCCATCTAGCACAATTGGAAGCAGACTTTGTTCTGGTTCAGAAGTATTCCTGTGGACCCCCGTCCAAGCAAGTCCAAGCACCAGGCTAAGTTAGCATGCCTTGGAGAAGGGAAAGTTCCCAGCTCAGAGAAATTTCTGCCAAAGCTTCCTTTACCAAGCCAAAACCTGTTGGTGGGCAGCTGTCATGGAGCCCCAGGTGTCCTTGAGAAATTCTCCAATATATTGCTCATCACTCCCATAATGAGAACTCAGGGTATGCTCAGTCATTGTGGACACACCAGCAGCAATTCCACCACAAAGGCTACCTTGTGAAGTGGGTTCAGGCTGCAATGCCTCTGCCTGTTTTCCAGTATAGTAATTGCCCAGCTGCAATTAAAATTCACACTGTTTAGATTTTCAAACCTTCCATTTTAATTTTTTTAGCTTTTCTTCAGTGTCTAATCCTTTGACCTCTTGCATTAAGTATGTGTAAAATTACACTGTTCCAACACAGCAAATCACTGCCCTACTGATCCACAATTACTGGTGCTGGAGAAGCATCCTCAGAGATACAGGGGTTTACAGAAAAATCATCAGGGCTTTTTGAGTAGTGACACAGAGGCAGAGTCCTGCCCTTCCTCTGGAGCGGCAGTGGCCGTGGTGAGGGCAGGAGACACTCTGGCTGGAGGCGGGGCAAATGGGAGGTGTGTATTTCAAGAGGCTGTATCTGCATTTCCTGCACCCCATGAGCGTGTTAGGCGTGCTGGGAACGAGCCTCGGCTTGTGGAGATGATTACAAGGCAATATATACTGAACAGCAATCCCTACTGCTGTGTTTGCTACAAACTTGGCTGCAGTATAGTAATGTTTAGTGGATTAATAATGCTTGCTTTGGCCTCTCCTACTCCCTTGGCAAACAATTTTCATGTATAATAAGTGTTCTCATTTAGTCTAACTAGAACAGAGCCCAAGGGTCAGAATAGCCATACCTGCATGTTGAGAAGAAGGGACTACAGGTTTCCAGACAAGAGAGCAGCTTTCTTCCCTCTCCATGCCAGGGTCCACTGCTTCTGCCCTTCTCCATGGTCAGTTCTGCTGGACAGATCTCCCTGAAATTGCAAAAAGTCCATGCCATATACCCCCTTCTGCAGAAACCAGTCTGTCCAGTCTACAGGATAATGGTGGGCAGCAGAGGCAACACAAAATCACTGGGACAGGCAGATATTTCTTGAGTATTTGACATTTTAAAATAGAACAGCATATGTCAACTTTAAAAACTTTATGAATATACATATATATAAAATAGGCAAAAAGTATTTCACACTAATGACTGATTACAGCACATGCTGTGAGGGCATATGAGGTTGAGTAAGTGGCAAGTGGCTTAAGGTCTTGCACTTGCACAGAAAGCCTTTAAGTTACAAACTCTTTAAAAATCTATATGGTTTATTTAGTTGATTATTACTCTCTTTTGAGAAACAAAGAGTGACCATGTTTCATAACACTGTGTGGCAGAAATACCAGGATTTGCAAATACAGAAGTTACACAATAGGAAAAATGAATTAAGGCTGCTTGCAGCTAAAAATGAGAGAACCTTTTATTGCTGCACCACTGAAATAAGTCTGTGCACAGCTGGGCTATGGAGGTCTTTGGTACAGCTGTTTCTCTTCATCTTCTTACTGCTCTTTATACCTCCACAGTTACAGCTAAAATGGAGGCAATCAGTCTTGGGTGTAATGAAAGAGAAATGTCTAAGTAGTCTTGTAAAGCTTTATGACAGCTATTAATTGATCAAATAATTAAGAACAGCAATCAACACTTAAGTCAAGTGATGGATTGTTGACCTGTGGCTTGGGAAGCAGGGCTGTGGCAACACTGCTGTGGCAACCAGTGGGATGGAGACTCTTTGCTATTGAACTCTGGGACCCAAATGCTGTAACTGAGCATTTGAAAATACAGTCGCCCCTCCTCCACTTCGCGCCCCCTAGATGGCTTCACATCTTCACTGTGTGATTTTTCAGCCATTAAGGAGGTCCCTTTTCGCAACTGCGCATGTGTGACCTGGCACACATGAATACTCAATTAGGCAGTCATGAATATGCAAATCAACCTGCACAGCCGCCGCAGCGGCAGCTCCACTGGTTCTCCCCCCCGGCACAGCCGTGGTTTTGCCGCTTCCCCCCACCCCGGCACGGCCACCATGGCAACCAATACACACCAATGCAGTGCCGAAACAGCGCCAGGGGGCCGTGCCGGGCGGAAGGAGGGCTTCCCAGATAGGGGGAAAGACCCGCGGTACTGTGGTATAGGAGACCCAACTGTACTGTGCCCTATGTCCAGGTGCTCTCTGACACGCTATGGTGAGCCTCACATTCCAGCACTGCCTCCAGCGGAAGATTTCTTGCTGGTCCTGCACACTTGAGATGATGCACATACAAACCTATGGGCAAGATGCAAGAGCTCAGACAAGCAGGTTAGGTTAGTGTCTGCCATGAAAAGGTAGGCAAGAGAAATTAATTTTATCTTGGCTTATCTGAATGATGCCCTTCCAGCCTATGGTGCAGTGTTCTGTGTCACTGGTAATTTTTGCTGCCACAAAAGGTGCTGCTTGATCACAGCTGGCAAAGCAATGAAAAGTATGTATGATAAACAATTTAACAAGCATCAGATTAAAAACATTACCAAGCAAATTATTTATCAAATGTTATCGGGTCATATCCAGAAAAAAACCTGCACATGTTGTGCAGGATATCTAAGCATTTTCACACGATTTTCACTGAGCTATGAGACACAGGTTAGCCTTTGATCCAGACTGACTAATTTTGAAATCTATTCCTGCTCAATTCCCTTATGAAGGCTTGATACATTATTTCGCTCTCTTCAAGAAGTATGCACAAATGTTTTCTGAAATGCATTTGTTTTGCACTTCGTACACTTTGTTGTTTGGTTGATTGTTCATGGTCAAAAGGGAAGGAAATCTTTGACAACCTCTTGCAATTGTGGGACATTTCTTCATCTCTACTTCCTTTTAAGACATTGTTGTGGACAATCAGTGCTAGGACCCATGAACACAGCAAAACAGAAATATTAGCAGGATACACAACTCTTCAAACAGGAGTTTATATTAGCAATTCAGAAAAAAACCCCCCAAGAATAAATATATTTAGCAACATATTAAATACAAATGAAATCTGAACCCAAGAGTGTATCAGGATTTTGCAAATTAGCTTTGTCTTTATAGCAAGTCTATGCAAACTTCAGATTCTAAGCCTGAGACTGGAGGTATTGAAAATTAACACTCACATTTGTTGTAATGCAAAAATGTAGGTTAAGTAACATCTTCCTTCAAATGTTTTTGCGTCTTTTTTTTTTTTTTTCCCTGATTTTCTCCATTTTTCCTTTGGTAGCTATAAAACATTGTACCTAACCACAAATAACTATACAGATGGAAGAGGGCAACTGTAAACAGACTGGTTTTGCTCCTAATTTATTTTGCTTATTCATATTTTGGACATGTTTATTTGTTATTATATTTGTTTATGTTATTGTCATACAGGAATAAAATCACCAGAAATATGCCCAAAGTATTGGTTACAGATGATTTAAAGATGATTTAAAGCTCATTTATTCTCTAAAAATGAATCATAAAAACATGATCATCCACAGATCTACTCATCTTCCTGTCTGGATTCAATCAGCTCTTTAAGAGATTCAGCCCAAACGGAGCAGAAATGCCCATCCCACATACAGCCCTACTCACAAGCTGCCCGGGGGATGCCTGTGCAGGGCATTCACAGCAATGTGCTTCGGTGCACATCCCATCCCATCCCAGCATGGACAGTGAGGAGCCAGGAGAGAGCAGAGCATGGCTCAGCACATGCAGAGCCTGTGGGTCCCACACCAGAGAAAAAGAGCCGCCATTTACCTGCACACCACCTGCTTTTATAGCTAACAAGGTGACGGTCTAACATGTCTGGCAACTCACAGGGCTGTTTCTCAGAGAGGATATAGATTTTAAGGCAGACATTTCATATACTTTCTACGTAACAAGGGCTGTGTTGATTGGGAGGAATGGTCTGTTATATCACTGTGGAAGCATCAGTGCAGCTTTCATAGTGGATTATCAATGGCCTGAAGGCTTTGTAGATGTGTTCATTCTGTGTACAGATAAATCCACCACTTCTCCAAGCTTGCTCAGCAGCACGGTTTAAGTCCCCAATGCAAGTCCACTGATCTTTGTATTTCCTTGAAACAGCCCATTTGGAATGGTCATTAATGGAATGAAAGGTGGAATTTAATGGCATTCCTATTAGGTTTATGTTGTAGACGTGGTAGTCAAGAGAGCAATTTGAGTAAAGCTTTCGGCCAGAGCGCTGCCATGATTCAGCCAACAAATCAGTCTTCAGTACCTGAGCCATCCAGGCCACATAGATATCTGTGGAATAATACAGGGTGTGGGGAATTAGTCTTTCATGTTCCTTCATCTAAGAACAGACTGAAAAGCATCATCTAAATTGTGTTCATTTCACTGCAATGCATAAAGTCAGCTGGAGGGCATTTTGCCCCCTCCCCTTGACTTTTGTTTCAGAAGTTCATTTCTACTTTTTCTCCTTCTAGAAAACCTATTATAAACAATCAGCAAGAAAAACGAAAAGGGTAAAAAAAAATTGCAAGTCTTCTTCATAACAACCCCCCCCCTAAATGATTCAAACCCCGTATTTCTTCATTGTTGTTACTGTTGAATGACAGGAAAACAAATTTCTGAAAATCTCATTGTTCAACACTTTAGGATGGACTAGACAGTATTTTGCTTTGTGTGGCTCAGAGAATATTGAGATGGGGCACCATTCCTTGCCTTCTGCTACACTTATTTCTGGAGCTGGACTTCCTCTTTTCCCTCCTCAAAGAAAATTCTTAATTGAGAATGTGTGACAGATAAAACAACAGGTTCTCTTACCATCTATGAAGAAGCGTGACTTTGCGAAGTGGAGAAAGGTTTCCCCATGAGCTGACTGGAGCTTGGAGAGATGGCGCAAGGGGACCAAGGGCAGTCTGGACTTTGCACACAGCTTCTGCAGATTTGGGAGATCAGCTTGGAAGATGTCAGGGATGGAACAGCTGTAGATTCCTGGATTATAACTCAGCATTTGTTGATCTGAGAAAAACCCACAGAAATGAACACATGATGCAGAATCAAATGGGTTAAAGTAAAGCAATCAAGAGAGCAAAGTTCTGCCTTGCAAAGGAAAACCTATATCTTTCTTAATCTTCACAGTCTATGTCCTGGATGAGTTCAGTGTCAAAGTATCTTCTTTTAGCAACCAAAAATATGTGTAATTGCTCTGTATTCCAATTGGCCCTGCAGCATATAGACTTGTTGGGTGAGTACACTCAGGTTTTTCCACTTCATTATTAGCAGAACTGTTAACCAGTGGTCTTGGTCCATTGCCACTTCCACCTACGCTCATCTCCAAGCCTCTCTGCAGCCACACAGCACTCAGACAGCATGTGTCAATCCAAGCCTCTCTGTATCTACAGGAGCAGTTTCCAGTCAGTTACAGCTGCCAAGCCAAATGCAAACAGAATAGCTGCCAAAGGGTCTAGTTTGGTTTTAGGGAGAACAGAACTTGATTTTCAGCATCTGGATTGAATTTGCAGAAGAAATTTACTTTTCTGAACAGTGTGCAGCTTAACTGTAAAGTCCTTGCCAAGGATATCATAAAGAGCAAGGGAACAAATGGGCTTATTAGATGAGTTCATGGAAGACTAGTCCATTGGAACATTCCAGTCTTTCTGGCTCATGAAATCCCTGAACAATAGATTACCAGAAGCTGGGAGGATGAGGCAGGGAAAGCATTAGTGTGTGCATCTCATTTTCTTGACCTTTTTCCCTAAACACATGCATAGATGTGTTTCCACAAACAGGAACTTGGTTTGGATCGCTCTGAGGTGTGGCTACCCTGGAAATTTGCACAGCTTGTGTGTTTCAGTAATATGATTTGAGGTTTTGCAATGGAGAAAAGAGTGGAAAAACAGTGTGAAAAGGTTTAAGGAGCATGCCAGTACGAATTTTTGTAATGCCTTGTGACAGTCCCAGTCCCAGTTATCACTGTCAGACAATTCTGAATCTTAGGGGTATATATTTTGTTGGGTTTTTTTATATATATATATATTTAGTATTGGCAATTTTGGTAGCAAAAATTTAGTAGCAAAAATTCTGGGTGATATTTATTCCATACTTCGTATTTCTGATGAGTCAAGGCTAACCCTTCAGCTCAAGCAGTGGTTGCGTGAAGCTTCTGGAACTGCAGATGATTGTAGCTGAATGAGCTAATACTGTTAAAAATGATTAATCATTCTGCTTTATATTTCCAAAGCATTTTGCACGCATGGACTGAGTTTACTTATGCACTTATGACCATTATTATCCCAATAGTCCCCACGGGGAGATGCAAACAGTGGATGCAAACATTCACACAGGAAATCACTGGATAAACATAATTGAAGTAGAGAATGCTCTTTCCAGGCCCCACTTGGTTTCCCAATCTGACAAGGAATTTTTTGAGGTGAAGCCTCAAGGAAAGTGATCAGAGAGGTGTGGTGGGGCAAAGGCTTTCTTAGGGGGAAGCTTTTCATACCTATTTGTGTGAACTGGTCATATTTGAAGGTTATACAAATGGCAGTCTGTCCGAAGGACTCCCCAGTAGCTGGATACCCATAACCATCCTCAGGGACAGGAGGGAACAGGGGCACACTGTGAATCACCCAGAAACCTTGTGATTTGTCCAAGAGCAGAAATCCTGTCAAAAAACCAAGGTGAATGAATGAAGTAGGAGAAAGCCCCGAGACGATAGAGCTATGTCCTACTTTGTGTTTGCTGCTGCAGACACCACATTTCAATGTGTTAATGTCTGCAGTAAACTGGCTCTAGAGTAGATTAATGGATCATAGGGGACACTAATATTATATTACAATTGCATCAATTCCTGCCTGCATAGACTAACTCTGTCATCATGTTTCATTTGAAAAAAAAAAACATTTTTTCAAAACCTTTTTTTCCTCTGCTCAAATTTTATTTTCAAAAGTTCCTGAGCTGTACTTATTGCTGCAGCCTGAAACAACAGCCCTGCAAAATGTATTCATCCCCAGGTCAGGCTGGGCAAACTCCAGCTGCTTCCTCAAGGGAACATTTAGACCTCCACTTAAGTTTATGCTTATTTAAAGTCTGTAACTGCATACTAAACCACTGCCATGATCTTGGCAGCAGTTTCTTGCCTCAGAGTTTGGAGGTGTTTATGTTGAGGGTGTCTTTCCCTTCACATCTTGTACTGCAGTTGCCACCAGGCGCACACTGATGTAGTTTGTACTTGCTAAAATGACATCTATGAGTTTCAATTCTTGAAACAAAGAGACTATAAGCTCTAAGATCCTTCACAAAGCACAGGCATAGCAAAACCAAAATAGAAGCTGCAGCATATGTAACTATACAACAAACCACACATTATGCAAATCATTCTCCAGTTTTGCTTTAGGCAGGAATTTTAGATATGCAGATAGACAAACAGACAAATAGATGCTATCTATATCTATCCATAACTTTAGAAAGGAGCAAATAATAGCTTGGCACTCTCTCTGTACCTTTGGTGTGTCCACTTTTCCCCCTTCTGGAGTCTGCTTCAGGGATCTCATCGTTGTATATCGCATAGGCAGTGGTGTTCTTCTGCAGGGAAACACACATTTCTGAAACACGACATTCAGTAAAAGGAAGGCATTTAAGCAAACATCTGGGAACAGAAGAAAGAATCCAGGACTCCTCTGTGTGAACATCATGAGCCTAATCGTGCTCCAAGTTCAACTGACAGTCTCTGCAGACACTACAGTAAATTAAACCTGAAGACTCAGCATTAGGGCCCCAGTTCACATGAAGTGGAAGTTCTCTCAACCATTTCAGTAGCCCTTTCACAAGGGGTTGAATATGCTTGCTAAGACAGTTTACATGAGTTTAGTGGGCACTTGCTTGCAAAGAAGTTCCCCTCTCTGTTTTGTGTGCCTCTCTCCGATTTAGCAACCAGATGCAGTGAAAAAAATTGTGGAGTAAAAATAAACATAAGTGCTTTTAGGAAGCAATTAAAGTTTTTTTGCAAGATATTTGCATATAGTCACACCTTATTTCCCTTGAACAAAGAACTTCAAAAGAGTTGGGACATGGTACCCCTCCCAGTGTATGCTGAGTACAGTGTAAGCAGTTTATCACAATTACAGTGAGACCTGCAACAGGACAGTTTTCCAGACTGCCAATATTTGACTGACTTCTGGGAATCTCTTCTACATACAAATTAATTACACCCTACCACTAACCCACAGAACAAATAGACACACCCAGACTCCCAACAATACTATGTAGATGGTAAAAAAATAACAACAGGCAGATCTTATGATATTTTGTAATCACTTCACACAAATATATATGAGGCGTCTCACTGTGGGAGAAAAAAAAAAGCCCAACAAGGAGCATATCACTGCTGGAGCAATCACAATGATTTCGGAGGGATGATCAAACACCAGATTTGATTTGAGAGACAGTGTGAAGCACATGCACATAGGAAGGCGTGGGACAAGTGTCTGTCACAATCATCACTAGCCCTGGTCTGAGTTCACAGCCTGTTCATAGCTCCAGATGTTGCTCAACATGAAGTGCAGAGAAGAAGCCAAATGGAGTATGTTTTTTTTTTTTTTAATGGGCAATACTTTAAAGATATGAAAAGCTTAAGTAGAAATTAGAAGTTTGAGGATAATTTCTAATTGGAGTCAAAACTGCAAACAATCTGCCCAGCTGTCAGGGCACTCCACTTGATGTGCTTTAGTAGATCTAGTCAGTCAGGTATAGCCATACCTCTGTGTGGATATTTTGGGTGGTTTCGTTTCATTTACATGTAATATCAAGTAAACATACTACTAATAATTAAATGCCACCTGCCTTAGATTCGTAGGTCTCGTACAGCTGCTTCAGTGTTTGTCCCAGAGCACCCTGTGTCATGTTGATGAGATATTTACCAAGCTGCCACTGTGGAGCCAGGGCATCCATGTACATGTATTCCAGCCCCAGCATGGGAATCTCTCCTTTGGCATGTTTTGGCAGCTTGTAAAGAGCAAACCTGCAACAGTGAAGAGCAATTATTTTCTTACCCCCACTCTGTTTGAATGGGTAAATCCTATCTCCTTCCCACCTGAGGAAGAAAAGGGTGACTGGGGATGCCTTGGCTGGAGGGGCAGCAGTGCCAGGAATGTGCAGTGTGGACATCCCAGGTTGGGAGCAATGACCCAGCACAGGAACCAGCTGCAGTTTGGCAGTGCAATTCCTGCTGCAGATGTTATGCTTCTTAGCAAGCAAGGGAGGTTGATTCAGCACCAAACTCCTGTTGCTCTGGCCACACTGCTGTTGGTATCCCTAAAGAATTTGAAGTAGCCCTGATTTGGAGTCCATCAAATCCCTATTACTCTTGATTCTGGTAAAGAACCTCAGGTCCCAAACCCAGTCTAACATTCTTAGGGTCAAGCAATTGATACAAATACAGCTTTATATGAAATGTATACAAAATTAGGTATTAAAATTAAAAAATGCATTATGTATGTTTAAATATATCACAATCACAAAATAAGTATAAAGCACTGTGATAAAATGTTGCTGCAATCCTACTTCTCCCAAGATACTTGCCGTCTGCTGACCTGTTGCAGGCTGTGTATTTGCAAACCATTAGCCAGAAACACAAATCTTTCCAAAATTGAGTATTCAATATTGTCAGTAATTACTCAGTTCATGCTAAGGTCCCTGATAAAGTAAACAGTAAAGGTTTTCCCATTGCACAAGTCCATGGGATTAATTGCAATATAATTAATTCAGACACTTTCTCTGAGGGCTGTACTTGTGTAATTTGTTATTATCTGTACTATTTACCAGAAATGCAGCCTATGTTTAACTTTTCAAGTACTTATATCAGGAGTAGTAAGCCTTCCCAGCTGATTTACAGTCTTATGTTGGTCACAAAAGGCAAGTAAGAACTGGCAGGAAAGCATTCTGCTAGAGGACAATATTTAATCCATCAGAAATATATATGCAGAGGCAGATGAGAAACACACACCATGGGTGGTCCTGGAAATCCACCTACGTTGCCACTGAGTGATGTTCCTTAAGCATCTCAAGAGAAATAATTTCTGATGACAGACCACAGAGAACAAAGAGATTTATATAACAAGGCTGGGGAGAGCTGTCCATGCCTGTCTGTGCATCAGGAGTCACAACAATCCCTTTATTTGAAATGAAGACTTGGAAAGGAGAGGAATAGCAGTAGTTACAGTAGTATTAGCTAAACCAGGAATTAGTAGATGAAGCTTTTCCAGACTGCTTTGAAATGTACTGGAAGATTTATGCTTTGGAGGTGTTTCATCTGACAAATCACCTTAGCAGGTACGCTTACAGAAACACTAGTCATTAACCTATCAGTAAATTGCTTGCCAATTCCCAATGGAAACATGTTTTGGCTCTTTCTAGAAAGCCAGATGAGTGTATTACCAATTAAAGTTGTCTAAAATCTTTACTGCTATTTGAGCACAGGAAATTTCTCAACAGCTTAGGCATTTGTGGGAGCAGAGTGAAAGTTATTTTCTTGAGAACCATGGAAAAGCAAATCTGCTTAGCCCTGATTAGCATTGTCACATTGCTTGCTTGTGACCGAACACCAACTTACACCAAATAATCACATCTTTGCCTCTTAATCACATATTTACTTCTTCCCCTCTCCACCACAAAAAAACCCAAACCAAACAATGTGCTTCAGTCCTCGACCCAACACTTCTCAGAAAGCACAGTTTTGGCTTTTATTTCCAGGGAAAGCTTCCACAGAGCACAGTGAGTTTGGATGAATAAAGGAAAGGCTCTCTGCCCTCCTCAGAAAGCTGAACCTATGGCCATTTGTTCTGGTACCCTCTGTGTGAGGTGCAGTGAAGATGGTGGGATGAGAACCTGAGAGGAATGGAAACATGAGAGAGACTTTTGCCCACCCAGGCACTGCAGGTTGGTAAGAGCTGCCAGCGCAGCTGAGGAGCACAGATTGGATCAGGTCAGATAAGGCAAGTGATTCCTCCAGTTTAGCGGCAAATGAAAGGGTATGTGAATACTAATCATGAGTAATTACAGAATACCACAGGATAAAACCACTGGATAGTAGGAACTCCCATAAAGCTCATCGAACTGAAAACTAAAACCTGCAGTGCTGTGTTTGTTGGAAAGGGCATTGGCACATACTGATTAAGAGGAAGCCCTTCTCAGCAGTTTCAGTTCTGCTTCTGCTGTCAGCTTCACAGCATCCAAATCCAGAACCCAAAGGCTGACTCCTTTTTTCTCAATAAACTAGGATGACTCCATCAGATAGGCAAGTTTCTCTTTTGTTTGATCAGGACACATTGAAAAGAAAATCCCCCCGTCCTTCCTGCTAAATTTGACGAAAAGAACACAGATTTGCCTGCGCAGATCCCCAAGTTCCCACATCTCTGGCATTCATACGGCTGCACATGTGTGTTATATTCCTAGTCACAGCTTGTAAAGAATTTCTCAGAGAATTTGGATTAAAAAGTTGTCTTAATTCAGGAAATGGATAGTAAAAGTGTTATTTTGGATTTTTTTTGTTTAGATTTTGTTCTTTTTTTGGCGAGGGTGACAGGTCACAGGAATGGACCGTCATACATTTGATGTTAATGCCAATACAGAGCAAAGCCAGCTTTGTGCTCCTCCTTGAATGAGGAGGAGCTTCCCTGCTGTTGGCTTTGTGTGCAAGGGAAGGAATGCATCTACTTCTTTATCACTCGTATCCACAAGAAAAACACTTCTATTTTGAAATCGGTTGATATTTATCTTCAGAAAGCTTCTATGCTCTTTTTTAAGAGCCCTCATTTCACTTTTTAAACCTGGATATTGTGCAATTGTACTTTGCGTCTTTCATCTTCAAAGCACATTAATCCAATTAATCATTTAATACCCAAAGTTGGGCTCGCTGCTATAACGTGACGGCAGCTCTGGCTCCTCATTGACAGGGCACCGGCGGCTTTGCCACACTGCTGCCGCCCCCCCGCACCCTCCTGGGGCGCTCCAGCCTCCGCTCCCCCTCCGTGACGGCAGCGAGGGGACAAATGCCCCGCGCTGCTCTTCAAGTAGCAGCTACGAGGCAAAGGGCGAGGTGCGGGGTTTTTCCCGGCTCGGCTCCGTTTCCTCTGCCAGAGGAGCCCTGTGCTGGAGCCCGGGTCCGGGCCGGGTGCCCCCGGGGCTGCCGCTGGCGAGCGCAGCCTTGGCACCCCAACACAGGCTGTGCTCCCTTTGATCATGAGGCAGGAACGCTCTGTAAAACGGTGATTATTGTGCAGGTAGTCATAATGCGGTATGGGGGTTGGTTCAGTAAAACGAAATCGCATTTCCAAAACTTAACCTTCGTTTTCCAAATGTAAAATTCAGCCACTGCTCACAGGCAAACAGGACTGAACCAGTGAGAGCCCTGCGTTGCTTCTCAATGACGCACCCACTTCCCGTGGATTAATTTCAAGTGTCTCACCCAGCGTTTCTCCCCTGCACCGTATTTACTTACCAATCGACTATCGCCCCATCTTCATTCCTGCAGGAAATCTCAGCTGCCCACAGGGGCACAGAGAAGAGAAGCAAGAGCAAAGTAGGGTGGCACCATGCAGACCCTACGGGCATTTTGGTTTCTCGGCTGCGCAGGACGAGCACCGAGTAGGCTCTAAAAGGAGAAGTTGCGTTAGCTGTCAGCCTCTGCCCACGGAGCCCTGAGCACACCCCGGGACGGCGGAGCTGGCTTGGGAAGTTGGGCTCCCACAGCAGGGACGGCCACGGACAGCGGGGCAAGGGCTCCTGGGAGCTGCTGGAAATTGCTCACGATTTCCTTGGGCAGCAAAATGACAGTTGTCAAGCTATGTTTTTGACGAAACCAGTATTTTGGCTATTTAGAATATTCACAGTATTTTGCTTAAGAAGGACGCAAAAACCCCC
The DNA here is from genome assembly GCA_013390025.1 of Pitta sordida. NCBI lineage: Eukaryota > Metazoa > Chordata > Aves > Passeriformes > Pittidae > Pitta > Pitta sordida. The sequence goes on along the minus strand of WEKX01005328.1, from coordinate 424,677 downwards.
ACAACCAACAACCAACCTGCAGCTACCGAAACCCTTTTTGTTTTCATTTTATGTAGTGCTGCATGACTGATGTGCAAATTTTTTACAACAATCTGAAAAAAAGGTCGGTGTTCAGACAGGCAAAACAAAATAATTTTCATTTCACTACTTCTCCACCCAGTCCTCATGAGCACAGCCCACATCGTGCCCGCAGAAAGGGTTTCTAGAGCAGAGCTGAGCCCTGCCCAGACCTGGCTCTGGCAGAGGGGACCTTCACTAACCCGTGGGGATCGAGCCCGTAGGGACCGACCGTTGGAGAAATGCTCTGATCTCTGAGCCAAAGTAATTTACTTACAATTAGTTACTTTTTAAAAAAAATCATCTTTTAAGTGCATTAGCATTACCAGTTTCTCTTAGGAACAAACATGTCTGAATTGAGCAATCACATCTGATAATCTTTTAGGAATGCACACAAAAAAATTTTCAATTTATATTTTGTTGTGTAAAAAGTTCTTACTCTCTACTCGTTACTTCTGCATTAAAAGGGGATGATTTATGTTAAAATATGTTGATACTGATTATAGGATATTTTAGCCTCAGGGAAAGTCTAGGACCTCTGGATATTTTAGCATAACAGAAATCTTCACAACCTTTGCAGTATGTATGTTGCCACCTTGTTAGTATAGCCTCTCCAACATTTTAAGAGATGTGTAAATGGTGTGTGGAAGCAGGATAAAACTCAATAATAGGGCTTAACACAAACAAAAATAATGATCCCAGAAAGCCAGATTTTGGAGATGTGGATCAAGACCTGAATTTTTCTGCTCAGACTGACTTCGGATCCTTTTTGTGGGAGATGAAAATAGTGAACAGTTGTGAGGAAATGCTTTCAACCTGCCCAGCTCAGTCTGTCTTTTGTTTTTGCTCTTGGGAATCACAACGTACACAGAGCAGTAATAGAACACACAACATGCCAAGAACATGACAGCTGTTTCCATTTTCTTTTGGGGATTTCTGCCTGCTTACAAACCAACCTTCCCACCTCTCACAGAAGAACTCGTTTGATACTCATTGCTCGCACTTGGCCTGAGAACAGCAAGTCCCCACGCCACTGTGCCCATGATGGGGACAGCCCTGGGGACGTGCAGTGCCTGCCGGGCTCTGCCATGCAGGACACGGACTGCGTATTGCCAGCTTCTGCTGAGAACAGATAGGACTCAGGGCATGACACGTGGAGCCTGGCAGTGCTTCGGAGAGCTGGGAGCCAGAGGAGTAGGAGGTGGTGAAATCTGTACTTGGTGGCAGGGAAAATCGGGAGCTGTGTCTAGAGAAAGGCAGCCCAGCCTGGCAGGCCCAGCCCCCATGGGATGCCTGCAGAGGGTGCAGGTGTGAATGCTGCCAGCCCTCTGCATGGCTGTACCTGGGGTGACTGAGTGTGCTGGGACACTCAGCTCAGAAAGAAGTGATGGAGGAGAGACTCAGTGAAGGTCTACATAGTCAAAGCTAATTCAAAGATTACAAATGAGAGACTAGTTCACTGTTACTTGTGTTCAATAATCCGGGCTCCGAAAATGTTAACATTCTGTCGCTGCTAGTACTAATGTAATAATAGTCTGCTAATGCATTTTTTCTTCCCAAAGGACTTTGCAATTTATAATGGAAATATGTATTCTCATTATCACAGGTAAACAGAGAAATAAAGGCCAGAAACATTGTTTATATTTTGTTGTCTGTGCATAACTCAGGCTTCCACTGAGTTCCTTTACAATTGCCACATATTTTCTCTGCAGATCAAGGATGTAGAAGTCCTCAACTGTGAATATGGCAAGAACACAATTAAGTTCCTTCGCCTTCATAGAGAGGGGAAGAAGCATTTTGTTAAAGAAGTGGAAGTGTGCACACATCTCCGGCTGACTTCTGCTCAGGAGTACCTGGAGGGAAACAACTCTCTTGTGATACCTACAGACACCATAAAGAATATCGTTCTTGTGTTGGCCAAAAAAAATGGGGTATTTTTTTATTTTTAACTAGTCTCGCTGTTTCTTATGACTTCATTTGGAAGTGTTTGTTGTACTTCTGATTTTCAATTGGCACGTCAGATCAGTACTGTCATGTTCAGTGATGAGAGTTTTCCTCCTCCACTACTTATCCTACAGACTTCTCTTCAGTTTTCCAAAGCCTTTTTTTTTCTCACAGAGTTACCACTATTTTTTGTGGATTTATCATATAAGATCCATTTAAAAAATCAATAGCACATAATTCTGCATTATTCCTACATAGCATTTTTAAACTCCACTTAATTCTTCTGTACATCAACTGCATCTATCATAATGACAATCTAGAGCACTAATTATTTGTCTCTGTAATGAAACCCCATCTTCACTCAGTAAAACTTAATCATAATATCACTATGATGAAACTATCAGAATATCTCTATAGCACTTATTCAGAATCATCACTACTCACTATGCTGGAATGGTTGTTTCAGTAATATCCTCAAAGAGCAAGGCTCCTGAAGCACTTTATCTCAGTCCAACGACTGCAGCTCACTGTACCACAATATGGGAGGTTTTTGACACCACTGTAGCTGATACTTGCAGTGTATGCTGTAAGCTGGTCAAATCGCTGGGCACAGTGTGCCAAGCCATGAATAAGAGAAATGTGTATTTTTAACAACACTGATCCTTCTTAAATATCTACAACAACCAGAAAAATCTACTTTTATACATAAGGTAATTGCTTATTTCTAATAATAATGTTTGCTGTCTTAGATTTCAAGTTTAGAACAATTTGCTATAGATATCTGCAATCACTTCATGACAACATTTTGCCAAGTGATGTACGTCAAAACCTATGTCCAAGAAGTACCATGGCAACGTCTGCATGAGGTATCCAAAATACTAATACATTCTGTTTGTTGATGCTGTAGCCATCCCTCACTCTCCTAGCTCCCGTTTTCAAGTTAAGGCAGTATTTATGGCACTTTTACTTACATATCTGCTCTAAATTGCAGAACGGCGTTCCTCACATCCACTCATTCATATGCGTTCCTGATGGGATCCGCTTTTGTGAAGCTGAGCAGTACCGAAATGGTGAGAAAAGAATTGGTAACTTCCCCTACTTCTCTGTAAAGATTTCTGCCAATGAGAGATGAAGATGGCTTTAGAGATAGCCGCAGGCACTACAAGGCTTACAGCACTCCAGAGGTCTAAAATAATGAATAATTTTATAGTCTAATTTTGCAGTTGATCTCTGAGACATGGTTGAAGAACTAAGGTAGCAAAAATTTGTATCTGTACTCTGAACACAGAATGGTCACAACAAAAAAATAAGACAGAAAGAAAAAGAGTTTATGCTTTCTTGAAAAGCTGCTGCTCTTGAAAAGCTACTGCTTTTAACGTGGATTCAATTAAATTTTTCATCATGTTGAAAACTCAGCATGAAATTCTGCAATTTCAGGTTCTACACAAACAAAAAGCCTTTAAGGATTACTGAAAAAACACTTTTTCTTTTTAGACTTCCCTTCATGTAGCCCTTTAGCTACTTCTTTAGGATTACCTGCCTAGGTGAACAATAACCAAAGAGAAGATTTTGAAATCACTTATTTTTCTTCTAAGACAAGGTTCTCTATATTTAGCATCCTCCTATGCATCTATCAGCTAGACACAGGAACTCAATTCTCAGTTCATCCTATCTTTTAACACATTTCTCATAATGAAAAAAAAAACATAATGAGGCTTAATAGATTTATTTTTTGCCAATATATTAGCTGATAAAAGGCTCAGAGAGCTCTGGAAATGGAAAACACAATAAGTAACTTAACAAAGTCAACATATGACAACATTTGACAACTGAAGCACAAAACATATTGAAAGCACAGCATGGGCTGTTCACCTTGGAAACCCTGCCTAGGTGTTACATCCTTAACAGTGAGTTTCAGGCTGATTGCTGCACAGCCAGTCAGTCAACCATTTGTTGCAAGGAGCTCTTTCAAACAAGGATATGTATTTGAATATTAAATAAATGTATCTCCAGGTTCACTGATAGTATCTGCACTGCATTAATACCCATGTATCACAAGGCTATACCCAAGCAATAAATTAATCAAGATCTGAACAAACTCCAGAATATCCTGTCCAAGGACAGTCTCTTCTTTAGATTTCTTTTAAAGCTTGACTAAATAGGAGGGGGATATTGGCAAAAATTATAGGTACACCTCCACAGACTCATTCAAAACCAATAATGAATGTAAACAAGAAAAGATAGATCAAAGAATAATAAGATGCAGTTTCTGTGATGTGACAGAGCAGTTTAAAAAAACTACTGATCATCTACACAACTGTGCAACTTAGAAATGTCTACCACAGTGGAATTATTTCCAGTACAAATTCCTGCACGGACATGGTTTAAAGACAAAATGTTTCAGTCTTCCCAGTTTTAGGCAGGATTATTGTGCATTGGGATTAATTTTGAACTAGCTAGTGTGAGCAACAAGAGCAGCACAGAAACTGCAGCTTGGGCTTCAGCCACTGACTGACTGTACAGGCCCTGAATGAGCCTGCATGCCATGAAGTTTCTATTTTCTGAGTCTGCTTTTTGACAGCTCTGGTCAGTGAAATTTTCAGTTATCAGTCTGGTGTGCTATTAATGACTGACTGCTTGTAATTGTTTAGCTACCATTCAAAAGATGTGTCAGGAGGTGTTCAGGACACCACTGCTCAGCCTTCAGAAGATGATGATCGACCCTGCGGCAGTGATCCACAACAGTACATTTCATAAACAGTGGCTAAGAGCGAAGTCACTGTCAGTTTGATTCTGTGGGTGGCATTTGTATCAGTGCCAGTTCCTGCTCATTAGCTGAGCTGCAGGGCTTTGCACTGGCTCCTTGCCCTCTCATTCTCAGGGATGCAAAGCTTCTAACAGGATGGGTATGTAAAGCACATTTCTGACTGGGGTTCTGCTTTTATACAGATTGTTTTTACACTCATCTATGTTGTTAAAAAAGGTGCACCACACCTCTCTTGTACACCTCACCACTAGTAGCGTACTCCATTTCCCTTTGGAGAAATCAGTCATTCCAAAATTGTCATCTGTGAGAGCCAACCCAAGGCATGTACCAGTTCCAAGCAGGTGAGGTAAAAAAGGGTGTACTCAGCTCTCCTTAACTCCAGATCACTTGGTGAGATTCTCAGTTTTCCAGACTGAGCTCTGACTTCAGTAGTTTCTGTCATGTTTCTTACCATTCTGCTAACATCAGTGCACAGAAAATTAGTCTGCTTGCTTTCTGGCTCTGGACCTATCACTGCAAATATGCACCCAGAGGTTTTTTCTCTGCCTGAAAAGGAACTCATATTGTCCTGTAATTTTGGATCACAGGTCCTCTGATTGTCTGTGCTGGAATCAAAGATCTGAAACTTATGAAGGCAACACAGTCTGGATTTGAAGGCTTCTACAAGAATGAACACACCACACTTCCTGAAAGGCACGACAGGATTCTATGTGGAGAGCTCTTCTGCAAATGGTCCTATGGAGAATGCAAAGACTTTGACTTTGACTGCATATGGTATATGTCATACCAAGTAATGTTTATTACCTAATCTATGGTCACAAAGTCCCTCTATACGGTACAGCAGGTGTAAGGCCCAGATGTGCATCTGCTGTGCACCAGCCACTCCCAGGTCTCAGTGACAACACTAAGCTCCTTACAAGGGGTGAGAGGCATGTCCTGGGGGTACTGCTCTCTCTCATGGTGTGTCAGTAGACAGGATCTAAATGGACAGTTCAGTGTTCAGTACAGAACCCTTTAGGAGAATAAAATGATGAATATTTAAAATACTTTTAGCAAAACCTATTGGTGAATTCTAGAGCTGGCAGGGGGGAGCAGAGAAGAATTTGGAGGTGACAGGACAAATCGTTCTTCCACAAAATCCCATGTGCTATATATTTGTCAGAAAAGACATCAAAAATACAGAAAACCCCACCTCACAGTAAAACACTTTAGTTCTAAACAGAGACAGCTGAAACAAGGTTTTGTAAAAACCTGTGTTACCTCTAGGAACAAAGTCCGTGAATGTATTCTTGAAGCCTTTTCTGGACCACCTGACTGTGGAGAATATTCGCCCTCTTACCAGAAAACTGTCAACTGTATCCAGATGAATGTCCTTTCCAAAGTGTCACAGGTAGCTTCTTGCCTTCTTATGATGTTTTACTCAAACAACAGTGAATGTTAATTGGACCACTGAGAAGACCAACATGAGACCATTATTTCCTCTATCAGACTGAAAACTGGTTGTACAGCCAAATGCTCTGAAAAAAACAGGAACACACTGAGCAGTTCCTATGGTGCTCTGCAGCTCTGAACACAAGAGGAGAGAGTATCACACAGTGCCTGGCAGCACTTGAGTAAAAGTGAAAGGCATCTATGGGAAAAATACTCACTAGATTGCATTTGGTCAACTGTGCTGGGCAAGTTACATTGTTCTTTATTTACAGTAAGTGAAAAGGCTGCCAGGCTGTTGCCTGAAGAGATGCTCTAACTCATTGTCTCATCCGTTTTCGTGGTTTCAGGTACAGGTCATAGAAGTGGTGTTGAACAACACTTTTTATAATGTCCTAGACATGAAGAATCTAGGCTTGACCAATGACAAAGAAGTAAGTAAATGCTTCAAACAACTTGTCTGCACTCTTTAGAAATACTCAGCCTTAAAGCATAGCAGTGGTTCTGCATACAACAGAGTTAAAGGGAGCAAACTTTCTCTCCCAGTCCCAGTAAAAGCTCCACCTTACCTCTAAGAGATTTACACTGTTTACAAAAGGATAATAAATTGCCTTCTTGCATTGTTGATAAAAGAGCACAGTGGAATGCTCTGGAGATCAAAAGGATCTGTAATAGATACTCTCTCTGAAAAATTACTCCTATTTTCTCCACTGAATTTTACTTTCAGTTACAATGCCACCTGTGCAGTTTAAACCAAGCAGAATGCATCATGGCATCCCTTCCCACAGCCAGGCAGGCAGCACACCATGGCTCTTCTTTCTGCTCCATTGGCAGCACCACTAAGGCCAGGGATCAGCATCTACCACTGATGTTCATAAGAGAAAGAAAGGGCCTGGGTGTAATTTTATAAGGAGGTGAATAGCTGTAGTTTCTGCTGTGATGGTGATGGCACATCCCTGCCTTAAAAATAACCCCAGTGTTTGTTTTTATCCCCCTCAGGTTTTGATTCCAGTGGAAGCTCCTTATGGTTCCTGTGCTTGCACACTTGGCAGGAAGAACTTTTTCGAAGCACAAGGGCATGTGCTGAAAGATGAGAGGAAATGTCAGTTTGGACTGGCAGCTGCCCAGAGAAACTAAGCTCTTGGCTATACTCACACTTTCCTGAGAAACTTAACAGCACGGCTTTCCTATCAATGTTTACTCCTTATTGGCCTCTTCCATTGCTGACTACTTTTCCCTCTTTGAACTCCTGAGGATGGTATTTATGAAGGACCCTCAGAATTTGGATATCAAAGTATGTTCCTGAATTTCAGTGTGATTTGCAGATTGAAATCCTCTATGCTCTTTGGAAAATCCCAGCTGGAAACATTATAGTCAATTAATTTTTAAACTAGCTATTCCCAGACTTCTTAATGAAACAATTAATTTGATGCCTGTAATATGTTTTTGAAATGTAAAATCAGCAACTCTGTATATTCTATTTATTAATACTTCTTCAGTAAAATGAATATACAGCATGGAACCTGCTGTTTCATTGACATAATCTGTCATAACCCCTGAACAGGAAATCAGTCAGACAAGGACTTCTTGGCACAGGAAATGAAAAACAGGGGGAAAAAGTATTTCCTATATCTCTTCTCTGTGAATAGTTACAGCTATTGACTACTTTCTTTGCATGACTGCTGCTGCTGCTCTTCAGACTATACAGTTACTATATAATAACTTTTATATTAACCACTGAGGTGTTGGAGCTTTTGGGCTATCTCTGTAGGCTTAATAAAATAGTTTTCTTTAGTCTAATAATTTTGTCATGACTTCTGAGCAGGCCAGAATAAACCTAAGTAACCCTATTGCTTTTGGGAGGGGTAGGGAGAAAGTGAGACAGACAGCCAATGCATATCTTACTTTAGTTACTCCAGCTTTGAACATAGAGATAAAACTATACGGCCAAAAATTTTCATTTTGCAAACTGTGGATGTCATATTTGCAACAGGAATACTCCTCTACTTCTGAAATTCTAGTCATTGCTCCCACTCTCTTTGAGCATCATTTTCACAGACTCCAAGTGACAGAATGCAAGTCCATTGGGAAGTGCCCAAAGTAAATTCTAAAAACTTCAATTCAGTTGTCTTTGTGCCTCCTGAGTTTGACAGACATGCAGGATTCCTCTGGGTACAATCACTAAATTCACAGGCACCAAAAATGAGGGAGATGCCCTGCTCTGTGTCACATTTTGAGGTGCTTTGCAAGACAGAAACTTACCTTGATGAGCAGGGGATAACAGATACACAGTTCACAAGCCTGAGGCGTCTCCTGAAAAACAACAGGAGAAATGACACCACAGAGTGAAAGTGTCCCACATATGATGCTCTCTGGTCACTAGCCAATTCTGAAAGCTTTATTTGCAACAATTCTAGATTTTGCTGGGGATCTTCTTGCTTACCTTGTTAGACTCTGTTGTACTGTACTTGTGGGCTTACGTCTTGTTACTTCTGCCGTTTCTGGGTGCTTTTAATTTATTAATGTATCTTTTATGGGCAAATAAAGAGCAACATCAAAAAACAAATTAGTTTTTGACTATTTATCAAAAAGAAATTAAACCATTTACTACTTATATATAAATGTACACATTGTAAGTAAAAGAAGAATTTTAATTCAGCCAATTTTACCTCAAAAAGTGACCAGTCTTGTTCCAAATGATAGCTAACTACCAATAGATGGAAGAATAGATGAAAAAGAATCTTACTGAACATTTCAGCATTTACCTATTTTTGAAACAACCTACTTCTTTTCTGCCTTGCAAGAAATTTATTGCATTAGGCAGGTTTCCTTCGTTACTATCTGTGCTTCCTTTGTGGGCCTGTAAGGTAGTAGTGGACTAACCTTCATGGCAGATGAGGACACAAAGCAGCAAGAGGTTGTTTACTGCGACTTTCCTGTGGCAACAAGCCCACACGTACACTTAGTCAATGTGGTTTGTATAAACCTCCACAGACACGCAGACATTCAGTAAGGCTTTACAAGCATCTCAGTGCAGCTCCATCCAGCACTGCAAACCTGAGTCACTTACGTGGGCAGACTGCTTCTAAAGAAAGTACTTAGGCAATCGGAAGCGGCCCTAATTTTCCATATGGCAACTAGATTCAGATAACAGCAGCATAAATCATTCTTGAAAATGGGACTCAGACTTACTTGGACCCGAAATCTGACAAAATTCCCATTGACTGCATTAAATTCATTCTCCACAATGGACTTGCATTAATTTCACTGAGACAGATTTTTTTTCAGTTCCTGTCCTGAGGAGCCATTCAAGTTGCTCACTGTGTTTTACTCAGAAGCAGCTGCAACGCTTTGCTGATGAAATCACGCTTGCTGAAAATGAGCAGCAGCTAGCAGATTGTAAAATTGCTGTTTAAAGTACAACTTCTTGTTGAGAACATGAACCTTGCTGGTCCTGGGCTATATCCCAGTGGTTTATAGAACCTGAAGCCTCCAACCAAGAAACAGGTTATTTCAAATGCACAAACATAGGTATTATCATTTTAGCATCCAATTCTTTCACATCCTGTTTCTGTTCAATTCTAGCAACAGCCCTCCTCACCTTCTGAACCTGCTCCAAATGCAACCAATATCACACAGATAAAATTTAAAATCAAAATTAAGTTTAGCACTAGCTAAACACATCAGTCAATATCTAAAACAGAGAGCAAATGCCACTGTTGGGGTCAGGACAAGTGATCTGACTGTATTATTCTATATATATATATTCAGGCTACCTGCTTTCAACACACATTTAAACCTGTCTATTTTTATTAACTATTCCAGATATTTATTTTCTTTGTTGAAGTTGTCTTTTTCTTTTTTAAATTTAATCTTGCCTTTATCAGGAGTACATAGTCCTGATTCTAAGCTGAACTGAGCTACTTAAAGAGACCAAAAAACTACCAACTACTGCTATTCTGGGAGTTGAATACGCATCTGGAATCCAAATGAACATCATTAAATCAATTCCCTAACTCTAGGGGCTAAGCAAAACATAATTTTGTGACCTTGTTACATTACTGTATTAAAAAGAAGAGAGACTTTCCCAACAAGAATCAATCAAAGTTATGTATTACACCAGTGTGCTCAGACTGTCCTTGCAGGCTGCCAGCGGGCTAATGACAACCACTGTCCTCTGCACCTCCTCTGGGGAAGCTGCTGTCAAACCTGAGCAACACAAAGGTGAAGGTGTATGGAGACCTACATGTGATGAAAAGGGCCATGGATGAGATCTCCTGGCTGACATTTCCAAGCACCAAGTAATCTCATTAGATAAAGCAGAAGCTAAATCCATTGCCTGTGTAAACTGAGGTTAAATTGTAGTGTGTGAATTGAGACTTGGGGGTATTAGTTGCCAGCAAACTCAACACGAGCCAGCAGTGTGCCCAGGCAGCCAAAAGAGCCAATGGCATCCTGGCCTGTATCAAGAATGGAGTGGCTAGTAGGTCAAAAGAGGTTACCCTTCCACTGTACTCAGCACTGGTTAGACGACACCTCGAGTATTGTATCCAGTTCTGGGCCCCTCAGTTCAAGAAAGAGGTGTTGAGGATGTTGGAACAAGTTCAGAGAAGGGCAACTAGGATGGTAAAGGGGCTGGAAGATAAGCCCTGTGAGGAGAGGCTGAAGGGGCTGGGTCTGTTTAGCCTAGAAAAGAGGAGGCTCAGGGGTGTCTATAACTACCTAAAAGGAGGTTGCAGTCAGGTGGGGATTGGTCTTTTCTCCTTGGTCTCTGGGGACAGGACGAGAGGTTACAGTCTTAAGCTTCAGCAGGGAAAATTTAGACTTGATATCAGGAAAAGGTTTTTTACTGAAAGAGTGATCCAGATTTGGAATGGGTTGCCCACAGAGGTGGTTGACTTGCCAACCTTAGAGGTGTTTCAAGGTAGGCTGGATGAGGTGTTGAGTGATATGATCTAGATGTAGATGCTAGGTTAGTTGGACTATAGGTTGGACTAGATGATCTTTGAGGTCCTTTCCAGCCTTATCTATACTGTGAATACTGTAAATTGTCTCTGAGGTGAAGGAGGAGAGCAGACTCTTCCCCCATTACTCCCCTCATCCTGCTGCTTCCTGAGCCAGTGACGGTTACACTGTTCACATGTCGAGTTACAGTCATTTAATTTCCCACATGATTTTTGGGCCAAAAGCCATTCCTGGAAGAGAAGGAACTACTGCACTGACTTGGAAGTAAAAAAAAAACAGGATGGAGACAAAGTGAGGTAATGTTTTTCTGGTCCTACTTGGACCTAGCCTTCAAATTTTAATTGCCATTAAAAACTGAGAAATAAATATTTATCTTCCCCCAGACACATAGAAAGACCCTCCAAGTTTAAATTAACTGTGATTCTAACTTAAATGTGACAGTAGAAAGAAGAGTGTTAAGGTAACAGATCAAGTAAATTCTGATTTTTTAAAAGGAGGAAAAGGAGAAAAGCATTGAAAAGAGGGACGAATTCATTCAGTAATCACTGACAGTGAGGGCCTAACAAGACATTTTGCCAGGGTCATTTCTAACCAGGCAATGACCTGGCTATTCCCTTTCCTAGAGCTGCCAAATCTTGTGCTATAATAAAAGCAAAGAATTTTCCACAAATTGATGAAGTGCAGCACATTAGAACAAAATGGGAACAATAACATGTAGGGATGGGAGATAGCAGCACGCAGGCAGAACAATTTCCTCTGGGCTAAAAAAGTGATTTTGGCGGACAGGCAGAGCCATAGAACCCATACCTTTGTGACAGTTGTTTTATACGTACTTTGTGTGTGGTACTTGGCTTTAGGTTTGGATGCAAAGAGAATATGCCATGCATTGTATATTTACAGCTTGGGAGGAGAGTGATTGTCAGAGCTGATTAACAATACCAATCCATATTTCCCAACCATCATACCAGAAAAGGCATACTCTAATGATTTCAAATCCATTTTAAGTGTATGAAACACTCTGACAGATATGCACTACCGGTATTATGAGAAGGGTAAGAGGAAGGACAGGGAAGAGGAGGACGTTGGCTGCAGCATGGCTCTGTTTGTGTGCTGACCGGCAGCAGGGCAGGGGAGCTCACTGCTGCTTTGCGCCTTAAAGCTGCCTCGGGATGGGGGCACTCTCTAAACTCTGGTTCCGTGTGAAGGCAAAGACCATCGTCACGCTCACACCCAGTATCAGCCCAGCAGACTCTGGCAGCTTAACCAGCACCCAAAGGGCTTTTAAGGGAGAGGGACTCTCCGAGCTGCAGCCACATTTAAGGGCGTGTTATAAACTGGATTCCTGCATAGCTCTGCGACTCAGAGCTGCAATACTCACATGGTATCCAGCAATGCCTATCAGTTGCTTCCTCAACAGCAGCTGTGTTTTCTGCAAGAGGAATGGTAGCTAAAAATAATCTGGCTTTGACTTCCTCTTTCAAACCCTTCAGTCTCTTTAAAAAAGAATTTTTGTTCTTCCAGAAACAGTAAGAATGTAAGAGACAAAACCAGAACAGTCACCTGCACAAAGAGAACAGCAGTATTAAAAATCTCAGAGAAGAGCAGGAAACCACAATAAAGATCAGGGATAGTAAAAAAATTGCCACTGTTTTTAGCAACATCCTGCCAATTCCCCTTTGCACTTGCAGCAGGCTTTCTGTTAGGCCTTTACTTGTACGACTCAGTGGTGCTGAGCAAAAGGGGAATACAATCTGGATGTTTTTGAATGCAATTCATTTGCTCATTAAAACATATTAAAAGAAAGAACTGTGCTCAGTAATCATCAAATGCACTCTCTAGTCTGCACAGTGGAGTTTTTTACTCCCCTGTAGAATAAATATGTTTTACTTTTAATTCTGTGTCATCCATCAATCCACAAAATATGTCAAGCCCACACCAAACATGCAAATGGAGAAAAAGAGAATATTGAATTAATCCTTCAGCAACACAGCACTACGTATTCTCATCCGAAAATAATTCTACAAACACAAGGCTAGTAGGCATGTCCAGACTGCTACATGCAACTTCTCATAAACATACCAAATTCTACATTAAAATATTTGTTTCATATATAATTTTTCAATTACAGCCCACAATTAGCCTGATACAGACCATACCTCAAAAGTCCCAGAGGTAGTGATAACGGTCTCTACTTGAATAAAGTCTCCCAGAAGATCCCTACTCCCAGTAAGTACCTGTGAACACTACCAAACTATAAATAAAATCATAAGCAGAATTCAGCCCATGACTGACAAACCTACTGCTAACAGACCAATACCTGAAGCACAGTACAAGGAACAGAAAAAAGAAATGGTGAACACATCTCTGTCCTATTGTCTCAAATTCCAAATAAGTATGTTGTACAATGTAAAGGGTAGAAAATGCAAAAGAAAGCATGCTGCTGTACATAGTTTATGCATTATGTACAGCATATACCATGAGCTTTACCTATGGAACGGCTTTGTCCCTTCTCAAATCTCAACGCCTGAAACCATAAGCAACTCTCCAAGCACTCTAGCATGAACAGCCACAGTGTACCTGGCCAAGTCAGAGGGTAGGCAGGGCCACCACCTGAGCAGGAGACTACAGGAGCTTCTCCTTCCTCTCCCTGAATCCTTTCCCCACTTGGCAGAGAGCAGCACTCTTCTCCCTCCTCAGCTACACCCCCTCACCATTTCCACTTCCACCACACTCTCATGCTTATTTCCTATTTCCCAGTTCCCTTGCTCAGCCTCACTGATGCAATCCCACATCCCAATTTCAGGGGTCCCAATTTCTGGGACAGAGATGATGGTGAGCTCACTCATGGCTTAGCACCATCTGTAGGCTGCCTCTCAGATGTTTTGGGGTAGATTCAACCGCCCTGTAGACAAGTGAACTGTGACCAGGGCTTCTCCTTCGGCAGTAACGCCAGATAAGAAAAAGCAAAAACAGTTAAATCTTTAAATGTAATGGTAGGTAACTTTAAAAGCAATCACAAGAACATAGAATATTAAGTAGGTTTTGGTACCTTTTTAATAGGAAAATGCAGAAAAACAGGAGCTCCAATACACCACAACAAGGAAAGAGAGAAAGTAAAAGATCTGTAAAGTAAATTGAATCCAAACATAAGCAATGTTTTATTGGGATATAGCAAGCAACCTATCAAATAGGGAATTGGTACAAACAGACTGAACAAGACTCTCTTTTAACAGAGATGTATGGTGATGAGACAGCTTCTTTCAGTTCTTAAAACAAGTATTCAAACTGTTAAGTAAAGCACTAAAGAAAAATAATCAATCATTACAACACCAAAGACAGACAATATTAAAAATGTGCAGAATTCTACTTTTCACAAATTTCTGCATAATGTTAGAAAACAATCATCTATTAAAAAAGGAATAAAATTAAGCTGCTTTTTTTTTTGTTTGCAAAGCAACACAAACCTGTAAGAACCAACTATATTTTACATTGGACTATTAAAAACAGGTGAAAAAAAGCTGAAAATTTAAAGGACAGCAAAAAATACACCATTCAATTTCACCTGTGTGCAACACCTTCTGCTATCGAAGGAGTTATGTTAGTTGTATGTACAGCTTTAAACATTGCAGCATACCACGAGTGAACCTTAATAAGGTCAAAATAGGACCCTCTGCAAAAAAGGGTGACTTGGCAAGTGTCAGTCCCATCCTAAAATTATAAGCACGTAGTAATAATTTTAGTAGGTCTTCAGTGTAAACCAAAATCTACTTTGATTGGTTTCTCTCTCCTAAAGATGCATGTAAACTTTATTTGGGGCTGGTTTGTTTGGGGGTTTTTTGGTACTTTAATTAATGAAATCAAGAACATGTTTGGCTCAAAAATGAGAATGACATACCTCCCTTTTGTTCTGGATACAGTGATGTAGCTATTTCAACATGCTCATTGACACTTCCTAAAAGAGAAAATCATTATGTACTATGTAAAAAATACACACCACCTCTCTCAGTTCAGACTCAGTATATAGTATATTGCCAACTCTATCCAATAGGATATATATTGTTATTTGGTTTAAACTCTTAACAGATATATTCTCGCTTTATAAAGTTCCATCACATGAAACCAAATTGCTTAATTTTCCTTTGAGGCACATGACCCCAATTAGAGAATTCACTACAAAGAGTTGTTCTTTAGATGTTGTGTCTGTAGAGGTTTTACGTGATATTCATAGATTTTCAGCGCAGGCCCCAGTTTTAATGAAAGTCCAGTCAGTACATCATTTCTTGTCATCAACAGTAATGATTTGCCATCAATTTCCTACAAGAAGAATTAAAGAGTTGATAAAGACAAATGTACAAATCTAACAGATGAGAACAGTCATGCAACAAATGGAGGACTACTACAGAGCATCGATGAGAAAAGAAATAGTAGCCTTTGTTTTCCTGAAACCATGTTTATATTTTTGCTGCCCGTTTTTCAAGTGCTCACCTGTGCTGACTAAGGCATAAATACTATTTAGTCAAGCACAAAATCCAAATAAGCCTAATTTCAAAATCCCCTCCTTGTAAACCTCTTTCAAATTAATAGGTACAAGTGCACATTCCTTAATTATCAGCCATTAAGGGAAGGATACTCTTCAGAAGGCAGCTTATGAAGTGCACTTCAGAATTACTATTGACAGCAATATGCAAGTTTAGACCAGTCAGTATCTGCTAATAACTTCAACTGCCTTCTTTAAAAGGCCAACCTTCCCATGTATCCTGTGGGGGAAAACAAGGAAAAGACTCTTGCAATCAGAAATTTTAGAAGGGCCTCACTGGAGCTCAACACTCTGAGGGAACTTCTCTTCCTCCACTTATAAAGAAGGAGGAGAAAAGCAGCAACTTCCCAGCTTAGGTCTCAACAACCCCTACACTTTCCTGCTTAAAATGCCCCTTGTTAATCACAGATATGGTGGGATTTTTTTTCTTCTCAGACCTTGACTTGCTGACCTGTTTAGGCTAGAAATCCTGTAGGCTTTGGGTTTTTTTCCATCTCAAAACCTAGTCATATGTTTGAAAACTACCTCTAAATAAATTTTCAAAGGTCAAAATGGAAGAGAAAGAATCCACATCTCTCAACTCCCTCCTCCCTTTTAGACACAGGACCATCCTTTTTGATACACATTCCTACAGGTCAATCACACTGCCCTGCTCCAGGAAAAGACGCCACAGCTACACAACAGTGAATTTATTGGTGTCTCACAACACAGCCAGACCTTCAAAGGGCATCACAGCCCAGAGAAGTGTATAGCCTTATCTGGCGTTCTCCTGCACTGGACTTCACTCTGCTGTTGAATTCTTTTTTTATTTTTAGTTTAAAAAAGCCCCGCTATTAACTGTCAAATTTGTTATCAATAGTCAACAATGAATTCAAATGCTGGCATTTAGTTGTTGTCCTCTAATATATGACCAAAATTTAGTATTTTTAGAAATATTATCAACATTACACATCAATTCATCAAACTGTAGCACGTTCCATAGGAATACTAAATGTTGTCTTGAAAATGTTAGAGATCCCATTCTTGATCACAACTCAACACGAGAAGAGGAAGACTTATGTTACTCTTTAGCATGAATTTGTCCAGACTGATCTCTCTTATGATTTGAGAGTTTATAAATACAAAATACAAGGACAGATCACAATATTCAAAGATCAGCTCAAAGTGGAGTTATTTTAAAATATCCCCAGAACATATATGACTGCTAATCCCTCAGAGGAGCACAAAGTAACAGTATTTCTAAAAGAAAAAAGTTTCCAATAACTTTTTACCCAATTATAGCAGGTCTCTTTCCAATTACTGTTGAGAATGTTAATGGGTAAAACCAGTTTCTATCCTCTCTTTTCCACTCGTCACAATTCTTTCTGTGGGAATTTTGACACCAGTGAGTATTTTGCTCATTGCTATGACCGATCTGAAGTTGCCTTTTCTGTTGCTGTTCAACGATGCTATGGAGGAAGAACAGCCTCCAGCTTGGTAGGATCCCAATGAAGTAAATCCAGTACCTGGAACAGGAGAAACTCCAAGAATAGCAAAAAAGCATCTATTCCTTCCCCTTCTTCTTCCACGGTTTCTAGAAATGCTGGTAACCACTAAGGCTTTCATTGAATAGAAAACTGATTTTTTAAACACATCTGTGTAGAAATGAGTGATTACATATTCAGAGTTCAAGCGTTTTACATCTTTGGGTTTATTGTAAGCTCTACCTCTTCCACTTCCTTTAAGTTTTCCATATAAACATGCTTCTGCAGAATTGTCACAGCTACTCCACTTTTTGGCACCAGGTAAGATTTTGTATGCTTTGGTGACTTCTCTGATTTCTTCTCTATTTCTGGATTTTCTTTTTTCAGGATGCAACTTGAATGCCAGCTTTCAGTCTGCCTTTTTAATGTCACCTGCAGGGAGACCCCTCTGCACAACTAACAGTAATTCCCACCGTGCCAGGATGACCTCAACAGCAGTAGCATATTGTCTTCAGCAAATAACCAGGTTAAGCTTCGAGTCCTCCCACCACTCTTTCTGCCCTTTCTCAAAGTGACTGAGAACTGCAGGTTTCACAGAACAGCCAACATGAAAGGCAGGCAGCCAGCACACTCCCATGCTCCTCCATGCCATGGCTCTGCTAGAAAGCAGCAGTGAACACAAGCCAGTATCAAACCTCAGTTTCCCTTCTTGTAAGGCAGTGCAGTGAGGTCAGCAAAACAGCACTGGGTTACTTGGGTTTATCAGGCTCTTGCAGTACTAAGGGTTAAGAAGCCACACGGGCAATAACAAAGGTCATAGCAGTGACTTGTCTAGAGACTGCAAATAGCTTCAGTCTTGGAGTGAGCCACAGCCCCCTGTGCCCCCAGGGCTCCTACAGAAAGCTCAGCCACACACTGGCAGACAGCATTTCTCTGAAGGTGTTCACACCCTCATCCAGCATCTGATATTCCTCCCTCTTTAGGTGTCTTGTATCCTCAACTTCTTGGCTGGTCTGATTTGCTTGCTGATGTTACGGGTTTGTATTATTGGGCAATATCTTTCAGTTGAATCTGTTTTCATCAGTGAGCTCTTTTGATTTGCTGACATCAGTGGAACTCCAAGAAGGAATAGTGTATAATCACCATACAATCACCACTTCTTACCAGCACTTACAATACGGTTTTAATAAAATATTCTGCAGCCCCTAAAACATCTTCTCATTTTCCTTAAAATACCTTAGGTCTTAAAAATTTTTTGAGTCACTTGTTTTAGGTGAGTCCAGATGTATCCAGATTCATCAAAAGAAAGTGTGGACTCAGTTACCTTTGTGTAAAAGCTGAACATATTAACAGAGGTAATGATTACATTCTGGGCTATGGCTGTTTTATAAAGAAACCATTGTGCCACCCCTACTAAAGCAGTTCAGGGGAAACAATCTCACGGTGTTGTAGGTGAAACTGATTCCTTTCCTTTACCACTTGCAACCTCATTCCTCTTCCAGGACATATTCAGTGCAGCAGCAGATCAAATGAATCTAGGTTTCTGGGGCCCAGGCAAACTGCAAATGGCAGAGGAAAATAAGAGATGACCAGAACTTCAGCTACATGATTGGCGCTCTACAGGGAGAGGATGGCTGGGGTTCAAAGTGAACCTGTCAGTACTGCCATACCTGGAAGACCTTGATAACAAATAACATAAGAAGCTGGAGTTATAGTTAGTGGCCAGTAAATACTGTGGACGAGACTGAACACAACCACTGGTAAGAGGTTAGGGACAGCGTTGTTCATGGGGCTGTTCCTGGTGCAGACAGGGTGGCAGAGCCGGCATGTAGAACCAGATACTTGCTGCTCCATGTGCTGCTAATGGAAAGGAGAGGCAAGGAAGTGGCCATGACTGCTGCTGTGATTGTCCACCCCACAGCTCCTGGCCACATCCTGGAGGCAGCTGTCCGCCTCTCTCTCCAAGGCTTTAGCATATGGTGAAGTTAGCAGTGGAATCACAGCCACGTCTGCACACGGTTATCCCAGCAGAGCCCTCGGTTACCCTACTGAAGCCACTTCTCCTCACTGCAGAATACTAACTAAACCTTTCCACTCTAATTCTACACTGTTTTCCATAAGGCTGTTGCCAGTTGCTTTGCCAAATCTCATGAGTTAGTCTCGCTTTGCTGCTGCAAGATCAGTAGCAATTACTGCAGTATTACTGACAAGCTGGCTGAAGTGTAGAGAGGTTCAGATATTTGATGAAAGTCAGAGGTATCTGTCAGTATAAGGAAAAAACCTCCCAGAGGCCACAATTACTTTGCCTGTGTGTTTTTTTAAGCCACATTTCCATGGTCTCTTGGAGACATGGATGCTAGTATTAAAGAATGGACACAAGGAAACATTTTCGGTTTTGACCTGTTTACCCATATTCAAATTCTGGAAAATTGCTAGCAGCTGCAGAAAGAGCCTTCCTCTGCAACCTGCCAGAGAATCACCCCACAGTAGGCCCTTCAAATCCAAGAACAAAGAGTTACATTTAGATACTTTGTTAAATTCATCAATTACAATCAGATAGGATTTAGTAGCCATTCTGCTGAAGGTCAGCAACATCAGCCTGACCGACAATGTCACTTAATGTGAGATGCACAGTGTCTCTGCCAGTAACTTTTTCACCCTAGGCCTTCACAAACAACTTATTGCTTAGGAGCCCTGGGGTTTATTAATACTGATGAGTGTATTTGCACAATACACTAAGAAAGAAGGGAACTACTGTTCACTATTCAAGACAGTGAAACCTGAGTGGGTTGTAAGGGGAGACTGAGTTCAAGCCAGAAAATTCATTTTGATTTCTTACGTTTCTAATGACTATTTTAAATGAACTCCAACCCATTATCCACAGCTTGTAGAACAATATTATTACTCAAAGATCATAGTCGCATGGATTGTCACACAATAACAGCCTCAAAACCCCCCATTAATACAGGGTTTTCAGTCCCATTTCATGATACCAGGTCCATGGCAAAAACGTGCAACATGAGAAACTGGTAGCAGTCAGAAGGTGTTTGATAACAGATTTACCTGCTCTTGAAAAGCATTGGCTTGTTCTTCAAATCCAGCAGTTCTGAAATAATTCACAACGTCAGTAACAGCCCAGTCAGCAGGGTCTGGAGGTCTCCCGTTCTCTACTGAACTGCAAAGTGCAAATCCAGACAAGTAATCACTAAAAGTGTGCAGAATATCAGCTGCTGCTTTGTGCACACCTCAAGTACATCCCCTCCTTCCTTGTTTCTTCAGGAAAAGTATTCTTTGGCACACTTCCCTCTGTCCCATATAGAATAGTCACTCCTGTTCTTTTCCACTTCAAAGACCTAATCCTGGAGACAACTGAGGTACCTCTCCCTTCAGAAAATACATGAATCTTCACATCACACAGAGGTAATCAGTCAGGATCTTCCTGGAAGTGTGCTGCCTTTGCTGTTGGAGAACAAAGACTGCCATAACTAAGGTACCAAATTCCTGTCTTTCAAGCCTATAGCTTGTTTTCAGCTACTACATACTCAAAGAACTGTATATAGTTTATTCTATTCCTAGATGAGACTGTGCTCCTTGTAACATTACTGGTACCCATCTTTACCTTGTAAAACAACAACTAAAACACAAACGAACAAGCAAAAAAACCCCAAACAAAACAACCCAAGAGGCACCAAAGGATCACACTGATTCTCAATATAGAAAACTTCCTAGAACTGTTTTTTGACTCATCTTTGGACAAATCTATAGACTTTTTAAATAGCTATGAATCTGAGATAACATCTATTAAACACAATCAGAATTTATTCCCTCTGTGATTATCCTCAGGCAATTTTTTCCACAGTAACAAAACCAGCCAAACATTCATATTACTATCCTTATCCTGCACTTCTTTTCCTCAAACCAAACCACCGTATCACAAAGATACACAAAGGTTATCTGAAAATTCTTGGTATAAAAGACATAGTGACCTTGATTGCCTTTCCTATTGCCATTTATGAGGATGAAGAGCAAAACATCAAAGAGCTTCTTTAACATGTTTCTATAACTAAAAGTCCTGAAGTTTATGGCAAGAATTTTTCCACTGTTTTGCAAGCCTAACCACAATACTAATGAAGAAAATGTACAGATCAGGGCAGGTGTCGGAATCCTGCCCATTTCAGGTCTGAAACTTAGGGGCAGGACTTTGATTTCAACAGCACTAGCTGGGAAAGAAACACAGATTACAGTCTGCTGACACCATTTTTGTTCTGTCCTTTGAATTTTTCTTTTCCAACTGACACCACCTCTGCCTTGCCTGGATATTCTCCAAACACTTTAATTGCAAGTTCAATATGGTCCCAATCTCTCCTTCCCACAATTTTCTATCTCAGCCCACATGCATTAATTTTCCTTGCAGTTCTTCTCTTATCACTGGGGAAGTACAGCTTGGTCCAGCCCCATTTTTGGCTCAACTGCAATGACTTCACAGGCTCTACCTCAGCCATTAACTAATCACAGGGAATAACTGGAAGTTCCTGCCTCAAGGAATAGCATCGTGCTAGACCTCAAGTGGAGCCACTTTCCACAGCTACAGCTGCAGAAGACGACTGAAAGGCATGTGGCAGACTGCTGGAGGTTGGCTGGATTTTAACCCATCTACCCACACAGATGCACATTTGGCTTCTAGATTTTAATAGCCTCCTCTGCCCTGCCCTGCTGTTGACAAGGGTCCATTCTTTAGACAAGAAAAGGCAATGTATGCTATAAATGCATAGCTTAGGTGTACACTGCTTTATGCCTGACATCCTGAATGCTGTAAAATCTTAAGAGGACTGGCATTCTAGGCTTTGAAAGGAGATACTAGACGCACTGACAATGAATAAAGATTAGGCTTGTCCGCTTCTCACCACTGTCCCTGTGCCTTTATTGCCATCATGTGGCAGAAGTAGCAAGGTCTGAAAGCATATAGCTGAGAAAAAACAAAATTTTATCCAAGCTATTTATAATCACCTCAAGGAAGTGTCAAATACTTCCTCTGCAGATATGCCCACAAGCATACTATATACACTCATCTAGAAACCACAGCTCAGTTTAATTACAGTTCTCAACCATTCTAAAAAGCCACTTTAGCAATCAGTATTTGAGCCTTTATCACCCAAGCCTGGAGGAAAATGATTTAATGTGAACTGTCCTTGCTTTGACTGCCTCCCTTCTCCTCCCACCAGACTGCCAGCTGAAGGTGTCTTCGGAGGGACATACACAATAATCCATTCATAGGCACTGAATAGGAAAATGTTCCTTGTGTTGGTGTGGTGTAGTCAGCATCTCAAGTGGAGGGGAAGGATGCTGATTTTAATGGCTGCCATCAGAGCTTCTGATACTGTGTGAGAATCAGGTGTTTTATCAGCATCCTGAAGTGACCATTATTATTATTATTATTTGTATCACTCTAGTGCCTGGTAGCCTAAGCATTGCCACATTCTCTTGGACAGCTTCCATAGTAGAGATCCGAAGGAGAAGAACGAGGTGGAGGTGCACAGAAGTGTTGCAGTTTGAGAGGACAGACTAAGAACTCACTCTAGAACATTTCTTCATGATTTGGGGGGATTTATTTTAATATATATGTATATGCGTACATCTATCTCAGCATGGCTTCTATAAGCCTAAAGCCACAAGGCCAGATTTTTCCACACAGAACTTCTCAGATCATAACTTCATTCAGAATTGCTATTCCTAATCTAGGAATTTCTGACCTTTAAGGATAAATAAATGCCTACAAAACAGTTCCTATCCCTAACCTGCTGTTTACCACACAAAAGAAAGCAGCAGAAGGGTGCACACCATGTGTCTTTTATTCCTACCCCAGGTCTGAAGTAAAAACCCAGCCGTCTAGGGCTTCTCCAAGAAATATCTGTTTGAGAACTGACACCAAATTGATATGCCGCTGCTGCTACTCCTCAGCCCTACACAGGTGGGCTTTCAGCAGACAAGGCCATATGTCTCTCTGAAGGAGACAGAGAGGAGATTTCCACACAGGACACTTCTCTCCATTAGGCACTCTCCGTGAGCCACTAGCAGACAGGTGAGCAGAGGTACAATACTGGTTACAGTGCTACCACTTCAGTCTCTGGTTAAGAGGAAAAAAAAATCCACAGAGAAAGGTATCCCCCTAACTTAAGTTACTAGCTTCTGTACCTCTCCATTGCTATACAGTCCTTCCACATAGCACTTCTAAGCAACTCAGTGCTCTAGACTCTCTACTTCAAAGCTGAAATACAAAAATAATTGAGAATGAAGATTTGAAATGAGCAAAGGAGACACCCACCATTGCCAACTACATTAAGTAAAGGAAAACTACATCCAAAATCTATGTGCTGTTTACATAAAAGGAACACTTACTTTTTGACATCCAGAGAGCCATTTTCCTTGTTTTCCATGTCAACAGTTAGCATGGGGATGATAGAGGTTTATTTTACTTCAGCAACTGATCAATAGGGAGGGAAAAAAAGTTGTGTTTAATTATTGATAGTAGGTAAAGAGCAACATAATGTAAGCAAAACGAGCATTCGACAGAGACACAAGCTTGTCTCCACCTGAGAGCAATGGCACTGTCGAAGACTGATTTCCTTGGACGCCTGGCAAAGCTGACGGGAGCTAACGAACTAGAAAAAAAGTTGGCCTGTGTTTCAAAATCAAATATTTCTTGCCTGAAAATCAGGGAAAGTAACATTACATTTGATCCTTATTAACAGCGCTAAAATTTTGATCAAATTATATATTCATATACATGGAGAGTAACCACTTTAGTACAGCGGTGAGTGTCCCCAGCTCTCATGCGGGAGACCAGGGGTTTGACTCCTGCCAGGGAGGCAGTGGTGCTGTTTAAGAGTTGGACTCGATAATCCTTGTGGGTCCCTTCCAACTCTGAATATTCTGTGATTGACCTATTATATATAGCTGTGTATGAAGAGAGCTTAACCGACCTTCAGTCATCCAGCGATACAGAGGGTTCAAATAGAGACACGATCTTATCCTTAGAGAGGTTTGGAAATCCACAGCCTTGTTTTACAAATGGGAGTCTGGGATACAGATGAGCAGAGTCACTTATGCCTGTCTCACACATTAAAAGGGTAAGCAGAATTCCTAACTGATCCCCGAACTCCTGAGGCCTAAATCAGTACTTTATCTGTAAGACTCTCCTTCCTGCTCTAGCACAGCTTCTATGGGTATGGTACACCACGCTCCGAAAAGGAAAGGAGCACACCAAGGGCACAGGAGAAAATCCAGTTTGTGTCCCTCCTCACAGCCTGCAGGAGGATTTTCAGCACACAGCTTTTTTCCACCACTTCACTCAGAAATGACCTGAATCTTTCCTTTCTGTTCTCAAGTAAGCCATTTCTATTTCAGAGAGCACCAGAGAACTGACCAAGGACTCAGGATGTTCTTGCTGTAGCATTAATGGATGCCAGTGAAATGTCACAAGCTCTGGTTAGTACAGCACAGGGAAATCATGCTCTTCAGCTAAAACTTTGCAAAAATAGAGGGCAGCAATTAACACTGCTGTTGGAAAAAAAAAAAAAGACCGTTTATTAAACATCAGCACATAAACTATCAAGAAAACAGTAACAAACTAATCGAAAAGATGCTTCTTCCTGCAGTGCCGAGCGAACAACTCCTCGCATTCCCTTAAATCACTTCTTGGTTCAGCTGAGGTGACTGCAGGCGACACCCGCACCGCCCCACCTGCAGGACGCCCCCGCACCGCGGCCGCACCACCCGGAGCCCCCGGGCTGAGGGGGCACCTCNAGGGAGCCGGGGTGTGCCGGGGTGTGCCGGGGTGCGCCGGGGTGCGCCGAGCTGCCGGCGGCACACGGGGAGCGGTGCCCGGTGCACGTCCTGGGTGCCTCGGGACCCGCTTGTGGGCATTTCTATTCCTCCTACCGAGCGGTGTGAAGTAATGGAAAGTGAAGGAATCCGCAGGTGTTTTTTAAAGGATGCAGTACAGAGCCGAAGAAATTTTACATAAGGTGGGAAATAGGAGCGGCTAGATGTCAAGGAAACTGACGAAGTTAGAAAAATTCATTTCTAGGATGAGTTCGTCAACATGCACGTGAAAAGACATTTCTCTTTCTCTGGAATTCGCGCAACTGCAGCCGCGGGTGGTGGGAGAGAAGACAACAGCAGCGAGTCACCGCCCCCATCCCCGGGGACTTCCTCACACGGGATGTGCTGATCGGGAAGGTGCAATTCAAAGTGCCTACAAATGGCAAAGTCTGGCCCAGTGGCGATAAAATCTCACCCAAAGAGTGTTATAAGAGTTGTCAAGTTTCTCTGGCAACAGCAGTTTTTTTCCTTTATTACGCTATTTTAAAATCTCTTCAAAATTTCCTTTGATTCACGATGTTTTCTAATGGCATGGAAGCATTACATACATGATGTACTGTCAACACGAGGGAAATTAAGCATGGAATACTGACCAACACACCCTGCCTTCCCCACACACAGACTTTGCAGTCAGGGCTGTGTCCCAGCCACGAATCCGATGTTATCTTCTGGCTATCCCTAGCCTGGGTTACTTAAAATTTGTGGGATATGTCACTTGCAGTTTCCTTCTGAGTCAAACCACTCAAATTACACCTTTGCTGCTTCCTGGGAGGCAAGGGCGACATTACAAGTTACCTGGGGATTCCAACAGAACCTGCTGGCGACTCCAGCCTGATTAGTGCGGCTCTGTGACATGAGTGCCCCAGGTGGCACAGACAGAGCCCGCTGGCCAGCTCAGTGGGCACAGGGACCTGTCCCAGGCACCGTGCATCTGTCTCACTCCCCAAGGTTACTGCACGCTGGCTGCACTGAGGTCCAGGTCACTAAAATCTGGCACTAAAATCACCAACCAGTTCATTTTGTCTGACTACTTATGTGCTGTCAAATAAATAAGCAAAGCTTGCAAAAACTATGCAAATAAGGGCACTCAAGTATCGAGAGAAGCACTGAGAACAGAGAGCAATAGCAGTCCTCACTGCTTTGGGATTTAAACAAAAACAGATAAACAAGACAAATAGAATATTAAACATACTGCACCCTTAAGAAATCCCTCTTTATTTCGTATCCCAAAGCATACTGAAAACCATGGCATATTTGTGTTGGACAAGTAAGCCGAGCAAGGCAATTCTTTTCTGTCTCTCAAGAAATAAGCGTTCTAAATGAGGCCATAATGAGTTTTCTGCATCAGCTGGTTTCTAACTTTGGTAATGAACTGACATTTGAGGATACAAATATAAACAAGTTATTTTACTCACACTCTCCCCTTCCTTCCATCATGCTCTTGAATTAATCCTTTGAGTATTTAAAGTGAGGCTCACACTGCATGTGTTCCTTCTAGAGGACCTTGAACAGAAAAGAGAGGAATTTTAATAAAATGGGTTGTGGAAAAATTCAATGTGAAATATGATCTATGGCTTGTAATTTCATTCACTGGGGTAAGGTAATTTAATTGTAATGAAAATATGTCTGGAGGGAGACAAAGCAGAAAAGTGAATTAGTCTTTTGTTTGATTATTTGCATCCCACTTCTGGCAAAGAGAACATTTCCAAGGCTTGCAGGGAGCAAAGTGAGACCAGAGTTGGCAGATGCAGGTTGAAGAGTCAGCCCTGGGTGCGCCTGAGCTACTGCTGTCACACAGGGGACATGCAGAGGTCACTGCAGGTATCGAACACCAGTCCTACTTGGTGAGTATTGGAAAATGCGAGTTTTCTGCTTAAAGGCTTTTTTCTTTTTTTCCCCCTGGAAATGAAAGCAGTAGATGAAGACAAAATGCACCACGTTTGTGGTAAAGGAGAGCGTAGTACCCTTTCAGCTGTGCAGCGGATACTGAATTTCAGCCCCCACCCCCGCTAAACAAAGCCCTTTAAACCTTTCTTTTTCCAGTGTCCTGGGTAAAAATGTGGTTTAACACGCCCACAGGGAAAGCTGAGTGAGGAAACAACGCAGGGCTTGCATGGTTTCACACTGAGGGTAGCCAGTCTCAATAACCTAGCCGTCTGTAGAGTAGATTGGATCGTGCCCCTGCACAAAATGCGGATGTCTTTGCCAACAGCCACCGCATTTTTTGAGCTTATTCCCCTTTCCCCCTCCAGGAACAGACATTTGGAGCTGCACCCTGGTGTGCAGCAGGGTCTCCGCAGTACCTTCTACCTTTTTGGTCTGCTCTGAATGGGCCCTTGCTCCACACTACATTTTTATCACACCTATATGGCTACCAAGTAACTAAGTGTCTTTTCAACAGTCCCAGACTGTATACCCAGAAAAATGCAAAATCACCATTAACTGGTCCAGGTTGCACCTTTCTAATGCTTTACTCTCAGAAAATTTTCCTCAGGTACGGTCTTTTCATCTCCAGTCCACAATCCTTCTAGTTTGCTTGGATGGAATTCTGCCACTTACCTTGCTGCACAGCGCGAACAGCTTAACGAATACCCATTGTCCTGCTCTCCCTTCCCTGCTTCAGCACTGCACAGAGGAGTGAGACAGTACCCATCAAGGTACTCCAGTCTGCTCATGGAGTCCAGCAATGAAATGCCTCTCTTCAATTCCCACCCTGGCCAGGAAGGTCCTCCAAAAACCGTGCTGCGTCTTCACAGTCCCCTTCTGACCTGCCGGGGCTTTCTGCATGGCTGAACATTGTCATGTTGCTCTGAAGTTCTGCATAAAGCCTAGACAAAAGGCTAAAGATAGCATTGGTGTTAAAGGAGTGGGGAGGGAAGGGAGGCAGAAACCCCGTGGCTAGAATACAGCAGTGACTTGGTACCAGGCTGGTGTTCATTTTCAAGTATGTTGCAGTGTGTTTTTAAACACCAAGTCAGAGCACAACAGCCAGTCAACCTCAATTTACATTCCATGCAGTTACCTGGGTACGCTCCTATAAGGTAAAAACCAGGATCTGTAGATGTGCAGGAAGTTTTGTCAAAGCTCTGGGTGTCAGGACCAAGGCAGGGTTCAGAGCTGTGCAGATGCACAGTGGTGAGTCAGGACACATCTCCCCGGCTGCAAGAGCAGCACTGCTCAGACTTGCTGATGAGGCAGCGGGGCAAAGCCCCTTGGTTTTGTCCTAATGGGGATCCCCTTCAATATTTGCTTTAGTATCCTATGGTACTTTCTATACAATTTGCATTATCCAACCTTTTTTTTTTTTTGTAATCATATGACTCTCCAATAAGAGGATTAGAGTTGCACCTTCTTCATACCAGTTTAAAAATGAATGTGTACAGCAGCTGACTAAAATGCAAGGCCATTGCTTTTGCTTTCTTTTGTTTCCAGGATTGAATTGCTTAAATAAATCTTCCTGCATGTGAATTATCTCCACTTCACTGAGAATTTCCTGCCCTACTTATTTTGATGCCCAACTTCTTATTGTAGTTGCTTCTTATTGTAGTTGCTCACATTTAATAAACCTTCTGTCCAGACATAAGCCCTTGTTATTTTAAAACTTATACTTTATATTAAAAATAATAGGATATAACACAGCTCATTGTGCTCATACTAGCAGTAGGACCTGTCCATATTTGCCCAGCTTGTCATAATGTAGCAAGAAGCTTATAAAAATATTCATATAATATTCACACCAACACTGTTAAACTGAATCCAGACTAATAAAATCATTTTATTTAAACAGGGTTCAAACATCTGAGTGAAACAGCTGTTATATCTGTGGGAAATCTGAAAGGTTGCACTTTGGTTGTATGAAGTGAGACGAATATTCTGTGAATCTGCAAATGAAAAGCACAACATGCTGATGCACACAGGAATGGAAAAACACAGTTATAAACAAAAGCCACTATAACACAAGCAGAAATCTCAACTATATTTCAAACACTACATTATGAAATTAGTGCTACTTTTCTCCCCACTTTACTAAGAAGCTTTTCTCCCAGGAGTGAAGAACCTACCTGTCAGAAACATCCAAATTTTTAAGACTTGTAAAGCAACCATGTTCTGGTAAATACTGACACTTTCTTTCCATGTTATTATTTTGGTGTAACTGCTAGAACTGATGTCAGGCGTGGAAGACCAGAATACAGCATTTCGTTCTTTGATCAGCCTTGGAGGATGTGCTCCTGTACCCCCTGAAAACACCCCAGACCCAGAGAAGGGCATTTTCTTCAGCTCTCAGTTACTGGTGCCAGTATGGGTGCTCTGAGTGCTCATAGGCACTGAATGACATCCCTGTGCTTCATATGAAAATTGATCCGTTGTGCTCAAAGGATGTGCATGATAAAGCACAGTAGTTGCCAAATCTACCACTGACTGTAGGAAAGGAACTGCTGTTACAGCCGGGTCAGTGTTCCAGACACACGTTCTGTGACTCTGGTTTCCCCCTCTGCTCTCCTTTGATATAACCCCAAACCAGATACTCACATCTGAACACGAGCACACATGGCATTCAAGTGCTGTATTAAGGTTAGAACACTTAAACTGACCATTTAAAAACTTGTTCAGCTCTTAAACTTGTTGCTGAGGCTCTGATCAGAGGTGCTCTCATGAGCTTGTTTGCTGTAACTTTTTTCTCTTCAACTGCTCTGGTGGTCACATAATTCAGAAAAACATGAACAGTGGCTTCATCTGAGTCTGACAAGCATCAAACCCTAAAAAAATTGTATTCTCTACTATAAATACTATTTATTGAATGAATCAGCTTAGAAGCACTTTTCAGTTTTTATTAGTGATAATCTTTGGTATTTCTGAACTTTCAAGTGCACATAATACAGAAGTGTGATTGCATGCTATTAAAACAGACACCTGATTCCAGCTTCTAGTAAAAACAGGATTTATCCATGAGGGATTTTTAGTGACATTTTCATACATTTTGTGCAATAATACATATTATGAAGAATTGATTTTGTTCAAATTAGTGTCAAAATCACCTTTTTTGCCAATGCTGGTATGAAAACCAGTAAAAAAATATTACAACTATTAACTCTTTAAAGGATTTAAAGATAAAATCTACTATAAATAAAGAACAAATATTCATGGCTTGTATGGCATATATTATCTGACATATTATGTGACTGGCATAGTCCAAATTTGTCATTCCCTACTGCTTTTAAATATTTTCCAAGTCTCTTGTTGTTACTGTGCTCTGCATCTGACATTTCTTACACAGTGATCCACACCATATAAATGCAACATCTACTAGCAAATGAATGTAACTAGAGCAGTTTGGTACGGGGAGATACTAAATTTGCAATCATAGAACTCTTGGGGTTGAAAGGCACCTTGAAAATCGTATTTTTTCACAATTTATTTTAGTTCACTGTTTGTAGTAACCTGGAACAATAATAAAAGATCTAGAAAAGTCAGAGTTGAGTTCTATTAGTCAGTAAGTAGTTGCAGAATGAAGACCAGGTTAATAACTTCAGAAGTATTAAGTATTAGGAATGCTCTAAAGCATAACTTTGGGTTGTACAAATTTCAAGTGAAAAAGCATTTGCAGTGGTATTTCAGGTTTCCTTGTGTGGCTTTAAAAAAAACCCAACTAAGTTGATGAGACTCTAAGGAATTGTTTCCCTTCCAGCACTCACTGCAATACATCTCTTGGCAGGAAATGTCCCTTGCAGCAAACCCAATCCTGCTGTGAAATTCCTTTCCAGAATGCACGAGCTACAGGTGCTCCGGCCATGGAGGGTGGCTCTCTGACATAGGTACCTCCCTGGAGCCAGGTCCCTGGGTTATGTCCCAAACAACAAAGACATAGAACCACTCTGGACATGAACTAACTGGCCTTAAACTGTACCACAACACATCATCACATTCTGCAGCCCTTAAAGAGACTCTGCCACCAGGACTGGGTAAGGCTGCCTGCTCACTTCCTCTCTTAGTCTTTCCCACTGGTAAGCAAGCCTGCCAGCTGCACACTTCCTGATACATATGGAAAAAGAAAAAAGGGAAATGAAGACAATGTATTAACTGAGGACACACCATTATAATTTTTTAGGGGGCAGTTGAAAACAGGTTATTTTACTAATGCTGGGCAATTATAAAATAACCAAATATTGTTTAATCTCAATTAACACACCGGTAAGATAGATGAATCGTATTGTTTTACTTATCCAAGGTTTTACCCATTGTTAACAGAGTCCCTACTAGATCCCTACCTCATGCAAACATCGAGTAGAAAGATGACAGTAAGGATGGAAATTGAAAGGACATCCCGGAGAAGCTTCACTGTGTTGAACTGCAGCTTAGGTAACTACATAAACAAAGTAGCCGTGTAAATACACAGTAAAGGGCAACACTGCTGGCAGAAGGCAGTTCTGGCGATATTGCTTTGTAGACCAAAGCATTAATAATCCCTAAATGTAATCACTAAACATAAACAAGGTGTTTTTTTTTTTATTGAATCAAATTATCTTGGTGGGGGAAGAATTTCAAACAATTAATTCCAGCATTCTGGTTTTCTCTTTGTCACCCTAATCACCAGTAATTTTTCCTGGGACCAGACAGACTCAGAACGTACCACACTGCCTGTCAGACTTCTGAGCCCTTGCTCCATGTGTGTCAACATACTTACAGCTGTGTCCTTTCCAATCTTCCACAGCACCTTGGAATCAAAGGCAAAGGAAGAAGTTCCTGATGACTACCTCCCAGCACAGGGCTGGGTATATACAGGAACAGATCACAGACCTCCGTCCTCAAACTCCTTCCAACTACAACTATTCATCCTAAAGAGCTTTTGTGCTGCAACCTTGTCCACAAGTTTATCTTGTCCCTTGGCACAGAAGCCTCACCCACAGACAGGCTGCTTCTAACAGAGCAGCATTTGCAATCAGACGCTGGACTGCCACTCTGATCTACCAAAATCTAAACCTTATACACTGAGCACTAGTAAGAAACGTGCAAGTTTGCCACTGGGTCTTCCATACTTTCACTGACCATGAGCTCATGCAAAGGAACACCACAAACTACGTTGCTTTTAGACTTTAAAGCAAATAGCTACATGAACGCAATTCTTAGAAATACTTTCTTGCCAAGATATTTGTATTTGACCCTCGGAGGGAAGGAACAGGACAAGACATTAAGAATCCTAAAGGAATTTTTAGGGGCTTTGAAATACACTTTTGGGAACTCATCTCAAAGATTTAATGGAAACCTCAAGCTGCTGTTATCCCACAGAGGCAAGAACTTTTTGCATTAATTATAAGAATAAAATACATTTTCAATACATGCAAGTTTCCTTCAGGCAGGCATCCCTTTTTGTAGTATAAAAATATTCCCCAAATACAAGCCACAAAACAACAAAAAAAGGTAAAAATGTGACTAGATCTTAGATTTAACTCAGAGTTTTACTCATCATTAAATTCAGAAGTTAGGGAAGATATCCTGAGACCTCAGCTTGCCTTGAGATACTTATAATTCTAAAAAAATCCAGAACTTCACAATCTCTATAGAAGATGACAAAGATTTACTGTCTATAAGCCATTTAAACATCCTTGTGGAGCTTTCACCCTTTTACTGCCCAGCCTGAAGTTAGACATTCATTCATATTTTACCCTGTCAAAGGATTCAAATCAGTTGATTCCTCAAGTATTCCACTAAAATTATTTTTAAAATGTGTGCAAGACTCACACTTGTAAAACTGTGGTGGTCACTTCCCCCCCCTTTTTTTAATTGTTAAACATGTCCAGATCAGCTATATACACTGTAACTGGAGAAGAGAATTGTCTTTTTACTATTTTCTAGTTAAATGGCTCTCAAATTCTGATCTGGGCTAAGTCCTCCTTACAAGAAGCAAATCAGAAGAACACATTTGAATGACACCTTCAAATCTGTGGCTCAGCATGCTGTGTTTGCATGGGAGCTGGAGTAAAAGCAGAAGACAGTATTTCTGCAGGCTTTTTTAGCTCAGCTTTAGAAAAAGTACAAAGGTCTACAGTGTAACTCAGCACCAGAACTAGGAAACCAAGAGCACAAACCCGCAGTCAGCAGGTGCACAGCAGCAGAAGCAGAGGCCAGGGCTTGGCTCAGACAGGGAGAGGAGGAGCTGCACCACACAGCAGGTACCAGGGCCTCTCCAAACACCACTTGCAGAAAAAGCCTCAAGACAGACAATGCCAAGACCATGAACAGTCTTTACTTCTATCAGTTGTTTCACAGCACAAAAAGACACAGCACAAAGTTGGTACAGCGGGATCTGCAGACATTTTAAAAACAGGCAATTATTTTCAATAAAAAGCATCGAGTCTGAATTAAAATAACATGAAGACAAACAATACTGAAGCTAATCACCTTGCTTGCTTTTGATTGTCTAAGAAGTCCAAGACTTCTCATAGTGCCTTTAATGTTCTCCACATCACCTTCTCCAAACACCCTAGTTAGTGTAAAGCTTAATGTGCCCCAACTCATGTGTGCAGTAGGTTTCAGAACCTTTTCCTCTTGCTCTCAAACCCTGCTTGCAGTGTGTGGGGAGGTGCAACAACTCTCATCACACAACATTCCGATTCACAAAGAAGCAGCACAAGTGTTGTACATAATTTAATTTCCACTTCTGTATATAAATGTTTACTATATTGCACACTATTGCAGCACTTAAAAACATCTAATTATTTGCAAAAATTAGTAAAATACTTTAAAGGATTTAAAAATAAGGGTTTTAATGCAACTGACAAGATAATAAAAAAAGCAATTTACTTAATGAGATACAATCCTTTATGTTGGAAATGAAAGTTACATACAACTAGAGTACAATTAAAATATACCATATAGTTCAACACTTAATTCCTCAAATGTGTAAAATTAACAAGCTTCTACTGTCATAGATATACAGTTTTTCCATATTGTGAAAAGGATTTTTCAAATTAAATACAGGTAACATAATATTCTGTAGTTATATTTCATGACTGTGTTTAAATGAGAGGGTTGTATAATACTCACATTGTCAAATGTACTCACTAATGCCTTGGAAATTGCACACTTCCCCTCCTTTTCCAAAATAGAATCTCATTTCCATACTGAAGTCTATTATGCCATATTGGAAGAGTGTTTAACTTGCTAACAGGATTTTCATAAAATTAAGAAGTAGCATAATATCATGGCATTATGATGACTTTTCCATTTATGCCCATGTAGAATTTAATCTGGATATCAGACAGACACATCAGAACCAATTTCCTAGACTTTGTCTTACTGTACACGCAAGATGAATGATTACAGTATTTTACAAAACAGAAAAATCTCTGAACCTTTCTAGAATTATAAATGTAATGTTTAAAAATTAAAATCATAACAGAATCAAATTGTGATCTCCAACATTTATTAAAATCTTTTAAAGTTCATAAACGACAACAAAGTTACTGTAGAATTTATCGCATACAGCTAGCATACAGCAGCATGTCCTTGGTCTAAATGAAATACAAAAGATTTTAACATTTTCATACAAAGGATTTCTTTAAATTTATTAATGTGACGATATATCTTTGTTACATAAAATTTGCTACAGCAAAGTATCTTATACTTTTCTTGCACATATGTAAATATGGGTGGACAAAGACTGCATTCAGTGTCAGCCTCCTAATGACGTTGTGCAAAAAATGCTCAACAACCTAAACATACAGAACGTTGGGTGGTACATTTCATACTCTTTTGTAAAATGTCGACAAAGGCTTTTCTTTAAGGAGTGTCGTACAGATTAAGAGGAAGGAATGCCAGCTGTTTATTTGCGCTGGCACTCAAACAAATACAATGGCTATGTATCAATATAGCTGAGTTTGTTAAAAAACAAGTCATCCTTGTATGCATGTAAATTTACCATAAAACATGAGTCTAGTTTAAACTGTTTAAGTGTGCTGTTTTAAGACAGGTCACTGAGACAGCCAGAACCAAGTGTACAAATAAAACTGCTATGAATAAGTTTAAAAGCAACCCCCAAAAAAGTGCTGAGCCGCTGATTATTAACATTGAAATAAATGTGTAAAAGTGCCCAAAGCTAGCACATGGTAGCAATATCTTTTAAGTCAGTTGGTGAGAGTATACAAAACATAATTAAACCCAAATATTTGTATCTGTGTGACCATACATTCTGGTTGATTGAAAGAAAGTAGGTTAGAAACGAAGACACAACGCAACTAAAATAAACTTAGCTGTTGCAGTTTTTAAACTTTTTCTCTTTTCTTCATGAATGAAGTGCTGTAATTAAAAAGAAAATGATTGTAGCAGTACTCCATCCTCAGTTTACTAATATAGTATACCAGAATAAAAACTTGGCAATAACCTCTTATTCTTAACAGCTAACAAAAAAGTAACCGTGTTCATCCAGCGATGCATCTAGAACAATATTTTGCATTTGCTAAACCATTTGTTTTTCATAGCTAATGGCAGAGCGCATTTTGCTTTTCGTGGCATGGTGGTTTTCATTTTAATGGATGTCCTTTTTAATCAAAAACGGCTTGAAACAAGGAATACTTTGGGAATCCAGATATTGGCTACTTTAGGGGGAAGGAAAAAAAAGAAAAAAGAAGAAGTGATTAAAAATGAATAATATTCTCTACAATACTGACCAAAACTTCCTTTAAGAGTTTAGGGTTCTTGATCTTAAAAAAGCCATTTCATACCTGCCAACTGAAATGCTGGTAAGTTGACTTGGTTTAATATGGTCCAAAATCCAGACCAGGTGGAATTACTCCCTCTCATGAGACTGTAAGCTTTGCATGATACAGTCTGGTTATGGCAACTTACCTACGGCCTAGGTGGGAAATATGAAGGAAGGAGGCAGTGACGAAAACTGCAGGGACGTAGAAAACCAAGGCACAGGGTCTAGCTACTGTCCCCTACTTAAGCCATCCAATTGATTCTACTGAATTTTGGTCAGCCTCCAGGAAGAAAACGTTTTTAAGTTAATTTAGCAGACATTTATATGGCGATAAATACTACCTTCAAAAATGCTAAAAATGTTGGCTAGGTTTAGTCTGAGCTACTAAAAAATTATTATAAATTGTAGCATCAGACACAAGACAGACATGAATAATTGGCTGGCACAGACTAGAAGCAACATTTATCTTTCACTTCAGTCTAAATCACACTAGCCGCAACACCTTCCATTTCACTCACACAAATAATACATTATTCAAAATAAAATGGAGCATTCTTGGGTAAAAAACTACTTCATTTCAAAGGGGGAAAATGAACAATACACAGAAACAAAGAACGACAGAAACCAAAGTTAAGTAGGAAAGTGGTCTATTATTCTGTGTTACTGCACAAACAGTGCTTGCTTAATTGTGCCTAGTTAGAAGGGTTGGTGCAAACTGCACACATGGAAGATGGCAATAAAGACCTCAGTCAGCTTTGTGGAATGAAGTAACTAGGTAACTGTTTTGACATATGATGGTCTCAGCTCCACCTCATCTGTTAACAGAGTGCAAAGATCCCAATGTGAGCCCTGATGTCATCTTGTCCTCTTACTCCTACTAAAAATCAGCAAATTCTTTTGCACATTTTTCTGTTAGCGACGCACGAATATCTTCTTCTTCATAGTCATCAAAGTTGCTGGTATCTCCAGGACCTCTGCACTTTGGTATGAATGGAGCTTCTACCTGTATTGGTGGGACACACAAAAAAGCACACAAAATGTTACTGGCCTAATAACAATAGACTTAATGTGATAATGAGCACAGCAATATTCCCATTACTCCTCAAATCCTGCCAAGAAATCAGCTACGTATTACAGGTTAAAGCTGTGGCACATAAATAAAACCAACCTCAGAAGGTACAGGCCTAGATGTGTGAATCTAAGTTGAAACAGACTAGTATCTTGCTGGAAAACATTAAAAAATTACTTTCACTTCAAAACAACGTTCAGTTCTCTCCTTGCAGAGGTGATCCTGCTCCTTTCAGCTCATCAGCTCTGTGCTGCAGTTCCCAGCAGTCATGGGAGTACTTTGGGAGTACATTGACTGCCATCAACACTACACAAAAATTAGGGCAGTTTGGACCCCTCTCCCTCCTACTTACCAACAATTCTCTATTTCCAAATAAAAATCAACCTAACAGAAGTGTGAAATAATTTGTTCTGCCTCTACCCCAAAGTTCCTCCTAGGACCTAACTGTAAGTGAGAAGTGAAAGCCTACTGAGAACTAGACCACTAGACACAACCAATGACTTGAAGGAGTCACTCAAGGACTGAACCATAAGGTAAGAAAAATTGTAACAAATGGAGGTGATGCAAATTTCAACCTGGAAATGCAAAGTAATCAGACAAGTATCTCTTGTGTACACACCTACACTACAAAGTGACACAGTTAGCATTATCTGAATTCTGTCTCTGTGTCTTCTGAAACTCTTTCAGCTACTCTCTTGCAACAAAACCCAGAGCACAGAAAACACCTCCTTTACTGCTGGAATTCTAGAGACACATATTAGATCTTTTCCTATTATCCTCACTAAGCAAATCAGTAAAAAGATTGCAGGAGATGACACTGGCTTGCAGTGGAGATACTTTGGTATACAACCATATTGTCAGGCAGTATGTTAATAAATAGCCATTCGAGCACACAAAGAAAATAAGACTTGATTGTAACCAAAATATTAAGTAATAGACTGGTTCACTTATGACTGTAGCATTAAAGGAATATAATAACGAAAGAATCAATCACGTGACATTAGCTGCCAAGAAACACTACATTAATTCAGGAGAACACATGCTGTGGTAACAGCTACTGTGAAAAGCCAGTATAAAGCCCAAAGTTTTTTGTGGTATTTCTGTGACTACTTAAATGACATCACAATCCATGCTGTTGTTTCAGACCCTTAGTATTGCAAAATTTAGTCCTTATAATTAGGAGCTTCAAACTTATTCAGCATCAGTTTTCACAACCCTTGAAATCGAGTAATAGTTGTTCTGACTGTACTACCTGCTAACGTTTTAAAACATTTCTTATTTCCGCAACCATAATTCTCTACAGCAGCATACTAGCAATGCTAGCAATATTTAGCACAGTATTAAAACATCTGATTTAATATTATGGGGCTTGGGTGTCCCCAGACAGCATACTGGCAAATGAAATTCAGTGCATATAAATCTGCCCTGCAAACAGGCATTAAGAAAGCAAAGAACAGCTAATTACAATTCTGCAACAGGGAATATTTTCTTAAAAATATCTATTCTTAATGCAAGGAATACAAGATGCATTAATTGTACCATGTCTTCTAGTAATTAATACATTAGTGAGTAATTCAGCAACTGTACTGTCAGTTTGCGTGGCCAAACAACCAGTTTCTTTTTATAAACTATTGTTAGTAGTCAGGTTTGGCCTTGAAAAATACCGCTGTTACAACCATCAAATTCATGCCTCTACAGTCAACACTGTCAGCATTTCAAATTCAGACCAATTTTCTAAAATATTGTCACTTATCTCTAGCCTTTTCTCCAATATAGACACACAAAAATTTCTCCACCTGAGTCTTCTGGGACAAACCAATGAAGTTATTTTAGTATTTTACTGTTGTTTATTGAAAAACTATGAATTCAGAGTTTGCCTTTAAGGGGAACAAATAATTTCTCAGGAATCTGTTTCTAGTTAACTTACTAACATAGAAATATTTAACTTGGACTCTACCTTGGAAGGGAGAGGGAGCTTTGGAGGTACTGGAACCCAGACTGAATTAACTGTCATCCTCCTCATCCCTTTCACCAGCTTTCTCTCCCAGCTCAGCTGATTTCATCAGCAGCACAAATGTGTTCCCCTCTAACTGACACATTAAAGGCTGCTCACGCTCTGAAAATACTCTTGCTTTCATTTTTGTGCAGGTCCAAAGCTCAGTGTAGACTGGGAATGGATTTCCTAAAAACTGTGTTACAAGTCGTGTTGGTCAGGCAACTATGAAACCTTTCTTAAACCATTCTTAAAATGGCAGAAAAAACCCCATCCAGCTCTTCCCACTGCTGCAGCTTATGGAGCTGCACTCAAAGTGTAGTGTCAGGAGATAAAATTTCAAACAGGGAGGAAGAACCTTCCTTTAGGAGAAAAAAGAGGAGTGCTAGGTTTGGCTGGAGCTTCTCCACACTGAAGCCCAGTGTGACTGCCAAGAGCCGGCTGGAAAGGGGAACAGATTCCTCTGTGCCGTGGAGGAGTATTTATAGATGGCACTGAAGCAGGGGTTAAATAGAAAGCGAGAGAGGCAGGAGATGGCTCATTCTGAGATAATCCAGAAATAGACTAAAGCACAACATGTGAGAGAGACAATGTGAACTTACAGAGAGGTCGGGGATAAATTACCAACTAGAAACAAACATAATTCAATTGGTACATATCCTCTGGAGTCTTAGAAGATGAAAATACTTTTGCCTTTTCTCAATTTAAAAAGTGACAGATTTAGGAAAGAAAAAATAAACAAAATAATTTGAAATTTTACTTCAACCCCTTAAAGACCTGTACTGGTTTCAATCAGGAAGGGTCTTACCTTTCTCTGATAAATGGCAATCCAATCTGTAGTTGCAAACCACTTGTGATTCTTTATGTCATTTACACCATTCTTGAGATTTCCATATCGTTTGGTCAAATCTACTTGGAGTAAATTTCTTAGAAGATCCTTTAGGTCTGAACTGAAGTGTGATGGGAACCTCACCTACAATTATACACCCACAACATTTAAAAACATTATACAAATTTGATTCTCCTTCCCGTGAAGTGAAACAACTTCACACAAAAATAAACTAATTTAATGTAACAGTGATATAAAAGCTAAGTTTAATTTGGTGTCTCACCAACACAACATCATTTCAAGACATTCTCAACTAT
Source organism: Pitta sordida (assembly GCA_013390025.1). Lineage (NCBI taxonomy): Eukaryota > Metazoa > Chordata > Aves > Passeriformes > Pittidae > Pitta > Pitta sordida. The sequence goes on along the minus strand of WEKX01005328.1, from coordinate 384,731 downwards.
TTTGTAGAAATAAATTTTTAGATTTTTTTATATATACACGCAGAGGAGACAGTACAGTATAGCATACATACAGCATATAAATATACAGATATGCTCTCAAATAACTGTACATTCAGCAACCATATATGGAAAGTCAATTTGGAACTTTATGGTGTACTGCACTCTGTTTCTGATAACTAAATGCACCAACATCAGAAGTCTTACATAACTATTTGAATGAAGATTGCACATGAGTGACTTGCAATTCATTCAAACCTGGCTAAAGGATATTGGAAGATGATTCGTGGGACGCAATTACAAAGGGTTTTACTAGCAAATGACACCATTTGAGATGGCAGAGAGAAGGAAGGGGGAAAGAACAGGCAGAAAAGCTCTATCTGTCATCCTCTTAGTGTTTGACACTCCCCATTTCAGCTGATCAGTTTTGATGTAAATACAGAACATGGAATTGCTTAACGTAAAAACATTGTGAAATCAGGAAGTAAAATTATCAAGGATACTGCTTCAGTTTACCTACCAACATGGCTCTACTGCACATTATGAGAAATTCCCACGTTTTGATGACTAGAATACCTAGACCACTGAGATGCAAGGAAATATTAACTCAAATTTTAAAGTAGAGAAATAAGTGACTGAGATAGAATGAGAGATCCCAGATTATAAAAAACTGCTGCCGAGTACTAAAAGAGTTTCCAGTTTCATGTCCAGTGCTGTTTCTGCAGCCATGATCAACAGTACAGATGTCAAGCAAACTATACAAAACTGCAACATTGCTTTTTAGCTTAGAAGAGAAATAGCTCTTTAGAAATAGATCTTTTAAAATTAATTCCCATATATTCATAGAGACAGCTTAAGGTTCACAGTCTTTCAAAGAACAACTACCTTCTTGATTTATATAAGAATCAATCTGAGTGCAGTGCACCACAGGCCCACTGAGGTACTGCCCTTGATGGGAATTACAGGGGTACCTGGGATGCTGCCCAGCACGTGTCGACGTAGGGACAAGGAAGAAAACAACTGTAACAAATCAAGTGAGCATAAAGAAACAGACAACACTGGCTGGCAAGAGAAACAACATGACTGACTCAGAACAACTACATTTTGGTGCTCTCTGGCACCAAAGGTAAGATATAATAATGAAAAATAAAAGGGGAACATTAGAAACCCTTTTCAAAAATTTTATGTAACAATGGAAGCCAAACAGAACATCAGACAGGTCTTGAACTGCAAGACTGCAGAAGTACAGAGGCCTACTAGGAATGACAGAAACTCTTCAGAGCAGCCCCAAAACTGCAAAAAAAATTCCAGAAAATAGCTAGGCAAATTAAGCATACAGCTAAGTAGTTGTTAATAGTCAGATGACTTTAATCCAAGCATGCAAGGATGTAATATACCACAATGTCTGTAAATTTAGTAACTTGCATTTTAAATTTGAAGGCCAGGAGCAGATTTTGAGAACTTCAATTTTCAACTAATAATGTCTGTACTTAGAAAGTGGGCATTACACACTTTTCCTATGTTTTTTCCAAATTGCTGTCTACTAGCCAGTAAATTCTGCATCTCCTCCACCAAAAAACAGGTTCTGCAAAGACAAAAAACTGTGTCTGTGAAAACAAACAAACTCACCTTGCCAGACACAATCTTCTCGTAAATTTGAATGGGCTGATCTGCAAAGAATGGGGGATATCCAGCTGCCATTTCATAGATTAGCACTCCTAATGCCCACCAATCCACTGCCTTGTTGTAACCCTGGATAATAACATACCACTGTTAGTACTGTTTCTAACACACATTAAGATTTTCAGTACGTATCTAGGGAATACAAAGAAAGCAATTACATTGTTTAATACAGAACTTACAACCTAATTAAAACCAAACTGGCAACCACAGACTCCAACATAAGTACACTTATAACCTAATACAGCAATGACAGTGAAATAGTGATGGGAGTGAATCATTTTGCACACATGTGATTGATGAATGTCAGTAGTGTCTTTACATTCATGTGACAAGACTCCCTAAGTGACCCAAATGGGTAAATTTATTTATGAACTTAAAATCAAAACAATCTTGTTACAGAATTACTGAAAATTCTTCAAATCTTAGGGACATTTAATTAAATGTAACAGTAGTTCCTAGACCTTATACTGCCATCTTTTTGCTTGATTGCCTTCATTTGGGAACATTTGTTTCCATATGCAGTGAACAAGAGCTTAGAAGTGTAGTTAATTAGCTGCTATAGTAATTTATGACCTGATATTAAAAACCTGAACATTAAATCAGTAGTTATGATTATTCATAGCACAGGCAGTTCTATAAACTATATTTCCCCCTTGCAATCTATATGGAGCTACAGTTAAACAGCTACATGATTCATAATACTCCTCTGTTTGAACACTTAGTGCAAGTTCTAGACAAACTGATCAACAGTAAACTTAGACTGCAGGTACTTTATGTGTAAAACCAGCGGACTGGCATGTTTGATTTCATGCAAACTGCCTTAAGCCTGAAACACTCTGCAACCAGTTATGTAATGAGCACTGATTCATCCCATATGCACTTCCTGTTACCTCTGGAGTTCCTATTCCTGTCTGTTAACCCCTCAGAACGAAATCACTCAGACCCGTTGCTCTGATAAGCACATTAGTTAAATAACCTAATTACAGATTCTTTAGGTCTCTTTTCCCCACACAAGTTACATGGCAAGCATATGTAGAAAGTTCTGCACAGATATATGGAAATTTCTGATTTGGCATAAATGTTGGCATACTAAAAAATATATACAATGTAATGATTGCATTTTATGGAATTCATAAATAATTGACTAGCCAAGATTTGATTTTTGAAAGTATCACCAACTGTTTATCCCTCAGAGTTTACTAATTAGGTGGCAAGTTTTAACTACATCAATGCATTGCTGAGTAACAACATAAAGTACCTTGCTGAGAATAATTTCAGGTGCCAGGTATTCTGGAGTCCCACATAACGTCCAAGTTCTTCCTTTTACTCTTTTTGCAAAGCCGAAGTCCGTGACCTGTCATCAGAAGAAATAAATGGACTGTAAGTGCATTGCTACAAAGAAGTTTACAATTAAATACTTTCGAAATATTTTGGAAAATCATTTTATACAGCGCAAAAACTTCTCAAATCATGTACGTAGTATCATAGTCAGATGTACCATCAGTAGTCAGTTCTCAATAAACAGGTTTCTCATGATATCATTAATAAAGAACACAAAACCTGACACCAGCTTCTACTTACAATTTAAAAGAATCAGTGGGAACTATGACTTACTAATCTTCCATATGCACTGCAATTACATTATTCATTTTTCTTATACTTTTCACATCAGAATGTTTGTACTGCTGCAAGTTTAAACATGAACAAGATATTTATCTTTTCCATTAGTTAAGAAATAAATGAATCACAAAAAGGGTCAAGACATCCAACAGTCTTGTAAATTCAGAATTTTACTGCCTAAGTGTATAAAGGTTACATGTAAAATTAGTGTGGGAATAAGACAACATAAAAGAGGTCTTCCAGTAAGTTCTGACTCTGAGTATCTTTGAAAGCATCATCAGAGTCAAGTTTGTTTATTTGAGGCCTGGAGGGAAAATGCAGCAGTAATTGTATTCACAAATGGCAAGTACTTGGCTGCTTACAAATTCTTTCATGCACTTGGCATGTTTTACACACAGAATTAACAAGGGTTGGAAAAGACCGTAGAGATCATCAAGTCCAACTTATCTTATCAACCGAACTTACCAACCTACCCAACACCAACCCATCACCTAAACCATGTCACCACCTATGTCATCTAACGTTTCCTTAGACACTTCCAGGGATGGTGACTCAACCACCTCCCTGGGCAGCTCCTTCCAATGGGAAATCACTCTCTCTGTGAAAAAGTTTTTCCTAGTATCCAGCCTAAACCTCCCCTGATGCAGCCTGTGTCCTCTTGTTCTGTCACTGGGGGTCAGAGAGAGTTCGAACCCTGCCTTAAGGTAGTTGTAGAGAGCAATAAGGTCTCCCCTGAGATCTTACTTCTAAGATAAAGTAAGTTTTCAGAACTGTCAATATTATACTCTGTCATTTTTCCTGGACAGTATTGTGGAATACGTATGAAAGCAAGGTAGTTACATGTGAAATTCTGGGATCAGTTTCAAGCTATCAAGTCTATGCTTATTTGGGGATCTGTTTCTTTCGTTTCCTCCTCAGTATCAATTTCAACCCATTCCCTGAGAAAACACACTGTAATACAATGAGAATAATTGCTTAATTACACAGTAACCCTGTACACCAGCGTCACAATTAAAAGAAGCCAAACTATCAAGGCAGCTTTTGCTTCATTTTTGGTAGAAACAACAGCATTAACAGCTGAAATTGAATGGAGTGGGTGATGTGCTGACCAGACACATCTGCTTCCATCAGCAAAGAATCACTTCTGTGTTTGGGAATGCACATCAGTCTATGTAAGAAGAATACATTGCAAACACAGAACAAACAGTAGTGGCTTTACAATGCAAGAAGAAAATGAAGCTGGAGCTGCAGCATCAACATAGGAACACAAATCTCACTCTGCTCACTATCACAAAAATGTACTGCTGCATACAGAGAGTTGCTGAGTTTGGAGTGAGACAATCTTAGCTTGACATTAATGATAATCCCCAACCACATTAAAGGGTTTACCTTCTTCCTACAGTGTTACCTTACTCTCCATGAAAAATTATTTTACAGTTATAAACGACATTCCCTTTCCACTTCTCTCAGACATGTTTATTACGTATTTTCTTGTTAGACTCTGCTATGGCAAAAGGTGATACAATGAGGAAGGAAGAAGGTCCATAGTTTAAGGACTGCAAAGCATTGTAGAGTGTTTATGGCTGCACATCACCTTCCCATTTGCCACTTAGATTAAAAATATAAGAGCTAAAAGGAAGATGAGAAGGTGCTGTGCGAGGCTATTGTAAAACCAAAGCCATCACTTGCAGCACCGCAGTTCTGATCGGATCTCAGCTCTTACTCCACATGTGCTGAGAAGGCTGGGATTCTCCAAGGGTGGCATTCATCTGACGGACAGTAAGGACTGTAGTGTCAGTGTTAACATCAAAGCTGATTTTTCTAAATTACTTGTACAGACAGTGCAGAGAAACAGACATTTTAGGGCACCTTTCATCTTGTTCTAGGGCAGATGTATAAAATAGGTCAGATGAACGGAGCCATGTAATCACCTACTTCTCACCACAGACCCCAAGGGAAATCTTGACAACTGGCTCAACTGCAGACAGCTCCACTGTACATACTTAATTTTAGTCAGAGGAGGTACAACCCAATGGCTTTAACCATTACTATGCAGTAAGGCATTTGAATGCTCCCCAAAAACATGCTAATATGCCAAACAGCTTCAGACCATTTATTCTAAACACATTTGCTAAAATTACCTAAATCTACAATGCAAGACAAGACTCCACGCTCTAAATATATGAAGAAAATCATACCTGGATGTATCCTTGCTGATCAATTAAAAGATTTTCAGGCTTTAGATCTCTGTAGATGAGGTCTAATGAATGGAGGTACTCAAATGTTAGCACTATCTGAGCTGCATAAAACCGTGCGTGTGGTTCACTGTGAAGAATTAAAAAAGTATTAAATACCCCAATGGCATGCTAAGGTATTGAAACAACCATGTAACTGCCAGGGATGGACAAATTAAGTATCTTTTAACTGATCCTTTTACTATTTAACAAGAAAAAGCAAAACTAAACATTTTAGAATTGATACATGCATTCTCTCAGTTTAAGTCTTGCAGCTAAAATACACCTGCAAATCAAGAACAACATATCCCACAATGCAGAGCTGGGACTTGAAATTTTACTTCTAGAAACCACCATCAATTTTGCTGACAATACACATAGGAATTCCAAGATTCTATAATGCACATATCACAAATGCCTGTACTAACTAAAACATAAGAAATACATACAAGCTTGTCACTGCCTGACCAGTTTAAGTTGACTTAAAAACAGGTAAATTAAATGCATGTAACCCTTCAGAACATTTTTTCCAATGCTAACAAATTTTACAAAACCTTCTTCCCAAATTAGCAACTTAAGCCTTTTTAAAGCAATAATGGAATTATTATCTTACCTGAACCTTCCAATTCTTCTTAGATGTGAAAACATTTCACCACCGGGAACATACTCCATTACCATGTATAAATTAGAATTGTCCTAAGGAAACAAGTAAACATTCACAAATACACATTAGGCATACTATAGCCTCTTTTAGAGTATATTTTATTAAAGAATGAAAATTAAAAACGGTAGCCATTCAATGACCCTGAAAAATATAAAGCAACATGGGTAGAAATTCTTGAAAAACTGCAGAAGTAGCATCATATACCTCCAGAAATCTATTTTAAACTAATTCTGAATAATTACTGAATTCCTAACACAGAATGTGTAAGATAAAAATTCAGTTTACCTCCACAATAAGAGAAAATTCAAAGAGTTTAATTTCATTTTTATTTGTTTAGTTGAAGATACCCTTTACATCATTACCTGCTGAACTGGGGTGTATGAAGTGTGCACATGACTGCAGGAACTCCTGCTCAAGCCCTGGCAGCAGAGCCAAGTGAAGCATAAAGTACTCGAACTACTGTAGTGCAAAAGTTGTACATCTTAATATCCAAAGTTTAAGCATGCACAGCTCTGAAACCCAGGGGTGAACTACTTTCAAAACAATGATTACCTTAAAAGAATACTCCAGTTTAACAAGGAAAGGAAAGTTCACTGCTTGTAATATTCTCTTCTCATTCAGTGTGTGTTCTATCTGCTTCAGTTTGACGACCTGGGAGAGAAAAAAAAAATTCTCAATTCCAGCGTGATATTTTATAGTTGATGATAACTATGTATTTAAGTGTTAAACATTAAGTTGAGAGCAAGCTCGCAACTTAACAGATAACCAACCCCCTTATGGATTACTAGTACAATAACAGAGCCAAGAAAGGATTAAAAGGTCTAACAACATTTTGAAGAGTGACACTTGAGCAGTATGCTGTCAGACAGCTCTAAGAAAAGTGTTTCTTCCTACCTGCTGAGTATAGAAGTCAGTAAGGAAAACCTCCTTGCATTTTCTTAAGAATTGCTTAGGCTTGTAATGGAGATACCTCTGCAGCAGTTCAGTAAAATCCACTTGATCTTTGGACTCTTTGCCAAGAAAGGCAAGAGACTGTGTCAGACACGCTTAATTACAAATTTTGTTATCTGTGAACAGGAGTAAGTATGAGCTTATTTTATACAGCTCATATATTAGTGAGGAAAACTAAGGAGAATACAGATTCCACATCTCCATTCTTATAAGCAATTATTACATCTTGGGATCAATTAAAACGTTAAGCTGCAAACAAGGCAGCAAGTGGCTGATATCTGATCACTGCTCTCTCAGTAATTAATATTGGCTTCCTTGTGTTAAAGCCCAACACTGCATTTCCATTGTCCTTGATCTCCACTGCATTTATCTAGATCTCATTTTAAGAATGGTATGATTTCCAAGTTCCTTTTTTTTTCTATCTCCATAGGAAACAGAAAATGTACCAGTACCAGAGTGATCAAAACAAGTCTGTTTTTATATTCAGAAATCAAACCTAACTGCTATAAATAACTGATAAGCAAAATATTTCAACCCTGGCCGAAACTGTATTTAAATTTAACTTTTAGATGCTAAAGGTAGTACCTATAAAAAACTCACTAGGGCTTTGAAATAAATGTCATTCCAAAGTAAATTACAGACCTTTAGGGACCAAATAAAAAATATGCTCAAATCAGTTCATTTGTGGGGGATGTCCCCTTCATCCCTGAAAAGCTCCAGCACTGGAATGATCTCATCCATCCAAACAAGAAAATGAAGGCTTTAGTCCCTGGGGTGTTCAGCTGCAATGCCAGACAGGACTTTACGCCACCCTCTGCATCTCCTCCCTATCATCAGGTACCAGGGAGGGCCTCAGACAACACAGCTCTGCTCACATTTAAGCTCAGGTTCAGGGCTTTTCCCATGGTAGGTTTCCTTACACCAAATGATATCTGACAATGGCAGATTCTCAACAGCTTGTTTGTGTCCAAACTCTTGTTCACAATATTTTCTTTCCAAAAAATTACATAACAAAAGCAGCCAAGCAATGATATGTAAGTTACAGCCTTCCTAACACAAGGCAGACAAAGGAACGATATTCCTACGCACCAACTACTGGCTTTTTTTTAATAACCTCATGAATCAAGCATAAGATTGGATAACAGAGGCATGCAGTATATGCTTTCTCTTATTTCAAATAAAATGGAAATGAAAAATTATAAGCAGCCTAATTTCAGACATCTGTGTTTTCTATAATCACAGAATCACAGTATTGATAACGTTGGAAAAGACCTTGAAGATCATCTAGTCCAACCTATAATCCAACTAAACCTAACATCTACATCTAGATCATATCATTCAGCACCTCTGCTGAATGCCTACCCTTTTTCCAAAGGTGATACACCCTCTTTTTCTCACTTACTTTTTTCCAAATTTCTTTGCTCATCCAGGCTGATCTTTTTCCCCTACAGCTCCTTTTATGGCATGCAGGGACAGCCTGGTTTTGTGCCTTCAAGAGTTCGTTCTTGAAGCATTCCCAGCTCTCCTGGATGCCCTTGTTATAAAGGGCTGCCTCCTAAGGAACTTTCAGTTCCTTGAATAAACCAAAATCTGCTCTAAGGAAATCCAATTTGGATGTTTTGTTGGCCCCCGTCCTCATTCCGCTATTTATTGAAAACTAATAACACTATAATACTATAATAAACAAAGCAGAAAAAAGTGCTCTGACTAAACCATCTCTTAGTTTTTGACTAATGGAAGTTACTAATATATTTGTAAAAGAACACAAATGTATAATTACGGATACCAACTAAGCTGAGTTGAAAAAGCAGGTATGTTATAAAGGAACATATCAAGAGTTCTGATCATAGACAAGATTATCTAATTTACTAAGATAAGACTGATGTCTGGATGCAAACATATTTCAATCCTGTGAATCATTTACTCCGAGTCCACTGCTGTTGTTAAAAATGTGATTTTTTGCTTTTGCCAGATAATTTTGTAAGTACAGCTTTCCACTTGGGAGGTAGTAATGAATTTATTTACCTTTCTTTAAAAAACCTCGAGTATTTTTATGGCAGCTTTCTGTATTAAGATGTAATTTCCTAAACTGCTTCAGTAAACCCAACTCAGCCATTCACGTAAAGTGAAACAATTGAAAACCTGAAATTTAGTGAGGGGCTCTCTGTGCAGCAGTGGGATGCTGGATTGTCACCAGCCATACTGAGGTAATGATGAGGTACATTTCCACATGGGTAGAAATGGTCTGCACTGTCTTTCAGTTTTTCTGTGTTGGAATGCCACTGTAATTTAATTGGATTATTAAAAAGATGTAAGTTAGAAACCATTGTTATAGGAGAACGCTTTAAGTTGCAAATAACTGAGCTCTTCCCAGTAAAAAAAAAAACCAAAACAACTCGTGAGATTTGACACTACAAGATAAGTTTACTTTAGTTTCTCCTTGTCTGACCATTATAAGTAATCCTTAATTAAATGAACCATTATTCAAGGTCCAGGACTCAAATCACATGTAAAGAATACTGGAACTGCAACTCAGGCAAAACAGTTTGATTATGTCACTGCAATAGTTCCACTATTTAAAATTACTCAGAAATGTAACAATGCCTAAGTGCAAGAGCCCACATTCCGACTTTGATTTTGTTAATTGCTGATTATTAAATTCTTTTTGCCAGATTAATATTTTCTTTGTATAATTTTTGTTACACAGCACCAAGGTTATGTACAGTGCCATTACACGAACTCCACACAATCCCAGCAACGGAATCCACTGGCTAAAAGAGGAAGTGGAACATGTGAATGATCACTGGTATCCCAGTGTCACAAGAAAACGCACAGTATGTGTAACACACTCAGCCACAGCTACCAGATCTTGGTGCACATCAAACTCTTTTGTACCACAAAACCCACTGTAAATTACACCAACCTTCTGTTTGTCCAGTATCTTCATAGCATAATACTGTTCTGTGGATTTATGTTTCACCATCATTACTCTCCCAAATGATCCTGTTCCAAGTGTTTTTTGCCTCTCAAAATCATCTAGGCCAGCAGTATTCTGTATGTACAAGGACATAACGACATTATTTACAATCCAATACCCAAAGACAATTTTAACTGTATTAACGAATTCATTTATAAAGAAGTTGAGTAAAATTACATTTATCAAAGACAACTATAGCCAACTATACTGTTGTTGTAATTCTATGTCTGCCAAATTTTAGTAAGAGACTTCACATTTCACTCATTAAAACAGAAAAAGATTCAACTGAATTATATCAACAATTCTGTAATCTGTCCATACAGATGACACATGCTTAGGAAGTAATATATTGCAGTTAACAGATCATGAATTTAACACACAGATAAATAATCCCCTCATGCTTCACAAACAAGAATATCAGAACATGCAAAACCCTCCAAACTCTAGAGACAGTTCTACATGAGAGTTGTCTGGAGAGAATATTGAGTACATTTTCTCAGATATTAATTGCCATAGCATTGTAAGTGCTGCTTTAAAACAACAATGACCTTTCTTCAAAATCCCAACCCCCCAAGTTAAAATTTTACAAGATTTCTCTTTAACAAGCTCCTTAACCTGACCCCAAGCCCTGTGCAGTTGTCTTAGTACCTTTAATGCCCCTGACTATCACGGGGGAAATTATTAGTATAGTAAAGTACAGATGTGACAACACTTCTTGTTATCAAAAAAGCCAACTGAAGCACGCCAATAGATTTCAAGTCTTTTCATGTTGATTGTGAATGTCTTCTCATGCGAGAAACATCTTTCTCATAACAGAAACCTATTGTTCAGTACAAGCGTTTAATGAGCTCAGATCCAGAGAAGACCCAAGAGTCTTTGCTGATGAACTTCAGTGACAAAGCTGACATTAAAAACAGAAACTACTTTATATATTGCACTACAATTATTTCTGTTTCCTGCACTGTTCATTACAGACTGGTAACAAATTGATAACATTATTAAAAAAAGCAATACAAAAAAGTTACTGAATTTTTAAACGGGCAATACCTGAGGGGGGCTTTCCCATTTTCTTAAAAAGTCTTCTTTGGCTTTGGCTAGGAACTCTTTCACTGAAAACACACAAAAAAGTATATTTTATATTAATATAATATATCATGGATGCAATAAAGATGCTTTGATAAACTTTGTTATCAACTTCTTTCTTCAACTCACAGTGTGCTCTTTTCACTGTGTAAGAAAGCAAGCATCAATGCCTCTAGAACTTCTATCACATCTCTAGGCGGTAGCTAAGCTTTCTGGAGTCACTACATCATTCTACATGAATTACTTAAACTTTGCCAGCTCTAATAACTGACAATACTCTAAAGGCAAGCAGGCTTTAAGGTGATGTTAGACATTCTTAATTCAACTGGGAAAAAACCTGACATTTAAAACTAGCCATTCCACAAAGATTGACTTTTTATCTATTTTCATTAAATAAACATTGCATTTCCTTTCAGCTGCTTGAGTGTAATGTCAATCTCATTGCTTTTTCCCCTCATCACCTTTATTTAAAGGCTGTTTGCAAGCTCCAGTACCAAATGGACAGCGTTACCAAAGCAAAGCACAGGGCGACAATGACACTGCACATCAGGCATGCCCACAGTCAGAGAATATGCACTTTTAGGAGCGATTTTCCACTGGAATTGAAGGAATGTATAAAGGCAAAATTCCGGATGACTGTTTGAAATGTGCACAACATAGTTCATTCTGATCATCACTCAGCTGTTCTCTGAGTACCAACGCTCAGCCAGATCAATGCAGATTTACTTCATGCACAGTCATTAATGGGAGGTGTTTCAGACACTGCTGTGGTTCTGAAAATACCAGAATCAAGCAGAAAACATCATACTGGTTTCGTGTTCTCTGAATCATTTCACGTAATACAATGTTAATAACAGTGGATTTTCTGTACTGTGACGTTCTGCCTCAAGCAATTGCTAAAACCACACAGCAATATGCCAAGATTATTCTGAAAATATCTAAAAATATGTGTTTAGCAACTGTACTTTGCATTCTGACAGTCAAAAAAAGTTAGGTTTATAACATGTTGTAAACAGTCATCTAATGAATCAGAGCTTCTTTGTACTTCTCAGTGAATACTAATGTTGACAAAGAAAGTTTTTAAAAAATTCTCTTCTTATACCAGCTAAGTTCCATGAGAAGTAAAACCAAGAGCAGCCCTGGAGAAGGCTGGTCATGATTTTTCCCCCACCTCTCAGGTGTGTTAGACATGATTATCACATAACACTCAGCAATTTTATTTTAAGAGCAATATCACCAAGGAAGAACATACTTATATCCTAAACTTATGGTTAAGCAGAGGAATAAAAATATACTTTGTATCGAAGGAACTATTTTAAAATGCTATTAAAACTCACTGAGAGTTAAAAATATTTTAGTGAGAAATTCTGTCATATTTATCCTTGCGTGTGGAAAATATTTCCTTTGTTTTTAAATAACAGAAGTTATTCATGTTATGACTCTTAATGATCCTAATTTGAGAAAAAGACAGGATTTCCTTTGGAATGAAATAATTTCTCTGAAAAAAAAAAAGGAAACTAGCAATGTCCAAATTCATGTTTCATGATCCTTCTTCCATTAGGAGAACAGAGATGACATGATCACGTGATGACTACTGATCAGGCTCTTTAAACATCAATTTAAGTCAAAGTAGTGCAAGTATTATTTTCTCTTAGTGACAAGAAAAAAATCTAGGAAGATCAATAAGATTACCAAAACCGTGAGCCTCAAATTTAAGCGGCTCTAGTTTCGAAGGGAATATTAACACCATGTAGCACAACCAAAACATGAAGGGCTCAGTCTCATTTTTTTCACGTTATTGCAGTTCATACATCTCAAATATCTTTCAATCTATCTCGATTGTTCATATAAATAAGTATTTAAAGTTTCCATGTATTTTGCACTGAAATATGACTTCAATATTTATAAAAATATACAATGTCACACAGCAATTTTTGTCTCTGTTCTACTTATGGAATAAGGAATGCTGTTTATGAAATAAATGTGATCCAGCTGGTAATACTCCAATAGTGGATATGTGAGGAAAATCTTTCATTTCTAGAATATCACTACGCCGTAAGCTCTACTGCAATGAAACTTCTATCTTATTCTACTTTACTTTGGTTCTCTTTTCTTACAAAGTAGCACTGAACGTGTATTTTCAAAATAAAGCTACTCAATGATACTCATTCATCTTAAAATCACTGTATTTTAAAAATCAGTATCCCATATTTTTTGATGTTAGAACTATAGTTTCTTCCTAATGAGAGAGTGGATCAAATTGTGCCTGGTTCTCACTTTCAGAGAGGGGACCTACCCCTCAACACAATTCAGCAGGTGCTTTCAGACAGAACTTGGGCAACTTAAATGCAGAGACCTCAGTTATTTCACAAAACAGGACTTGGAATTTGAAACAGCATAGGTACTTCTGGAAATTATATCTCGATCACAAAACAGTAGCTCTTGCTACAGTAGAACGCATTTCACTTCCACTTTTCAAGTGCAGAATTTAAATTTACGCCAATGGGTAGTAATGGCCATTGGTATTAGTGTGATGATGCAAAAAACTACATGTTAGATGATGATTTAAAAGTTTTCCTCAAGTGCACATTTTTAGCCACTTCACGTTGTGACAATGTGGCTCTTGTTTGCTTTTCTAGTCTGAACTGTACCTAGCATCTGTGACTTTGGGCACTAATGAAGGAATGAGCATACCAAACGTCTCTATAGGTTCCCCAAGGGTTTGCAGGAACATTCACCCACACAGATGAGATGATGAAGAGAGGAAAGAAAGAGAAGAAGAAAAAAAAGTTTTATGCATTTCCACAACAAACATATAGAAAACACAAATACATTCCACCCTTTCCCTCCCCACTCAAGAACGGACCCTGTAATAAACCAGCCCTTTCCCACATAGACAGAATGACTCATGTTAAATCACAGAATGTTTGAGCAAAGGAAGGAGAAAAACACCAAAGGCAGCTAAATTCAGTATGAAAAAAAAAAAGATGATGCATCACAGAAATAAGCACAGCTTACAAAACTTCAGGAGACCATCTTTAATGATTAATCTATTCCAAGACACACACACATCCAACTGTTGCTAACAAAAGCGTATCTATCTTCATCATACCATGCAGGATCACAATAAAACCTGTAATCGGGTGATCTTCCCACTACTTAGCACTTTGTTCCAGAAGACAGCATGTGTGAATTGCATGGCATGTGGTGGATAGCACAAAAATGACAAGCAGTCTCAAAAACAAAAAAAATTCACAATTAAATTTCAGTCTCTCTAGACTGAAAAGTCTAAACTGCACAGCTGAGGTTGCTGTGTGCAAACGGGGATGCATACAAGGATTGGGTACAGTCACCAGAGGAGCATGATGTAATTTTGTAGAACTCAAAAATACAGAACCCATGAAAGATATGTGGATATACAGGTTCCCACAAACATGGAAGTGCAAGCATCACTTGTATATGGCTAAGTGAAGATGAGGGCAAGGAGTGTATGCACAGACCAGCAACAGACCTTGCTCAGACTGGGGTCACTGGTACAGCAGAAGTTGGAGTGAAGGAGATGGAAACTGAAGAAGGAAAAGGCGTTGCCCAAGAAAAGAAGGTACTGGGAGGAGTGAAAAACTGGTAGGGTGAAAACAACTGGACATGGCAGGAAGGGCAGCAGCTGGAACAGGAGAGGATGTACCAGCAGTTCAGAGATCAGGCACGCAGGAACACACAGCACAAACCCAGCTCTTTGTGACCAGCAAGAGCAAACACTGGCAGGAGAGGCAGGTTTTAAGCAATGCAAACATCCAACGGAGGAAATCTGGTGAGATTCAGAAGACGATACAGTCAGGTCTCCTGTATCGCAGACCCGCGGTCTTAATCAGGTTCTGCAAAGCCCGACTTCTGCGTTAAATGGCAGCTCATTAATATGCAAATTTGCCCCACACCCTCACACGGCTCCCCGGTGCTGTTTCGGCACTGTGTTGCTGTGTATCTGTTGCCATGATGGCTGTGCCAGGGGGGTGGCGAAGCGGTGGAGCTCCGGCTGTGCCCAGGGGGTGTGGTGAAGGGGCAGATCCTGGGGGGTCATGGTGAAGCGGAGCCGCCACGGCCACCGCTGGAACAGCATGGGCAGCAGGTCACACACGCGCAGTTGCGGAAAGGGGCCTCTTGCATCGCTAAAACATCATGCCAGTAAGACCAGAAGCCACAATATGGGAGGCGCAAGTGCAAGAGGGCCGACTGTAGTAAGAAATAGAATAATGGCCAAGAAGCCACAACTGAGAAGACTTGAAGCAGTTTTATAACTTCTGCCTCTTTCAGTTCAAACACTGGTCAGAAGCAATGCCACAAGTGCACACACAAGCTCTCACATACTCCTGGCATGTCACAGCAGTACTTGGAACCAAGGCAGCAGGAAAGTCTGCTGGAACAGAGTTCTAAGGGGAGAGGAACCCAAGATCCACCAGGTCCTAGGTGATGTCCGCAGAGGAGGATGTATTAAAAACCAACAAGCAAACGAACCAACAAATCCCAAACAAATGAAAAGCTCTACCACACAAAACTGAAAGACCCGTGACCCCACAAGAGATTGTTCTCTTTCAGTATATTCACAGAGTTCACAATATTTTTGCTTGTTTTATGATTAACTTTTGTATGGAAAGTTAGCAGGTTTATAATAAAACTGTTAACAAAGGGTATGAGTACTGTAATGACTACTTTGCCTCAAAAGACAGTTTAAAGCAAGTGAAGCAGAGGAAAGTTCCTGGAAAAAAAAAAAAAAAAAAAAAAAAAAAAAAAAAAAAAAAAAAAAAAAAAAAAAAAAAAAAAAAAAAATCAAAGGGAGAGGACCTCTCAGTTGCAGGGTTGCAATGGCAGCAGAGGGAAAGGGGTCACACAGATGGAGCACTCCTGAGTTACCATGAGTTACTCTGGCTCTCTTCCACCTCCCACAGGCACTGTATTTGTTATTCTCCATCACATCTCCCCCAAGAGTCAGCAAGCCATAATTTTAATTTTTGTAGGGGGAAAACCCAAAAAAGTATTTGGCTAGGATTCACAGCAAGAAAGCAAGAACTAAACTGATTAAGACTAAACACTGGGCAACACTACAAACCCCCATCTGCTGTGCTAAATGCCAATCTCTGTCTGGTATTTAAAATGCCCTTTATCAAAATACAATTCAAATTTCGTTCCAAAACTGTAATATAATAATTTAAAGTCTAGAGTTAAATTGGCTATTTAATTAAATAATTTAATTAAAAAAAGAATATGTATGAAGAGATTCTGATAAATGTACATTTCATTTTTATGGAAACAATATTTATAGCCTTAAACCTTATCAAGATGTATATAGATGCCTCAGTGAATCCTGTGGTTAAGTTACCGTATTTCAGAAGCAAGTGAGAAGCTTCTAATTCCGGTTCTAAATCTCATTCTTAGACCATTAATCTGTTGTCTTAATTTTTTAAAAACTTCTCTTTTGATTATCAGGAATAATATCACAAGACTCAAAATGAGATTTCTCCACCCTGGCAAGTGTTTCAAAATGGCCACAGCTAAGCATTAAGTATTATTATACACTCAGAGGAAGCAGTGTGAGCACCAGTCAACATTTTAATAGCTGGAAAACACTTCAAAGCACAAACTAGAATGGGATCATTGAGACAGACTGCTGACCAAACCAAAACAATTGCTTTCTCACAATATGAAAATGGTGGGGGGAAAAAGGTGCCATGAGATATAAGCCTGGCTGAGGGAAAGTCCATCTCCTCTGAACACTCCAGTGAGGAACACTCACTGCTCCTCTCATGAGGAGCTGACGAGAGAGGAGTCCATCTTGCTTCTGCTAAGGCTACAGTAATGAACTGCATCAGTTAATTTCTCATTTATTTTTTGACTTTTAGAGCAAGGTTTTGATTTTTTATGTCTGTTTAAACACTAATTGTGACAAAAACAGGTGATGCAGAGCAAACTAACTTACCATATGTAATGGATAAGAACATTCCTTCAGTCAAAAAACCCTTCTAAAAAACCCAAAACCCAAAACTGGAAAGCTAAACACATGGAGCAGTTCCAAAAAAGCCCATTTGCTGAAATACAAACCCTAAAAGTTTTTAGTCAATGTATGATCATGGGAGAAATATTAACTGTTTGCTCTAATTATCGAACTGCACACTGTAAATGCTTCTGTGGAAGACTGGAAAGGAACAATAGGAAGTGGAAAAGAGAAGGTCATGGAAAAACATGGAGAAAAAGTGAAAGGAACAGGATAAAGAGCAAATTAAGACCAGTTACAATTGTAGTGCCTAAAGACTAGAAGAGAGCACTAGAATCCGATCTTCAGTGAAGCACATTTGTGAGTTAATTTGAAACACGCAATAATTGTAAAATACAAATTGCTCGTATCCATTCCAACTCAATTTTGGAGCACAAGCAAAATCTTATTTTAATCCTGTCCATGATTTTGAAGTCTTGAACTAAACAGTACTTTGTCAATTTTATAAAAGCAAATTCGCAACAGTTAAGAGCTTTGTAGAGAGCCTTTTCTTCTTTTTTAATTTTAGCTTTCAGTGCTACAGGATGTAATTCTAAGATGCCAGTTAAAGCTGAAGTCTTACTTAATGTTCACCTCTATACTTGGCTGCCTATACAGCAACAGCCTGCACAAGAGATGTGAGAGATTCAGACACACCAGAACAGGAGCCAGAGAACACCGATCTTTATTGAATCCAGAGCAGTAGATACTCTGCTGCACACAGCTGCCGCAGTCAGACTGACTTCCTTCTATTTTTATCAGAGGTAATGAAATCAATTTTATTTCCAAATCCAATGTTCAGTCTTCCTCTCTTGTTCTTTTCTTAAACACCAAAGCACTGGTTCAGAGGTGGTGAACCCTGCTAGTGCCAAAAGTACCATATAACAGAGGCCACTCTGAGGAGACAGGGCCAAACCCAAACAGAGCCACTTCAAATATGAGCCCCCGAAATTGTGTTTAAAATTACATTATAAAATTAAAAATAAATATATAAATATAAAATTAATTATAAAATTACATTATACACCTCGAAGTGTATAATGTAAACCAGTGAAGATATTCAGTCACAAAAGCAATCAAGTCTTATACTACCACTGTTCAGCAGAGTTGTACAGGTATATATGTCCCAATTCAACAATTACCTACCCCAAAAAATACAGATGAGACAAAAATCCTGCTTTCTTAATCTAAAAGAGAATCCAGACCCAATGTTCAAAATTTACATGCAAACTTACTTAAAAGATGTGCCTTCTCTCTCTCCAGACAAATGCCAAAAAACCCTGTAGCAAGAACCCAAAACTTAGGATTCAACCTGGGATCTATTATTCAAATCCTAAATTATTGATTATATGCAAGACTTCCTCAATGCTGACAAGCAGAATATCTTCATCTGAACTTTCAAGCATAGGACATGACCCAAAGTCTTCTGCAGATTCCTAGTGGGCGAGATCTGCTCCATCCCCCCATTTAGGTATTTTGGTCCTTCAGGCTGGCACCTCTCTATTACCCAAGCTTTCCTTTCAAATTAAAGAGGTATTAGCAATTTTTTTGCTGATTAATATGATTAGAGATGGGGGTTTTGTTTCAATTCTCTAAATGGGCCAGTTAGAAACGGCACACAATTAGCTCTGGAATATGTTAAAACCAGGCTTTGGCCTAAGTAAATGACTCTCTCTTGTACCTTCTCCCTGCCCTTGGAGTGTTCATTGAAGGAGCAGATTGTAAATCTGCTTCCTTTCTTGCAACAATCCACGTGAGTTGAGGCATGAAAGACCAAGTAGCAGCAGTTTGGTTTGTTAGGCTACAGTTCTGTGTTCGCTATGTGCTGAAAAACCCCCTCCAGTCCTGTCCTTCCAGTCACTCATTCCTGCATCTCTATCACAATCTTCCTTGAAGGTCTCTGAAAGAGCAAAAGTATCTTTGTGTCTGACTGCCAAGCTAGGTCAGGGAATCAGCCCAGACTACAGAGTAACCGACAGGAGGGAGGGGATGATGGGCAAATATGGGGGGCAGAACTGCCAGTTTTACCAGTGTGACAAGACAACGAACGCACTGCACTGAATTGCTGAAAAGGCTTCTGAGAAATAATGCTAAGCTCCCAACTTTCAATTACTGTATTGAATAATTCTATTAACTTATGTTTAAAATTAATAAATTATATGTTTAATAGAATTACTTTCAAATGCAGTACATAAGACTCCCTACATATAAAATTAGTTCATGCAGGAAGGGCTAGGTGGAGAATCTTAACATATAATATCCTCTATTACCATATACAGATGTGCTTTGTGAGAAATTAGGAATTAAGCTTCAGCTGTACAGTACCACCTTCCATAGTTCTTGCAGAGCTTGATCCAGCAAGAAATATAAAATGTTGCGACCACCACAGGATCTATAGTGTAACAGACAGATATTAACAATATAAGGATAAATGACAACTGGATGAAAATTTAAAATCTTTTGTTTCAGCAGGGCACGTATTTCTATGGCTACCATGGGGGAGGGAGGGGGGAAGGAGACTCAACACAGTTTAAGAACGAGTTCCAAGAACATTATTTTCTACAGCATTACTATAAAATATCTGTAAATGCATCACATTTTTTAGCAATGATTTTTAGCAAATTCTAGCATTTATTACAAATACACTAATTAATCAGATTTTCTTCCAACAGTCAAAACCACTTACCAACCGAAATGTTTACAGCATCTGCTGCAGTTTCCCCTCTAGTTAAGCCCTCTGCCCCACTGCACCATCACAATCCTGGCTAACTGGCTTGTACCAAGTTTCCATATTACTGGCCCCCACTCCCTCTTTGCTGAAGTTCCGTGACTAAAAAGAGCATCATACTACCAGACAGCTATCACTAAGACTAGGCTTTATGGCTACATTATTAGCAACACTGACCATAAATCTGCAGATGGTTGTTCTGATCTGCAAGCAGAGAATAATACCACTACACTCATGCACAAACACCCTTTCCTTCAGAAGTAACCCCTTCTTCCTTCTGCTCCCAACTTCATAACTGCATAGGCTGTTCATTCTGTGGATACCTCTACAGATAACAAGTTACTTGAGAAGAGTGACTCTTGTGTTGCTTTTTCTTTTTTCAAATATTTCATACAAGGCATCAAAACAATGGTAGATACACCAATCTTGGGCTATGCACATCTACAGCTAAGCCAACTTCCCACAAATCCACCCTGCATTAACAAAAACTCCACAAATTCTCCTAGAGATGCTCTGGGATCAGCAAGACATGTCTTCACAGCTGTCAGGGTAAATCAGCAAAACAAGCTCTGAGTTTCTGACACATCTCTGCCCTGACATATCTCCCGCAGAACACGCTTTCAATATTTACAGGAAAAGGTTGCTGCAGTAACTAGCCAAGCAGGAGAAGTTCATTTATACCCTTAAATAGCAGAGGCTGACTTCCTGAGCAAGGAAGTCTTATGTAAATAAACATATTTCACAATTCAACACATCAAGTGAATAACAAGTCTTTGTTTACTTGGGATTAAGGCAGGCAAAAAGTAGGTAAAGAGTTTTCACTATTCATTCTGATGAGAATGGGACCTGGGAGAGAAACTGGTTGAAGTCAGCACTTACTTGGCTAAAAAGGCAGGCACGAAACCTGCACAGACTGAACTGCAAAATAGGCAAAAAAATTAGAGAAACTGTACCATATGAATTCTTGGTGGGCTGAGGTATCTGTCAGCAAGTAAGAATGAATACAGAAGAACACCAAAAACATGATGCAAGTTACAAAACTGACAGGAAGAACCTCAATAATTAAAGCTGGGAAACTCCTGTTGTGAACTTTGGCCTGCAACAGCAGGACCAGCAGCAACCCTTAGAGGAACCAGAAACAAACATATAAACAATTTGAGATGTAAACTAAATACCAGGAAAGGAAAAAAAAAAAATCTTTCTGGTAACAAAATATAACAACAAACACGTAATGCAGTGGGGACTAGAATAAGCCACAATTCAAGATTACAACTTATCAAACACTCTTGCCTTGGGAAGAAACCTCAATTTTGTTAAGCATGTTTTGCTTCTACCCCAAACCAAGTACCCTGAGGGATTGTTCACTGCTTGGATGCCTTTTCAGAACTGCATCAACGCAGCTACTTTTGTGTTGCCTTTCCAGGTATTTTGTACAAGAAGCAGAACAAAACATGAACCCAAGTTAGCACTCAAGAGCCCTAATTCACAGTCACAGGCTAACAGGTAACACTGGAGAATTTCTGAAAGGAAGAAAGCATTAGTCCCATGAAACACATATAAGCAAGACGCATAGTTCTGGCACCTGGAAATTCCATAGTATCCTTCCATTTTCTACAGTCTTCTCAGGAGTGGGAATAATCACTTGTTACTTGTTGTCCCTTGCCCTTAAAAATGTTCCCAGTGCACATAACTAAGATATTTACACTACCTCCCCTCACCCTTCGCTCCTTGAACATTCCTGTTCTCCAGTGTGCACAAAATTGGACAAAAATTCAGCAGTCTCTCAGCATGGCTCATGCTCCTTCCACATACTGCTACATCTATCTCTACACACATCTGGTAACTGCTGTCTCATGGGTACAAACGTCTGGATCAGTGATTACCTCTACTCACAAAATTGAAAAGTAGTAGCCCAATCATGTACTTGGTGATACCTGGGAGCATGAAGCCCACTGTTCATGAAACAGAAGATTTATTAGCAAGGCAGCACCTTTCACCCTGGGAGCCAGGGCTGTGAAAGTTACTTGCTCTTCCAGTTTCATCTGTTCAAGGATGTTGTGCTGTTCAAAACAAAAGCCTAAGTCCAAAGAAACAAATAACCAGAGCTTTTCTGGGGAGGGAAAAAAATCAGCCAATTGCACTTGCAATTGAAGAAAATACATCATTTTTTCATCGAGGCTTCATTTGCATCTTGGCCATCTTTCACGAGGGAAGCATCTGATTTTATCCACTGACAGCGGGTAATGTAACACTGCTGCAGTGATCAGCCACAAAAGTGCAGTGAAAAGAAGTGGTTTAAATAGGGGAATGTTTACAGCAAAGATTTAATCTTGATGGAGCAGGAGATAGTCACCTTTCCCTTGTCAAAATTAGACTCATTTATAGATACTTCTGATTGGGAATCCACACCTGGTAAAAGCTGTAGCTATTTATTTCTATTTTTAATGGATCTGGGAGCCTGGATATCAATCAACTTGAATGAAATCTACTGATGTAAATTGCAGAACAAGCCCCCAGGGAAAAGAAAAAAACCAATCCTAAAACAACCACGACCATCTCAAAAAAACACACCTAGACAGACAAAAAACCAACACAACTGTTGAGGTTACAAACAATTGCAACCTCTTCTTCACCTCACTTGTATGAAATTTATTCCTTTATGAGTCAATCATAAGAGAATACCCAAACCAAAATCACTCAAAATTCAAAATTTATAGAGGTCATTTCCACAAACCTTAATTTGCATTGAAGCTACAACCTAACTGTAAGCGAAACAGGAAAATGTGATGGAAAACCCAGCCTGGTAAGTGGTGAAAAGCAGAGACTTTCTGACCCAAGGAGGCACCTCTCCCATCAGCAGACGACGGTGCCCACGTGACACGGAGGAAGGGCAGAGAGGCTGTTGGTTCAGTGCCACTTCCCCCAGAGGCTGGGCAGGAGCAGGTGGTGCCAGGGATGTTGGGATGCCACTGTGTCCCTGGCTGTGGACCTGCCTGGCCACACCAACTCCCCCGCAGGTCCCCGCTGGGCTCCCACCTGCCAGCATCCCTGCAGGAACGTGGAGAGCACACAGCAGAACCTGGGACACCACTGTCAGGGACACGCTGCATGCAGGTTTACTGAAAAAGCCATGAATGAAGCTGTACCATGAATCTCCATAGTGTCCCTACGAAGTACTGAAATACCATCATCATCACTGTATCAGTTTTGACATTTGTATTTTGTACTTTGCACACCAAGGAAACGACAGCCACACTTTCCATTCTAGGGAAGATGACCTCAACACATTTGTATGAGATAAGTATAGACAAGCTGATATTAGATAAGGCAGTGGGATAGCTCCTCCCACTCTTTATCTCATGTCATGTCCACAAGTGAAATCTTTGTAAAAATGGTTGTTTAAATTTTGTAGGATAAAGCAAAACCACACAGGCACACACCCCATACACACGATTAACTGTTCTTCCTTTTCAAGGAATCCCTGCCTCAAGTCCTTTTCCAAAGCTCCAGACTATCTCTTTGAAACAAAAAGGCATCATTCCAGAAACCAACATATTTGGGCTTTTTTCAAACAATTTTCAAAGGATATCTTTTTCTAAGGAAACAAATGTACAATTTGTATATTTAAACCCAACTATCAATAATATTCCCAGTCATAATATAGTATTTCACAATTCCACCATATTCAAAGTACATTATAATAAGCAGTCACAGTGGTTTTGGAAAGTAAATACCTGCCTGGTAAGTTTACTAGATCTATTATAGTATCTCATAATAAATGAGACTCCCCTCCCCTGCTTCCATGAATGACCTCAACTGTTCTGCTATCCTAGCATTTGGAAGACTAAAAATCAGAGAAGAATAAGCTGGTTGAGATGAAAAATATCAAAAACCTGTTTAGAATTTTTACGGAATGATTGAAATATTTTCAGAAGGTGTCTCTGATTTGTATCAATTCATATAAAATAATTCATTTTATGAGTGGCAGAGAAAATTAAGTGAATCGACATGTACATAAAAAATTTCCAAAATTAGATTCTGTGCCTTAATGATTTGTAACAGTTTTTTCTAAAAGAAAGCTTTAAAATAAAATTTAAAATACTAAGTACCAGTTATGCAAACCATTTAATAAAAAACTGCTGATCTTTAAGACTAGTAATTTCAAATAGAAACCCACAGTGAGTCGAATACAAAAACAAAGAAATCAGCAGTCGATGCAGCCATGCAGACAAGAAAGGGAAACCTGGTAGATTTTTCCTGCTTGTGAAGACAGTGCAAAAAACATTAGTGTCAAAGGAAACAGAAAAGACTTACCATTCATGCTGAAGAGCCAGTTGTCAGAAACATATTGCTCCTAATATTAATCCAACAGTTGATGAAGTATGTTAATCTATACCAAATCAGTGTTTCAATCTCTAAACACACTTATATACTAACTGGAAAGAGAGCACACAGAATCCAGAGAGCTGCTCTTCCTTACGAGCTCCTTGTGATGCAAAAATCCACAAAGCACAAGATACCAGTAGAATATCGAAATCAATATTCAGGACACGGGTATTTGATTTTGCTCATTAACTACTACTGTTCAGACCAGTGCTACCTATTCATGTCTAAAGCAACTCAAAATGGCAGGGGAAAAAAGCATGCAAACACCAGGAGGGTTTAAGATGTTCTCAATTATATCAAGCACTGGTTGTTTCCATGGCAACCGTAGACCAGAATTATCTGTTGACTGGTACCCAACTAGTAGTTATCCTAAAGCTTTAAGCAATCCTTACAGTATGCTCCATACATTATTTCATATTTCACATGCATTTTTCTCTCTCTACACATACACACACATAATAATTATTCCGCTAAATCTCTATATATCATTCCACAGCATTTGGAAGTATACTGGATTTATTTTGAATCAGTTAGAGACCAAAAAATATCCCTTTGCCTGTTCATCACTCATCCATTTTTCAATTTAGAGACTAGTGGTGACTTTCCTGACCATTTTACTTAAGGTGTTCTCTTAGGCAGATCTGGAAAATACTTGTATTGGTTCAGGAGTAAAAGATTACTGTCTCTATGTTCAAAACCAAGCAGACACATTCTCTATTCCTCTTCCATGTTTCAAAGAGCAACAAGCAACTAAAAACAACGCGAAATTTCAAAATGTAGGTTCCATACAGTTACAAATGGTCACAGTCAAGACACCTAAAGAGAGGACGAAATGCAGTGTTCTGATGGCCACCACCCTGTCCCTGTCACCCTCGGGCTGTGCAGCACGACTGACCTGGTCACCAGCCCAGGCTGCACCACCACACGTGTGCTCAGTCAGCTTTGCAGAACAGATTCCAAGGCCTGTGGTGCCCTGAGTCACCTCTGCCCTACTGGACTCCGAGGATTTTACAAAACACATTCATTTCATGCAGCAAACAAGAATCCAAGGCACGTTGGGGAAACGGTATGCTTTATACATCAAAATAATGAATTTTGAAATCAACCCCAGAGAAACTCCTAAGGCCACAGACCACAAGGCAATTTAAATAAAAGCCACAAGAGCAGGTGACTGACAACACAAAGTCCACCCAACGAGCGGAAGCTCCTTCCCTTTCAGCAAACCCCGAGCTTCAGCAGAAATTTCTTGTAGAACACACACAGAAACAGACCTGTAACTGTGTCTCATTACAGCAGAAGGTACGTTAACTTCCTTTACAAATGGATGCTACTTGAAGCCTAGAACAACAAAAATTTTGAGAAGTCACTTTCCAAACTTTATTCAGGAATTAGAGTGGTTTTTGCCTTGAACTTCAAGAGTAATTCACACTGTCTGCCCATGTAGGTTCACCTAAAACTTTATACTAATATTTCTAAGTCGCAGTGACACAGGTAGAATAGTTGATAATATTCAAATACCCCTGCAAGTCAAACACCAGCATGTAAAACATGGCTTACTCATTAAGCTTTCTGTGAAATCAATTAATCTACAACCTGAATTCAGTGAAACTAAACAATTCTATCACATTGAACTCTAGGGTATTAAAAAAATCCCAAACAAATAAAACAACCCACAAAGACAAAAACCCAAACCAAACAAAAAAACTCAACACCACATTTCTCCTTCATGTTTCACCAAGAATTTTCACAGATGATGTATTTTTCTGAAGGGAGACAGAAATATTCCCTTCTCTGTAGTCCTTATCTCCTCTATCACTCCACCTAAATGTGGACATAGTTCATGGGTACCTACAATAATTTAAGGTATTATTTCTTAAAAATAATCTAGAAGTTAAAAAGTCAGGTTTCAGGAGAAAGATTCAGAATTTCACCCCAAAACCAAAGCTACATAGACTCCCATCATTCAGCTACCAGCTCAGCAACTTCAGCTCAGAAAACTGCAAGCAACCACTCTGCTTAATTACGACCTAAAATAGCATTCACACAACAGCCATTTTCACCACGTTTATCAGGAGACATGACAGTCCATTTCCTCAAACATGCCACGTGAGGAAGGTTCCCTTAAAAAGAGGGGGGTAAAGTAGACTTGTACACAAACAGGTCACAACTTTTAAGCGCCAGTAGGCCAATAACCACTTTTTTCTTCATGTTATATAGACAAAAATGCTTCGCTGTTATTATTTCAAATAGCTATTTACATAAAAAAGACCTCCTACATAAACACAAGTATGTGTCTATTTTTACCAAGCTGAAAATATTTTGGAAAAGTGGAAGCTCAGGATTTATGCACTTTCATTATTTATCTTCCCAACAAAACGAGTCAATTCTTTCCCATCTCATTTGGGAGACCTAGATTTATTCTATTTTAGGTCAATGCATTACCACCGCTCTGTTTCCATGTTTACCGCTTGTCCTCTAAGAACAGATTCACTCCCTACTCATATAATATTACGTATAAGTTGCAAGCAAAATGTATAAACACTGATTTTCTTCATGGTAACACTGTGATGCTAAGCATTTCCAATACGGCCTATCTCCAACTGAAATAACTGTGCTATCTCAAATCCATCAATGAATCTGAAATTTGGAACAAAATTATCATAAATTACCATATTGTAACATTTTAAAATGAGTATTTAACCAGAGACAAGAGCTGCTTTGCAAAATACTTCATGGCTTTAAATTTATAGAAAAAAAAGAAAAAAAACCCCACAAAGTCCATTTATCTAGATTGTGAATTTTATGAACTCTCTTATTTCCCAATATACAAGCATGAAAACCATTAAACCATAAAAATACTGTAACCTGTTCACTAAGAAATTAAAGCTAATGATAAACAGTATTCCCATACTAAGTTAATACATAATAGTTAAACACAACTCCACATAGTTAAAATCAAACAGAACTCGATACAGTTTACCACTTCATAGAGGACTTCTATTGCACATATTCCCCAAAATAAATTAAAAGCCCTATAATTAGGAGTTTAATCTGCGCAGCAATGTCTGCCTATTCCAAAGTTGAAACATTGCAGACTTTAGTTAGTTTTCTATTTCTGCTAAACTCGCTGATTCAATTTGAAAATAAAGGAAGTACTTTAGAAGTTAAGAACTGGGGAGGGGGTTTGTCAAAACAAGTCAACTGTGCTGTGAAAGAAAAAAAGGAATATGGGATAAATACTCCTGCAGCCACAAGCCCATGAACCGTCCCCCATGTTCCCTTGCCTGATGCAATATGCTGTTCCTCACACTCACACCTTTAGGTAATGAGTTGTAAAATTGCCCCCGAACTCATCATTGTTGTCACTTGATTACGAACACACAAGTTCTTCATATATGGGGCAAACTCAACTGCAAATACCTCCAGAACAAACAACCTCTCTACTTACTTGATTCATCCCACTGGGCAGTAAATTCAGAGTAACGTTGGTTCTCATTTTCCTGAGTCACTTTGTGCTCGTGAGCACCATTCTTGGCGTGCCTATGGAAGAGGCGATTAGCAAACCCTTCCAGCCTCTGCAGCGCTGTGGCCGTTCCCGTGCACTGGTTACAAGGCACGTCCTTGGGCGCTGCCATCTACACACACCAGTGGCTTTCACAAAAGCAAAAGAGAAAACATCTACAGGGAGCTGGATAACCCAGCACCACCAAGGGCTGTGCATGTGTCAAGCTTCCTGCCGCAGTGTTTGCTAACCACGACTCTCCTCTACTTCCTGTTAAGAGAAGCTCTGTGATGTACTGGTTTGTACCGAGAGGTCTCCTTTCATGTAAGAAAAGTGTTCTAGTTTTTAAAAAACAAACAAAAAAGTAACAAATAGCATATGTTCTTGTAGCTTTTTAATGCTTCACATTTTATACCGAAATAAAAATTTTGTATTAGAATACTATAAACAACTTGTTGAAGTAAAGATCAGAAGGCAGATACGTATTTTTTTTTTAACTTACCACAACCAAGCGTGGAAAAAACCAAAAGTGACTTTTTCTGCAGTTCCTCCCTTGTTATTAAGATGGAGTACTACATCATCATAACAAACAACCAGCTGGAATCTAATTATTAGTAATCCTGTGGTTTGAACTAATCAACTTTCTAAGCAAGGAAGATACTTGTAACCACTACTGAATAAGCTTATTTTACTACTGGGGGGAAAAAAGCTATTTTTTTCTTCCTTTGAGGAAAATCACTCCAATGAAGTTGAATTCTATCAGACATTTAAACACAGCTGCATTATACTTTTCCAAACTGGGTTCTACTTGCTCTGAGAATGAACCAAATGCATTTAACTTTTTGGGGACTAAGATTTCATTTCTTTCACAAGAAAGAGTATTTTAAATACTTCGGTATTTTCATGCTTCCAATATTTTAAGTGCTTTTGAGTATTTTCAACTGTGGAGTAAATCTAGAAAGCATAATTTTAATGGCGCAAAACATAACGAAAATAATTCAAAGTTGTATTTAACATTATATTAGTGTGCAAATTATGTAATTCTGCATGCTTACAATGAGTAATATTAAATATTCATTTTTGTGAAAATGCAAACAAATACATTAGGCAGGTTTTCCAGTATATTCTCTGCACATCTATGATGTGGCTTCTTAAAAATTTAGGCTATTCTTAAGAAAGATTGAAATAACTTTTCCACAATCTGTCTCCTGCCTTACAGTCAACACGTGTTAAAGACATACCTCTCATTTTTCACCACCATACTTCTCACTGCATAGTTTTCAAATGTCAGCAGATACCCACCCTTGGACATTATATAACCATTTCATAACAAC
Organism: Pitta sordida; assembly: GCA_013390025.1. NCBI lineage: Eukaryota > Metazoa > Chordata > Aves > Passeriformes > Pittidae > Pitta > Pitta sordida. The sequence continues at coordinate 355,547 of WEKX01005328.1, read as the reverse complement.
CCTGTGCCTCAGAAAAAAACTCATGATGACAAACTGCCCATGACAATGATAAAAAAATCACAATGCTGACAGACAGACTTTACAGATTTGGCTACGTTCTTCCTAATGGCCCCAGCCAACACCACAGCTTGCAGTGACACACAGACTCCGCGTAAAGCACAGGAATGCCCTTTGCTTTCAGGCTCCAGATACTGTGAAACACAATTTCTTTCTCGAGCACCTGTTCAGAATTTGGAACCAACTGTCTAAACGCTTCCATTCTACGCAAACATTTGCAAGGCGGTTAAACAGCACCCGACAGCGTGGGGATGACCTGGCTGCTCTCCTGTCAGCCTTTGGTGCTGCAGCCTTCCCCGAATGGCCGCTCATTGTATGCGCCACCTGACGCCTTCCAGCCTTTCCCTTGCCTGCTCCAAGATCAATTATGACATACACAACATCCCACCGGTTCAAGGCTCCGCTGCCACAAACAAGAGCTACTGAAGACCATGAGGATCTGTCTGCCTTATCAGGGGTCACAAATCGGCAGAGGAAATACATGCCTTTTATAACCAAACATTTTATGAAGGAGTAATGCTAAGCACCTTCCATACAGCAACATAAAAAGTGCTTAGACAACATCAAGATATTTGTTTCCCTGTCTGGTGAACTTTTCAGGCCTGAAGTGCCCCCCTGGAATTATACAGTTGTGCTCTCCCTGTAGTTCACTGTGAATCTTTCTGTATTCACAGATTCCATGCAAGAGACTAATTTTCTAACCTTGTCTGTTTTCTCCAATAAGCAAAGCCACCTTCCATGACAGTGCGCTTATCTTGTCCCTCTCCTCTCCCACGGTACTGAGTCTTTACACCACCGTCAACTTTTGCACAGGTCTTCACCTAAATCATTTAGTTTCCCTGATTTGAATTACAAAATTCACACTGCTTCACATTACGTAAGTTAGTCTGCCAGCCATCTAGAATCCATGGAGAGATATGGAAACTGCCACAGAGCAAATGTGTCCAGCAAAATTCAGAGCCCTGAATGCACCCAAAAGACTAACCTGGACACTTGAATTAGATGCCAAAAATAGGAATCACCTTCTGAGATTACAGAAGTGAACCAGTTTAAGTGAATAAAGGTTATCAAACAGAAATTGTTAGAAGAGGTCCTAAGAGAAAGCCTGAATTTGCCAGAATTTTACAAACTGCTGCAAGGAAACACAGTTACAGAAATTCTGCACATTTACAACATGAAGAGACAGTGCTGGTCATATTCTTACAGATTATAATACACGTTCTTAATCTAGAAAATCTGTGGCATTTCCCAAAGACAATACAAAATACTACCATACTGATTTTCTCTTAAACCCACAACCCACATAGCCTTCAAAGTCTTCAAATGGAGACCATGATTTGTGAAGAGGGAACTTCTTATTTCCTCTTACTTAATCTTTTATCTTATTGATACGCTGGTCTTTCAATTAATTTATCCACTCTAAGTATTTTATATGCTATATAAGAAAAACAGAGTCCAAAACCGAATCTAAAATTTCTGTTCTACAAAAGATAAAGTTCCAACTTGCAGCCAAAGCCAGCACTGAAATGTTAAGCATTTCCTTTAAGCAGAAATTTCATTTTTGTTAAATTCTAGTCACTAAATCTTGGCAATATTTAGAAACGCATTAAAATACTCAGGAGTACTGGGTAAGAGATTCAACTATAAATTCAAATGTTGCATGTGCAAGTTCTGGTACTCTGATATACATAATTTCGGTAAATACTTTTAAGGTATAACCTTGTGCACATTTCCTGGGGGCAGATGACCTGTACCAGGTAACACACAGCACTGTAACCCAGCCACAGACCTTCCAGCTCCTCGCTGAAAACGGATCAGGAATAATGTAGCTATGTGGGCATTTTTAATAATCCCTGCTAAAACAACATTTCTTAATTTCTAAGAAGCAATTCTGCCCTACCAGTCAAGCATTAAAAATGCAGGATTAAGAAAGAGAGCACCCTCCTCTCCTCAAAGGACCCAGATGGTTGAGTAACAGCATGTTACCATATGTCGTAACTTTACTTGGAAAACATTTAAAATCTTTTTAAAGGATAATCTGTGCATTTTTCTATATTCAAGCAAAGCAGGACTGTACAAGTAATGGCATTCTCTAGTGTTTAATGAAGGTTAATACCTTGAATTACACTGAGTATCTTGCAATCGGGAATAGGGGTTTTAAGACAATTAACTGTATTCTAACGCAGAATCTTGAAAAATGTATTTAAGATGCAAACAAATTTCAGGTCACTTACAGTTAACTAAAATTTAGGTTTTAATCCCAAATCTTGAAACTTAGTATTTTCTTGGTTTCATGTTCTGTTTCTCTAAATAAAAATACTACTTTCTATCTTCTTATTTTAAATATTAAACATAACACTAAATTTAATTTGTCTTATTTTCACAGGAGGCCTTTATCTACATTACCAAAGACATGCCATGACATTTTCTGCATATTTATTTTGTTTGTAATCTATGCAAAAATAACTTAAAGAAACCTTATAAATGAATAATAAAGAACTTTCTTTCCTAGAGGTTAAAGAAAGTTTATGTATTTGCTTTAAAAATTGATGGCTTGATGAAACACATCTTTTCCTTTATGCATCAATTATTTCAAGAATGAAAGATAAAAATTCAACTTTAGTATTTATTATTTATTACAAAAGGACTGAGCATTTACTTGACACAAAGTGTTAGGAAGGAGCCTCCATTTGTAAGAGCTTGGGAATCTCACTTAATTTCACTGGCATTTTATTAATCAATAAAGTATTTTAAAGTTGAAAGATGCAGCCAATACATTTCAGAAAAAGAAAACAATGTAACTGTCTAATTTTGAATTAGAAAATACCAAAGACTATAAGCATTTAATGACTCTTAAATTTGTTGCACAATATATACTAAAGAACCTAAAGTGTCTTTGCTATAAGGCTGAGGCAACATGTGTGGTATTTTTCTAGTTTTTATGTAAATGCTAAGAGAAAAGGATAAAAAACCACTTTAGCACAGTGATGAGTGTCCCCACCTGGCACCCGGGAGACTGGGGGTTCAATTCCTGCCAGGGGGGCAGTGGTGCCATTTAAGAGTTGGACTTGATGATCCTTGTGGGTCCCTTCCAACTCTGAATAATCTGCGATCTCTCTGTGATATAAAACAAAGGACACAGAGAGCCATTTTGTAAGTTAACCCCCCCCAACATTTTCACCAGAAAACGTGTAATTTAACACAATCAATTTTGAGTCTTGCCAGGCATGCATATTTCAGAAGGAATTATGGGTAGCAATAGAGGCAGAAAAAGGCTCCTGAAAAAGCAGATGTGTTTTGATCTTCACTATATAACCAGCACTGTGCCACTAGGTTCCATTTCTCCTTAAACACATGGAAGGAGGAGCAGTATTTGCTCACAGCTTACAGCTTTAATGGCTCTCCATTTTGGAACAAAGATTTTTCAAAATTAATATGAAGAAAATGAACACAACCAGTAACTTCATTGTTTAAAAAACACAAGAAAGCAAAACCCATACTGTCTTGGTGCACCTTTACGCCTACATTTTTCCTAACAAGGTTAACCCTTCCTAGAGAGTCCCTCTGAGAGCGGCACCGAGGCAGGGACTGCAGCACTGCTATAAATAGGGCTGCCAGGAGGAAGTAGTTGCTATGGAAACGCTGGTCATATTTCTATTTTGACTCCGTAGGCCTCTACTGGCATCTACTGTACACCAGTTTAACTGCAGCACCCATCTCAATTTTAGCTTGCATGGTCCAAAAGCATTGTTCACTTGTTAACCATGACAATACAAAATGAAGAAAAAAAATAAGTGAGAACTTGAGGAAATTAAAAAAAAAAAAAGAAATGCCAAATTCAGCATCTGATTCTTCATATGCAAGCTAAGAGCTCTCACTCTTCCCATCAGTTTTCTTGTCAAAATTTGACGAATTCATCATCCAAGATGAGGCGACTTTCCATGGACACATACCATGGCAGCACATCAAGTTTGCTCATTTTTACCAACATACCTTCAAGTTATGGTCCTAAATCTAGTGCAGACAAGAAGGGGACAGAGAAGTTTCTCATTACAAAAGCCAAATCTTCCACAAAACTGTCCAACTCACCAAAAAGAACTGGATTTCTCTCCTAACACATCACCTGTCCTCCATGTTTTCCTCACAGCTTCCATCAAGGTGCTGTACTCACTGGTGACTGCCAAAATGACAGAACAGACCACAAGATCGTTGTTTTCAAAATGTTAATAAAAATTACACAATTGTTCCGTAATAAAAGTTAACCAAGAACCATCTTTAAAACAGCTATTGTCACACAAGTATGAGACATTTGAAAGTACTTGTATTGTCTGCTTGGTCCATGCCCTTTCCAGATCACAAGCTATTCAAATAACCCTCCATGGTTACTTTCTAGCACAAATTAAGGTAGACACACAATCAAAAGTTTTGTACAAAACTTGTTACTTTCCAGCAAAAGAGAAAGTACCTATGTAAGTGAGGTTTGTTATAATTAAATAAAATTGTAGTCTGCCAAGAGTCAGCAACATGTTTTTGCTTTTGGACCAATGAGGTCTAGAAAAAACTTGTAAATATATGGACTTTTTAATTAAAATCCAAGGTTACATTTTTGAAGCAATTTAGCATATGACCTCAGCACCACTGTCTCTCTGAAAAATCTAACTGTATACAAAGTTTTTAGTCCATTTAATTTACATCAAACTGATTCCTAATGTTATTAATAACATGCTTTAATGGGTTATTGATCCAAAATGAGTAAGATGAAATGCATGAATAGGAAGAACCACATGGACATTTCTCTCAGGATCTGATTGGGTTTGAGGAGAAGCTCCCTGGTTCAACTCTGGCTGCTCTCCCAGCAAAACCCCGATCCTGAAGACCTGGCTCTCACAGAAGCCGTAAGGGCTCCTGCAGGTGAGCAGGTGCTGTGGAGACGATCTTGGCTACAGGACACTTTAGGTAGAGGAGCTCTGCTTTTTGTAGAATCTGAAGGTTTGCTCTATCCTTCCTTGGTGTAGCCACTCAGCTATTAGAAGGAGCTGCCCCAAATGAGGAACACTTAGGTTTGAAAACCCCTGTTCAGGACACATTATGTGTCCTGAGTCAGAGTGCCTCATATAACAAATTACAGTTGGGTCTCCTATACCACGGTACGGTGGGTTTTGCCCCACACCCACAAAGTCCTCCTTCCATATAGGATGACAGCTCATTAATATGCAAATTTGCCCCGCACCTTCGCTCGGCCCCCCCCTCACTCCAGCGCTGTGTATTGGTGTTTGTGTTGGTGTTTCCCAGCGCTCACGGCCACCCCATGCCAGGAAAATCCCCTTTTCCACTCGGCTGCGAACACTGGTGTGAAGGAGCTGCCCGCACCACTGTCCTGGTGTCTTTCCATGTGAGTAGACATGGTCTCTCCATACTTGGGGTAGACGAGCATGTCTCGGAGAGTCATTCGAGAAAGTCTCAGACACCACATCTAACCTGAGAGTGTGTAAATATTTCATAACTGCATGCAGCCTCTTCGCTCCCAGCAAGGGAGGGCAGGCACCACTCAAAGTGGACCTGCCAGAGCCTCTGAGCTCCCAGCGGAGCGGGACAGGGAGGGCTGGCATTGCACAAGCACGCCAGCGGGGGGAACTGCCGTAGCCTTCTCACTGGGAGTGCAGCGCAGTTGCAAAAAGGGGCCTCCTTAATTGCTGAAAAATCATGCCACAAAGATGTGAAGCCGCAAAATGGGGGGCGCGAAGAGGACCAACTGTACTAGATTAACAAGATCCATTTTAGCACCTCATGGAGGAAGGCTATCTGCATTTTAAATTACCAGCACATTTCCTAGAGGAAAAAAAGAACAAAGCCAACTGCCCCTGGGTGGGCATTCGCTTGGGAGTTGGACTAGATGATCCCGTGGGTCCCTTCCAACTCAGAATAACCTGTGACTCCACCTTGAGCTAAATATTTTAAATTCATATCTTTGTTTTTCTGGAGTGTCCATTATGACACTTAGGTTCAATTAGAAAAATATCCAAGTACAAGAGAACGCAAACCCAAAGTAACGCCATCGGAAGCGACAGTGCTTTATCACAGAATGAAAGAACAGACTGCGAATCAGTATAGCGCTTTCATAGGGTATGAAGTACAAAACATTTGGCTATGTGTTACATATGTGCATGCCACTACACAGACCCTGTATTCCTGTGCCTTACCCACAGACCACAGCCTCTCTCAAACAGCATCCTGGTCCCTCCATTCCTATCAGCCTGTTAAGTTTCAGATACTCAACAGAACAGTGGAATGACTGAAGCACTGTCCCCTCCACCAGCTAGAGTGGAAAATTGGCATTAGATCTCTGAAAAGTAGAGAGGATGCTGCTGGCCACAAGACAAGAGGCTGCAGAACGTGCAAGAGAGTATTTCTTAGTTTGTTATATGCCCCTAATACACACTGGGCTAAGTGGTGTCTCAATTACAGGCACTAGCATGAATGCAGAGGCATCAGAAGTACAGCTCAAACAACAAGCTTTCTCTATATACTGAAGTGAATTACACTGCATTTACAAAATTTATGTTAGTCTGCACTTAAATGGAATAACAAATGCCATCTGCTGGTTTAAGACTAAACAAAGTGCGAGGTACAAAAACTGTAATACCAAACAGCACATTTTAAAAGTACTCGTTCAAGTGTAATGTGTTGTATAAACACAACTAAATCTATCAGATGTTTTACAGGAGCAGTAATTCACAGAACAACATTCTAATTACTGGTTATTTTTCTTAGTGAGGTAGCAACAAAGTGCAGAATTTCTACTTTTTTTCCCCTATGTGTAATGGGTTTGAATTTCTAAATAATAATTTATATCCAGTTTGTTTCACACAACTTGAATTTATTTACTAGCAGTCTGAATATTTTCTTAAATAGTATTTATATTTGGATACAACAGAATTTTTCATGTTAAAAACCCCCAAACTTAAAAAGAAACGTTTCCCTTTTGCTATTTACGAAATACGTTTTCCAGCTATCAGTAAGCAACAGACAGTCACTCCTCAGTCCACAGTATCCTTTGACATTCCCAAGTGTTACTTCACAAGAAAGGCAAAACCAACTAAAGCTTGGACAGGCTGAATGGTCAGAAGATCTATTTTTCACTCTTACACTTACTAAGAATGAGAGAAACCCATGACTACAAATATATTTAACTTATTTTTATATTTGTTTAAAAGCACAGGAAATCAGAAAGCACTTCACAGGATAGAAACTCTACAAGATGAAATGCATAATGTTTCTTCTTTTAAATGGATAAAATATACCGTTAGCTGTAATTCTATGAACAAAGTCAATCAATTCATATGTATGTCAGCTCTGCATGCAGGATGAATGTTAGCAAGGATATAATACTGTAGCCTCAAGTAGCCCCAATGTTTCAATTGCATTTTCACTTTCAAAACCAAATGATCAAAGATTTTTTTTAGTAAGATCAAAAGGAACTAGCGATTCCTTCGCAACCTAAACATAACATTTTTGCTTATTTTTAGTGCAAAATCAGTTCCTGATAATACATAACACCTTTATTCTAAGAAGTTTGATAATCCTGCATTTTCTTTAAAACCAAATATTTTCTTTCTAATAAGCAGGTTTTCATTGTGCTGACTAGCTGCAATAGCTTAGACTTGACAAAAGATAAACTTTTCCACAGCACAAGAATATTTAAATTAAGAAATAATTATAAATCAAATGTAATATAAACTTTTAAATGACAGGTAAACAACAGTGAATCTTCTTGAAGTTATTTTTAGTTAGACACAATAATGTCTACTAGTTGTATTTACCTTTAATTTTCTCCAGAGGGAAATAGGAGCAAAGAATAATTAAAAATGCATCCTGAAAATCACTATTTCATACTGTGAATTGCCACTAAAAGCATCTTCTCACAGTAGTCACCTCACATTGCTCAGAAGGAAAACAGACAATTTGCCTACACAGGCTTTACCATTTAGGGGCTTCACAGTATCACACTGTTGATAAGGTCGGAAAAGACCCTGAAGATCATCAAGACCAACCTATAATCCAACTAAAACATAACAGCTATAACATTTATATAATGGCCTCAACACCTCATCCAGTCTACCCTTAAACACCTCCAGGGACAGCGATTCAACCACCTCCATGGGCAACGCATTCCAATGCTGGATCACTCTTTCGGTGAAAAACTTTTTCCTAATGTCAGGTCTAAACCTCCCTTGTTGGAGCTTAAGACCACAACATCTCGTTCTATCTCCAATGGCCAGAGAGAAAAGACTGATCCCTGCCTGCCCACAACCCAATTTTAGGTAGTTATAGACACCAATAAGGTCACCCATGAGTCTCCTCTTTTCCAGACTAAACAGACCAAGCTCCCTAAGCCACTCCTCACAGGGCTTATCCTCCAGCCCCTTAATCATCCTTGTTGCCCTCCTCTGAACTTGTTCCAGCACCTCAACATCTTTCATAAATTGAGGGGACACAATACTCAAGATGCAGCCTAACCAGTGCCGAGTACAGTGGAAGGATAACCTCCCTGGACCCACTGGCCACTCCATTCTTGATGCAGGCCAGGATGCCACCGGCCCTCTTAACTGCCTGAGCACACTGCTGGCTCATGTTGAGTTTGCTATCCACTAATACCCCCAAGTCTCTTTCCACCTCCTCACTCTGTAAGCACTCCATCCCCAGCCTATAGCTCTGCTTGGGGTTGTTATAACCAAAGTGCAGAACCCAACATTTAGACTTGTTAAAACTCATCCTATTGGAAGCTGCCCATCTCTCCAGTCTGTCCAGATCCCTCTGCAGGGCCCTCCTACTCTCTAACAGATCAACACATACTCCAAGCTTGGTGTCATCTGCAAACTTATTCATGATGGACTCAATCCCATCATCAATATCACCAATGAAGATATTAAACAGGGCCGAACCCAAGGCAGACCCCTGGGGGACACCACTAGTAACTGGCCACCAACTGGATGTGACACCATTAACTACCACTCTCTGGGCTCGACCATCCAGCCAGTTCCTGACCCAGTACAGGATATTCCTGTCTAAGCCCCCTGCTGCCATCTTCCCCAGGAGTATATCATGGGAGACTGTCAAAAGCTTTACTGAAATCCAGATACACCACATCCACAGCCTTCCTCTCATCCACCAGGTGAGTTACTTGGTCATAAAAGGAGATCAGGTTGGTCAAGCAAGACCTACCCCTCCTAAGGGGTAAGGGTTCCTGCTAGTAACTGGGAATGTTATCCTTAATTTTGCAGATGCCACATCATAGGATAGGCCATTCTAATCATGATTACTCCAAAATAAAGAAAACGTTTTGAATATTCGTATTTTGAATAGGTGAAGTCTATCTCAAGATAGCATTATGCAGGCCCTTCTGATTTCTGGGAGTAAAAATCCCTCTAAATTGACAGTTAGAGGATTTGCTACAGATTGAGTGTGTTACCCAAGTTAACTTGAATAATTTTGATAAAACGCTTAAAAGTTTGTAACTAGGCACAGGTTTCATTTTTTCCTCCTGCAAGAACAAACATGTTTCACTTTGAGCCAGTCTCAGATGCTCGTAACTCTTCCTAACAAGCTCAATACAGAGCCGTTATTTCTGGGAGTCACATTGCGTGTGGGAAGGTTCTGGTTTTCTTCCAATTCCTCTCAAGTTAAACTCTCCCCAAGAAAACTGCCAAAATGAGGTACCAGTTGCAATACATTGGGCAATTTTTTCTAAACTTATTTCCACTATAAGATCCACCTTCTTCCACTCTTGAGTGGGTGGGTGGAAGGAAACACATGGCATCCCATGTAAGTGAAATATCAAAATAATGAACTTCACAATTGTAATAACTGAGCCCTGTCCTCATCTTTGCTACAGGACAAAAAAGCACAATATTTAAATTACACAGAAATGAAAGCCTAAATGAATATTTGTCCAAAGTGAAAATGACTGCTTATGTATTATTAGGTAACCTACTTTGACATTTCCATTCCTGTGCCTCTGCAAAGTTGGTATTTTCTTCTGAAAATATCAATAGACGTATCAGCCAAGTAAGGCAAACGAAGTATCCTTGTAATTTTTGAAAACACTGCTGATACCTAATTTTTCTGAAAAGCTGTGCACGGCTAACAAAGCTAATATGCTGAATAATGTAACTCACTTTGGTTCCTGGAGGGTTGGTTGGGCATTCAGGCTATCAAACATGGATGAGTTCTGAAGATGAATGAATGGCTGTTGGGGCTCCATATTGAATGTGATGCCAAGTTATGCTCAGTCTGAAATCTACACTTGAATTACCTTCTCAGTCTCATCTTGGGCCTATGCAACCCTACTACGTATATCCACCAAAGTAAAATACTACTGAATACAGTTTCCTATGGAACTTTTTAGAGGGTAGAACTAATACACACGTCCTGGGAAACACCTCCAAATAATACTTTTTGGTTCTTAATAATCCAATTTGGAACCTATCAAGGTGCTAAAGACATCATAGGGCTAATGCATATATGGGAAATTGGGTGGGCAAGAAAGGAGGAAATAGGTAGAAAGTGATTATGAAAGAAATATTTAGCTCAGTTTGTTGCTCTTTCCTTAGCTAAAACAAAAACAGTGTATAAGAGTCATTACTCATCTGGATTTTGCCAGCAATTTGTAACATGCTTTTTGTCCTTTTTTATTAAAAGCACCTCATTAATGTTCATCATCACACTCTACCAAGACTGTACCATTTAAAACTGCATATACAGTTCCTCAACTTATCATTTCACAGAATTAACAATTCTGGCAATTGCAATTAACAATTGCCATTGTTAAATTAACAATTTGGCAAATTGTCCAAAAGCAAATACAGGATCCCGAATGAGTTTACCCCTCTTATGCTTCCTTCACACACATTCACTTGGATGTAGCTTACAGAGTTCCTTCCTAATCCTCTACACAGCCTGCACAGAAAAGATTTATAAATCCACCCTAAAATCAGTTTCTCTTACTCCTTAATTACAACAACTCCAACGGGAAGATCAAAGCTTTAGGCATTGCTGGAAAACTTGCAGCCTCACAGCCATTCATGTTGAAACACAAAGTTTATCTTCCCTCCTCATTCTAAGGAAAAGCGAGTATGTATATACTCACTCTATGAAAAAGAAAAGAAAAAATATTTATATCCTGGATATAAATATTGTTCTACTTAAAGCAATCAGCTCAAGAAATACAGATAAGAAAAGAATACTCTCAGTAGAACTCAAAAAATCCCCGTAACTAACAACCCTGATAACAAAATACTGGCAGTCACCTAGAAAAAACCATGAAAATAGCAAGGCAACAAACTTAGCATGAACCTGTCTTTAACTCTTCTCCATTTCTACAAAATCTTCTCAATACTATTAAAAATGCAATTCCTGTTGCTTGGTAAATATTTTAATTCTGATCATCATAAAGTAACACCATTATATGAATACATGTATAGGTTATGCAGTGCTTTTGAGAAGCAGAATCTCTTCCTCCTTCCTCTCATTTGGTCAGTTTTTATTGAAATTATTTGTTGCACTCCCTGAAAGGAGTGAATTCCCATCTAGAGATCCAGTTCTACAGACACACAACTGGTTACAGTCACTTCCATCCTGTACAGAGGAGGCCGAGCTCAGACGTTCTCTCTGCCGTTCTTCAGAGCATGCTTTTGCACACCTGGTTTTGCAAACACCTCTTTGATATAATTTTCCCTTGCATGTTATACATTCAATTATTTTTCAGATCAGCCTGACTGCTCAATATGCCAAAATTTGTAATCATACATTCCATCTGTTCTCATTAATTATGTATTTTAAAAATAATTGGTCACTTGAAGTTTAATAGAAAACTAAGCCATACACATGGAAACAAAATCAAATAGAATTGGCCAGTTTTTGTTTAAATTTAAAATAAAGATGTATTTTGATGTTTTATATGCTAAAATTGGCATCCTCAAGTTCAAACATTGTTGTTGAATTTTTTTTGCATCAGAAAAAACATGGATTAACATCAGACTCCTGACAGTAAACAATTTAAACTGGCCGACATACTACAGATAAGAGAATTAAAAGTACACAGAAAAAAGGACATATTTAGGAAGTTCTGATTTTTGTCCTAAATCAAATAAACCTCAAATTAGGGCCTCCTACGCAAACATGCTGAATGAAACAGATCTCTTACAGATGTAGCAATATTTACACCAGCAACTTTCAAATTAATAATTGATAAAACAGGCTGAAATACGAAAGATACAGGGGACTAGGTTTGCTTCTTTGCTTACAAGTAATTAGTGAGCCATTAAAACATGTCTTAACATTGAAATACTTTCCTGTTCTCTGCCATCAAGTGTCCACTTCAGGTACAGCTACGACACAAACATGGGGAACATAGCGACGTTAGAACACACCATCATGTCACCAACACTCAGTCAAAAATCAAAATTTCACAACAGAACTGGGAGGATGAAAGGGAAAAAAAAGCAGAGGAAGGGCTAACAGGCAAGGAATTGAGTCCTGATGCAAGACTGCACTGGGAACTGGCACAAGGCAGAGGGAAAACTGAACCAAGGAGCTAAGGAAGGACAGGATGAGGGCTCTGTGTCTGAAGAGTCTGAGGGTAAGTTATAGACTAAGGAAAGGCATCCTAACCAGTACTGTCTCAAACAATTAGAGCACTTTTACTCTCTTTATATAATTTTATTCTCTCATATATTAATAAAAAATATACAGTTACACCTCGCATATTCGCGCTTTTGGATTTGCGTATTCGTGAATTGGGTGATTCACAGCAACCCCATGAGACCTGTAATCCGTGCATTCTGAGGTATATAACTGCATAACTTGTACAATGCAAGCTCCCAAGAGCATAACATAGCCATAAATAAAGAGATCTGGCCTATCACTGTTGATGCAAAAGAAAATAGCCTAAACCCCTCACTGTCCTAATTCTTCAGTCACCTAAAGGACAATATCCATGTGTACATACAATTCCAGTCTTAATGCTGTTTCAGACATTAATTTTAGAAGGTCAAAGGCCAAAAACTGATTTAACACTATCTCATTATCTCAACTCTTTTCATGTCTGTTCTCAAACTGAATGAAAACTTAATTCAGTTACTGACTGCCAACTGGGCATAAATGAAAGACGAAACACCCGCTTCTCTAATATTCTTCAAGATTTTACCAACCCTTGACTTGGGAATAGCTGACTCAAACATGAATACCAAACTACACATACACTTCAAGCACACTGAGAAAATTAACTCCTCCAACACTAATGTTTATTAAATCCGTTTTGCTATCCTTCTTCATTTATAACTGATACTGCTACAGATGCTGATTCTAAGACACTCAAGTTGTACAGCTTGGTGGCTGCAGCATCACTAATACGTTGATGTCTTCATATGAAATGAAAACAAAATACAAAATTCATCCTTGGCATGCTCTCTCTTCAGCCAGAGCCAAGACTGCAGCATGAAGAGGGACCTCAGGAAATCCCCACAGAACTACTGCTACTTGGCTTACAGGCTAAGCAATGAAAATATTCACAGTCTTTTGTGGATTGTATCTGTCAATGTTTGTCACCTAAGGGTACTTCCTTGGATCCCAAATTATGATGCAGTTCAGACTGCAAAAATAATTAGCATTCCTTTATAATGTTTGACTAGATACTGATATCTCCGTGGTGCTATTTGTCATTGGCATTTTTGTCTTGTAACTCTCGGACTGAGCTACTACAAGTGGCCATTATATACATTTACTCTCAAAAACCAAACTACAATCAGCACACACCACCACTGTATGCTCTGAAGCAACCATGGAACCAACCACTTTAGCAGCATTTCATCTGCTCTCCTTAGACTTATTTGTTGGATTTTACAGCTGCCTTCAACTTAAGTTGGTAAATTCCCAATAGAAAAGTCCATTTAACTTGGACCACCTGCAGTGGGGATAAAGAGATCCAAACTGACCATTACAAAACAAATATTAACTCATATATAACTTTTGAGCAATGATATCAGTATTGCAGAGTAAGAAAAGCGGAGATTGTTTGCTTTCCAATAGTTTATATATTTTTAATAAGAGACACTTAAGTTTTGAAAACCTTGTGATTTAACACACAGGAAAACAGTAATTACTTCTTTGGTGTTGAACTTAAGTCACAGAGAAAACATTTACAAAACAAAACACCATTAATATGATTCTGAGCTCATGACTTGCAGCATAAAATCTGAACATTTTCAGGATTGAAAGATGGAGTTCCCTCACCTTGCTCATTTTCAAAAAGGATTTACACAATTCACCCGAGTTTTATTTCAGGTTTATTTTTTTTTTTTAACATACATAAAAGCTTGAAACATGGCCAGAAAGACCAATGGATACTACAGGACCCTATCAGAAGGCACTTTACCCAGAAACACATGGGAAACCTTCCCTGCAACAGAAGCCAGAAGTTTGAAGTACTTTCCCAGAGTCCATTTAGATTTAAAAATAGATAAGTAGTATTATGATACAGCAGTCACATGTGGTACATTTGATCTATTTTGAGCTAAAATTAATAAGCACTTTGAGAACGTGAAGTAAATTGATATACTAATTGCCATAAAATAAGGTATAGTTTTCTCTCTGTAATAGACTTGCCAATTTAATGCATGACTGGCAAAAAAGGAAGATACACATTATTTTAAGTTACTAGAAGTGTTACTATAAGCCTATGGTAATTATAAGAAGCCACTTCAATGCATTGCTGTACACCTCGGTCTTCTAAGGAGCTACTTGTTTAATACATACTTGCAGTTACTTGCCAGCTTTCAGATGAGAAGTGCTTAATAGTGTCAACTAATTTTAAAAGCTAATTGTGTTTCTAGAAGCTACAGCTCCCCCAACAGAAATTCAGAAATGGTTAAAAGCACCAGGACTGTTAAGCCTGATTGAATCGCCTCTGCCTTGTTTTTCTGGAACATTGCGAATGAGAAGTAAGGATTTAGAAAATCATATGACTCCCAAGTTTAACAGCCCAGATTTTCAGTGCATCAAGCCTAAGTAGGAAGGTCAACAAATACTGTGGTTTGACCTCGGGTAAGAGTCAAATACTATCTACAAGGAATTTTCATACTGTGATACCATAGCCTGACATATTTCTGTTGTTCTTACAAAACACACGGTGGGCTTTTAATGGGGTTTTCAGGAGTACTTCTGAGTTCAGAAAAAAGAACTCTCTAAAAGTTCCAGAGAACAGAGACTTACACCAGTTCCTATTTCCTTCCTAGGATCTCAAATTGTCTTTGTTAAACTTTACGTAGTATCTATAGAAATTGATGTCTTCTCAAAATTTTCTTCTAACTTGAGCATAAAACCATAAAAGTTACAAGTTTGCCACTAAGAAAGATACAGCATTACCCCTTAGCTTTACTGCACATTCTAAAAATGATGAGAAATTCAAATGACACTGGATAAAGTGAATTCAACTACTGTCAACCTACTGTCATTCTAAATAGGAATATTTATGAATAAAGACAATAACTGACCAGTTAAAGTTACTGCCTTTTCGTAGGAATACATTTACAAATCAAAGTCTATAAACAAGTACTTGTCTACATAACTTAAACAGAAATGCCTTAAAGACAATTTGGTATATTTCATATTTTGCTACTCAAAAGCATTAAAAAGCCAGAATGAGCATCTCTACTAAACCCTACATGGCCCTCATTTACACGTGCTTTGCAACAGCAGATCCAGTCATGTACTCACTCCTGCACAGCCTGGTACCTCCTGCAGAACAGCGCACTCAGCTACCCTGGCACTCACTTGGGGTTAGGCAGTGAAGGAAAGGATCTGTTGAGCTGCTTTGTACTGCATGGCAAGACCTCCACAACTCTGGGAGCAGGATGAAGCCTTCAGCAGCATCAGGACACGCTGCTGCCAAAGGCTACTGAACAACATCCTTGAGGATGTCATTCTTGCTTCTGCGACAAGATACTTAAACCATACTATTTTCAGCTGTAAGTACTGCTGCTTTTTTATCCATATAATGATCAAATGGTTTTTGTGTGCTTATTTCAAAAAGAAGAACAAACAAAGTTATTAGAACAGTAAGAAAATAAACATGAAGGAAAAGAAGGTTTTTATTGTGTACCCACTGTACTGCTAAACTTTTAGTAATAATCAAATAATTTTCACACAGAACTTCAACAAAAGACAGTTTGAAGCAATGTTTATGTGAGCTATTGTATAAATTTGAATTTGAACAGAACTATAGAGACATAAAACTGATCTGTCTGAAACAGACCTAGATAGAAAGACAGCTTGGAAAAAAGTGCAATAAAAAACAGAGGCGGGTCTGTGTGAGCTAATTACAGCTGAAAGAAGTCGAAGAGCAATTGCAAGAAGTACACACAGGAATAAAAGCAGTTTAATTAATAAAGACCCTTCCCTCCTCCATAAGGCTGATTTTAATTTGCCCAAGCAAGGAATCCTTCAACTGTTGTCATACCTATAAAACCATAAAAATTAATTTTTAAGATGGCTCTTTATTATGGATTATAAAGGTCTCATAGAATTTAAAAAGATGCACCACCATTTTTTTAAGGTTGTGAATTTATATGAGAATTGCAAACTTTCTTACTAGCAAGAAAGCATCAGTTTTGCAAAATAAGCTCATACACTTTATATCCAGAGGCCTGCAATTACAAACTCTGAGTTCTTTCTATAGAGAAAGCATATATTGTAACTGCCCAGGAAAGGCAAATGACAGATCAGTTGACAATTCACATGTCAGTCTGTTGATAAAAATAATAAACCATAAAAAGAAAGCAAAGAAACACAACTAGGTGGTACAGCAGAAGAATCTTTGGGATAGTACGTATCTTTGCAGCTCTGTCAATCCACCAAAAAAACCCATGCTCCTCACACAAATGTACACTGCTACCTACTTGACCTGAGCTGGCCACTTTCACTTACTGGCTACATCACTCGAGCAGAAATAGGTGAGATGATGCTCTCTGCAGATAATCTTGATTCAATCCTGGGTATTTACAAAGCATGCACAAAATTCTACTCCTACAAAGAAATAAATGTGAAAAATCCCTAATAAGGCTTTTTCAGCCATGCTCAGCCAAAAAATACCTTACTGTGTTTTTCACTGGCTGTGTTCCACTGTTTGCTCAAATTCTCCCTGGGACTTGCTTGCTGTGTCTTTGATTCCCCTCAGAAACACATACACACTCATCTTCACCAAGGGATACACAAGCATACAAGTGCTACAGTTCCCCTTCCTGAAACATTTCACCACTGTGCTGCCTGTTTTTTTAAAATGTAAAAACATTATAGTGACTGGTTTTAATTTTGGTCTTTTTTTTTTGTTTACCAAGAACAAGAAAGTTGCATTTCCATCCTCCACTTTCACTAAAAACGTACTCATCTCATAATGTCACAAATGTGATAGTAAAAAAAGGCACCATAAGAAGGGTTTGAATAATCCTACTCTTACCAAGTAAAGTAAGACACTGAAAACCCCACTGAAATAACATATTCTTTAAGCAAATTTTAATATCTAGTAGCTAAAGAAACTAAAATGCATAGTTGTAAATTTGCAATATGCATGACTGTTTATTATTTAAAGCAACATTATTATCCCAAAATAGAGGTAAAAATATCTTCTTGCAATACAAAGTGTTAAAAAGCACCCCATGGCACCTTGTTTCAGTAAGATGTACTATATGGCCGTTCTTGTGGAAACGGCTTCCTCATTACCTGAACAAGTGCAGGATTTCAGGGGTAAATTCAGTAAGAATGACAACCTTGGCAGCCCATGGTACTCTCTACATCAGACTTTAGAAGACAAACCAGGACAGACGCATGGTATAGAAACACCTGTTGACAGGAAAGACACAGCCCATTTTCTTTTACCTAGAAACCCAGTATATAGTGCTTGTCATTAACAGCACTCAGGGGTAAGAATGTAACAGAAAATACTCTTCCCATAAAGAAGATATTCACACCTTTTATGTTGCTACATGTACTAAAATAGAAACACTGAATTAAGACAAACTGTGTAGATCATCACAAACTAATTTGCTCCTAAGATATATTCTCTTTGTTCATAAATTACCACGTAACAGTGCAATATGTAGCTT
The DNA here is from genome assembly GCA_013390025.1 of Pitta sordida. Classification (NCBI taxonomy): domain Eukaryota; kingdom Metazoa; phylum Chordata; class Aves; order Passeriformes; family Pittidae; genus Pitta; species Pitta sordida. Next base: position 337,335 of record WEKX01005328.1, on the reverse strand, counting down.
GAATTAAGTAAATGCTGTACTTTGTCTAAGAGAAGACCAGAATATCAGATTCCACTGTAAATAGATTTTTAGTTCCTTAGAGTCAGTCTTCTTAAAAGAGGAGACAGAATTAATTGAACCATACTAGCACGAACAGGTGCCAACGGAACAGAAGAAAAGCAGATTTCTTACCTATTAATAACACAGTTTAAAAAATGCAACTTTGACCATAAATGTCCAAATTTTTTACCCTCAACCAGACACCCAAATTTAAAATATAACTATCAATCACATCATCAGCACCACCAGACTCCAAATTATTTATGGCCTATTTACAAGGAAGTTATGTACATACAATTCAGATCAAAATCACATTAAAACATATTCAAAGACCTTCCCTTTAAACAGGCTTCTTATTTTGGCTGCTTTATTAAAAGTGGTGACTAAGAATGGAACAAGAATTGGACGTGATGTCCACTCTTATGTGCCTTTACTTGTAAATAGGTAGATTGATGTCCTATTTCCTGTAGGACTTCACATAACTACACAATATTAATGTATTAATTACAGAATTTTAAGTTCCTAATACACGAATACTTCAGGATGCAACTGTTGACATACTAACTACCATTTCTTCCCATTTTTCCAACTTGAACCTTAATGTACATGACTAACATCGTATTTGTCAAAATGCAATAAAATGTTTACTGACTAGGGTATTTCCTACACAATAATTATGTTTGTTGATAAAACTTTTATCCTTCTCCTCACTTTATCTATTTTGAAAAATCATGAGGTGGGGGTTGTGGTAAAATTTCCGCTTCCCCTTGTTCAGAGCTTTTCCTTCAGTTAAGTGAAGTCCATATATACATACGGTATATGCATACTTGGGTATAAAGAAGCTATAAATATTAGACTACTTTAGGACTACATTTCTGCATTCTTAAATTGCAACAACTTGAAGGACCGGATTTATATCTGCTTGTAGGTCATCTTTCAAAACTCTTCTAATTGATTAGCTAGAAATACTTTTTAAACAGCAAGGATGTCTAGGCACAGTATTTCAGTACTTCACATAGCAGTCCTCTAAGTTCAGTTCTAAATTATCCAGTGCTGTGACAATTAAGCCATATTTAGACCACAAACCCACTCCAGTTAAGTACAGACATCTATAAAAATGAAATACTGTTTTTGTTGTGGTTACATATTGTCTCCTATCAGAGGATACTCCAAAGTTGTTGCTGCTGCAGCAGACAAGTAATCCTGATTCAGATAACCCTCCTCCAAATACACAAACAAGAGCCTCCCAAACAATAACAGATGTCAGCAGCATCTGCAATTTAATCTTTCATGAGACAATATGCTCTGCCATGTGATGAAATGCCAGAAAAAATTCAATGCTACCTTTCATTCAATAGATCTTGATGTAATCACAAATTGGGAGATTCAGTGTTTCATCGTATTCTTGGAATGCAAATAAATGAGCTCTTGTCAGCAAGGAAGTGAAGGTCCCAAAGAAGAGTAAGAGACACGACAATTTTATTTCTTTTTTAATACATAATACTAGAGTAATCTTGTATTTTGGAAGAAGAAAAATACTTTTTATCCTATAATTCTATTCCTCATACTTTTTTCTAAATACTTAACATGGACTAACAATATTTTTTTTTATACTGAATATATATTTCATTTTTTGCAACATCTTCCCCAAACTCACTGTCTCTTTCATTATTAGATGGACATTCAACAAGAAATCTAAACTGCTTTTCACATAACTCTTGCCCTCTTGAGTCTATCCAACTACAATTACACCATTTGAATGGAGTCAAATCCTCACCATGGCTTTACTTCTTCAAAATGTACATGATGCCTATCTATTCTGTCCTCCCCAACTTGCTGTCATTTTTTATAAACCCCTCTCTAGTGCTGCACAAGCATCGAATGATCTCCAGCTCAGACTTGCTCTACTCAGCTTCACCATAACATGTCATAAAGTCACACCAGGTTGGAAGGGACCTCAAAGATTATTTGGTCCAATCTTTTCTGGCAAAGCACACTCTAAAAAAGCACCAGCCAAACCTTGTGAGTGTCCTACTGTTGGAGAGTTCCCCATTTCCCTGGGAAGATTATTCTAATGGCTGACAGTTCTCCTTGGGAAAAATTGTGCTCTTGCGCCCAAGTCCAAAGGGGCTGTATGTGAAAGGCTTGCACTTACATGCTTTCTATCCTGAACATCACTACTCTGTTTCCTCAGCCACTGTGTTTTGGGCTAGTCCTCTTAATAACAAGACTGGCAACAGAACAAGTAAGTTTGTATGTATTAGTGGAAATGAATGAGTCAATTTAGTTGGTGGAGAAAATTATAGTGTTCCGAATAGAACTGTGGAAAACCAGCCAACTACTATTTTCTGTTTGGAATAATTTTCACACAAATAAAGGCAGAACTACCACAAGTTATCTTTTGAATGAAGGGACAGTAAGGGTAGATTCTCTATTTTCACTTTAAACGAAAAACAGAAGCTGCAGAAAATCAGTATCTTCACCATTAAGTGGAAAATTCAGTTCAATTGCAGAAAAGGTAAATGCAAGAGATGCCTTCATTTTTCTTGTCAAAGACCATACCATGTCATTTAGGCCATCTTCAGTATCAGGTTCTTCCACATCTCACTGTGCTGCTGCACAGTTCTGTACATCTCTTTATCCTCCCTACTCACATGCTGGATCTAAAACGAGTGTGTATCCATTAGTCATCTTCCAGTTTTATTTGTCCTAACAAATACTTGAGCATATTGTGAAGCAATTAAAAATACGAAGAGGAAGGTTGGTGATCTTTGTCAGACTTTGTCAAAATAAATTGTGCTCTGATGATTGTGAGGGTAATCACATTTAACAGAACTAAAATGACACAAATACTATTTTAATCTTGGTGGTAAGCAAAAATGGGACAACTTTTGCTGACAGTACTTGAGAATGGCATGGCAAGGCGTACCATTGCAAAGTCAGTCAGCAGCATCTGTGGTTCAAGGGAAGGTCCCAAAGAGTTCCTCAAATTAAAAACCACCTCATGTTAACATATCTAAAACCTGAGATCAATAGCATGCAACACCAGCACTCTCACCTTCCTGTCAGCGAAGCCCTTCAGTGCGTTTTCCTCAACAGCAAAATCACAGAATCACAGAATATTATGAGTTGGAAGGGACTCACAAGGATCATCTAGTCCAACTCACCATCTAACACCCGTACAGAGACTGAGAGCACATCCCAGAGCGGTAACACCAACCTAGATCCCTCACAGTCTAGCAGGCCACTCCGAGCCGGAAGGGGTCCAGGGTCATCCAGCCCTACACCCCCCAGCTAGACCATGTCACTAAGCTCCTCGTCCAGTCTTCTCTTAAACACCTCCAGGGACGGTGACTCCACCACCTCCCTGGGCAGCCCATTCCAATATGCAATCACTCTGTGAAAAACCGCTTCCTAACATTAAGATCCAACATTTCATCTTTGTTTTGCATCCTTCCTTTCTATCAGCTCAGCACAAGGTGGGACAGCGTTTTAAGAGAGGTCCATGAAATTAAAGGGTTAAGACAGCAGAACCAGGTGGGGATGAGGGTCTTAATCATTTTGGTGACACTTCAGAGCAGTCAAACAGCTGTATCAGCACGGGAGGAGCAGCAAATTGTAGCTATGAGCAGAGCAGCAGGGGTGATAAGGGCAGGGATTTCTCAAGTCAGCTTTACTGCCAAAGAAATCTGGTCATGTAAGTACTCCATAAGCAGCAAGTAGAAGAATGTTTCATAATTATGGCCTCAAACCTCAAGCTGGAGACAGTACAAACATGTTTTGGGTTTTTTTCAAAAACCATCATACCAACAAAAGTCAGGTCCTACTCAGAAAACTCCTGCCCAGCAGGAACTATAAAATTGCTTCTAAAAGAGGTCCTGAAAAAAACAGCAACAGCAACAAGTAATTGATTTAGAAATTCAATAAAATCATCATACAACACTGTATTATGGTTGAAAATCAGCACAGTTATTTGGCCAAATTATGTTCCATATTTCTGCTGTCAATACATTTCTCTTTAAGAAACGACAGAGTTTCAAACATCTGCCTAAAAAATAAAACACAAACCCCCAAAACCACCAGCATCAAAAAAACCCTCAACTCTTCTGAAGGGAATCACTTTAGCTCCTAAATATAGTAAGCCTCTAAAGAGACACCATCCACTAAACAAAAACCTAAAACAAAATCAAACCCCACCAACTCCCAAAACACCCACAACAACTGACTGGAACTAGAGAGCATGCCAAGTATTCCTGGCACCTGTGGCACAACAAAAACACAGAACACAGCTTTGGGCACCTGGCATGAAGCTGGTCACCAGTGTCCTGACCTGCACTGCCAACTCTGCAGGAACAGCGTGACTCCTGACTGCAAGTCTGAGGGAAGTGCAAGACCAGCAGGAGATTGTTGTCCTGTGAGCTACACATGCCTTTCCCATGCAGTATTTCAGTAGGCTTCATGGCATCCAGTTCATCTTCACACCTCGTCCTGGAAAATTCCACTACGCCCTCATACTTCACTCTCTCACCATGTGCCCTGCCTAGACAGCAGGGGATGGGATCTCCTACCATCACAAGAGGCATGATGCCAGATGGACCACCTTGTACTGTGGGCTAAACCCAGATCTCAGCCAGGAAAAACACTTTAAAGATATGAGCACATCCATAATGCTGTTCCTGGGGTCCTGAGAGTTAGTTCCCTCTGGAATAAGGTGGAACCCGAGTGTCATGGGCCAAGTGGGACAAATGGCAACCCTTACCCCAGATGTCCCAAACCCACAATTATTAAGATGCTCTTGGCTCATCTGCTTTTTTATACATTTCCTCTCTAAGGCTCCATGTGATGCAGGATTTCTTTTTCAACTCCACTGCTCTGACCGAGATGAAACTAGGGGGAAGAAGCTTTTCAGGGGGGCCTGACACCCATGGTATTTACTTTTACCTCCTCAAACAGAGCATCTCTGGTCAGCACTCATCAGCTCCCTTTTCTAGGATGGGAAAACACCAACAAGACCCGGATCACACTCTGCTTAGTGCTCCCTTTGACTCCTCGCTTTTACATTTCTTGAACCACAACCCTTCTTTTACCAGCTCTTGCCTGTTTCTTCTCCACCCTCTTTTTCTGTAGTTTCTCATTCTCAAGGAGGGCTCTAATGCATAATTAGGAATAAAATGGTATCTATTCCTAAGAAAAAAACCCAATAGAAACAGTGACTTAAAGCAGTTGCTTAATACATCCAAGAAGAAAGTAAGCATTGGACAGTTCTCACTCCTCATGCCTCACAGATCATATCCTCTAACTACTCTAGCTAAGAGATGACATTTACATAGCAATAATAATAATCCTTCACACGGACATGATTCCATCCTTGCCAACCTTTTCCTGAGTGTTCACCTGAGATGCAAGGTGTTTGATGTTTGTCACCAAAAACTGGTAATAAATGTTGCTTAACAATGAAAACAGGATGAAAACCAACCCAAACTGTGAACACATTAATTTAAAGTACAAGAATGTCCTGCCATAGAGTTCAATATTAAAAAAACTAAGTTTATATGCAAATGAAATAACTTTTACATTTGAATATTAAATAAGCAGTTGGATAATGTAGGTAGAATCAAAAGAGCAATCCTTTGGCAGAAAACATAACAACTGACCAAATTTAGATAGAAATTGAACTTTCCTAGGTACTAGCACAATCTGTGTGAAAAACTGAAGTTAATTTTGTTTTGTGTCAGTTTTGCATCTGATCATTAGTCCTCAAGAAATTAAAAAAGGGTAAGAGAACCCTGCTAATTTGCAAAAGAACCAGGAGACACCCTAATTACCACTACAAAGCACTACACACCCTCAAGCTCCCAGGTGATTCCACATTCCATGAAGCCATGGTACACTTAAACAAACTGGAAAACATTTGTTTTTCAATTTGATGTTCATTTCGGCCAGTAAATTTAGATAAATGATCTCATACATCATTTCACTCTGAAATTCAGCGTACAAAACCACATACCACTAAAATGTAGATTTTTCAGCAAATGGAGAGAATCCAGCCTGATCATGGGAGTGCTTAATCCATAGTTCCCAAAGCAGAGGACCAGTGCTGGGACCTGCAGTGCATGAATACTCCTGTATTTCAATGAGGCCCCGCTTCTCACTGAACAAGTTTTCACAAGGAGCAAACGTACAACTGCAGCACTGAATTTTAAAAAACCGCCCAATATAAGATATACAGTACGTCCCCGGTGCATTGCGACCTCGCCATTGCAACCCTGGTGATTTGCGATATAAATTTCCCACAGTCCGGTTTCAAGCATTTGCGAGGTGCCCTGGCTGTCTCATGCGCAAGTGACTCTGCTTTGCTGAGGGGTGGTGCCGGCTCTCCCTCTGGAGCGGGACTGGGCAGGCCCCGCAGGGAGGACACGCGGTTTCTGTGGCTCGCCGGGGGCTGTGGGATGAGGACGGTCACTGTAGAAATCAGAGCAGGGCCCTGTGCGACGTGAGGTGCCAGGTGGGGATGAGTCCTCCACCTGCCTACACTTAATTAATCTAGGTCCCTGAGGGTTGCTCGCCCGCCCGTGTGTGCAGAGTGCCTGCGAGCTGTGAGCGGGCAGTGCCTGTGTGCGGGCATCTGTGTTACTGTTTCCCTGGCTACAGGTGGGGAAGGGAGGTGCCCCAGGAAAGTGGGGCTGGCCACGGCATGTCAGTGGGACATGCTCACTCTGCTGCCACAGCCCGCCCATGGGACCGGGACGCAGGGCAGGTACGCAGCCGGGATGAGCACGGGAGCCGGGGGGGGGGGAGGGGAGCAGCGCGCAGGGTTTTTCACTGCCGGTGGCAGATGCAGAAGTGACAGCGTGGCTGAAGAGAAGTCTGGGGACCCTCGGGGAGGGGGAGGGTCCCCCGAAGCAAACAGGGCGCAGAAATGCTTCTCTTTCCTCCCATTCGCTGCAAGAGCCTGTGGGGAGGAGTTGAAGAGGCTCCCCAGTGCTCCTGATTGGCTGGGGGTGGAGCAATGGGCATGGCCTGCGTGCATATTAATGACCTGCATGTATTTGCCAGTTTGACATTTCGTGAGGCCCATGGGCTGTCCCGTTCCTCGCGAAGGATAGGGTATAACTGTATTTTCCTTGACTTGTTGAGAACTATCTCCTTACATTGTCAGGACACCTGTTAGAGGGAAATACCATGATCTTCCAAATGGGCTTGGCATGATTTTAGCTGTGTAATGCTTTTCCTCTCTCTCACCACCTACCCCGTTTCTCAATGAGAAACCGATTAAAACCTCCATCCTTCACATTAATCTATGAATCAGTTAATCAAATACTTGAATACAGGTAATTTGCATTAAAAACTTCATCTTAATGATAGACTTGGTGCAGTTAAGTTGTATTTTCACCCTGTGCAAAGTAAGGATAGATTATCCTATGCTTAACAATCAGAATTTACATGCACAATAAACCTGTTACTGCTACCTGCTACAAGACAAAGAACTTGAAACTGCCTACTGTTATAGTAATCAAAACTAGCCTTAATTACTATTACAATGCACCTGCTGATGTATTGGAGTACACGAACCCTTAATTATGTCATTTCATGAGAGAGAAAACCAAACGGATTCTGGGCACAGGCAACATGCCTTTTCTATCTTTCAAGTTTCCATCTTCCTGCCAGAAATGCACTTTGCTTTGTTTTAATTTTTTGAGCCACATGGCAGATGTGGTTGCCTGTGGGTTTACAGACAAGTGCTAGCAGCAAGTGCAATAGGTTAAAAAGTACATACTTCCTGGAAGCAGCTTAAGCTGAATGAAATAAAATACACAAAAATATAAAAAAGTTCCTGATGGCATTTGTTTAAATACATATTACAGTATTTCAAGAAAAAAATACAAGTTAAGAAGAACAAAATTGATGTTTACTTGAACAAATCACCCAACAGATTAGATATTCATTCATGTAGCAATGTGTTGAAGAAAGATTTCCTGTCTCTTAATATCACAGGTTATCTTGCTCTTTGGTGTTAGCCTGTCACAGAGACACTGTGTTTCTATGAAGAAACACTGCAAGGCAGAACAGCACCTCTGCCCTTCTTAAGGGGTGGATTTGGCTCAAAATGCTCATCAGGCTCTCTCTAGTATAGAACAGCTATGTCAGAGAAAAGATTTACGCTTTCTCAGAATCCAGACACCCATTTAGCTCTAACTTGAGGAGGGTATTTATACACCTCACTGATTTTCAGAGATTTTTTAAAACGCTCAAAACTATTGCTCAGAACTACAGACAAATGATATTCAATGTAAGGAACTGGTTTTTTATTCTGAAATCACAAAATTTTTTTTTAAAGCCCCACAAAACAAATGCCAAAATGCAAAACAACAAGGTGTTTCCACGTCTTCACTGCATGGCAAAATGTTAAACAGCCTAACCCCAACTATATGTATGTCACAGAACATGTACCAGAACTCATTCTATCAGAAGCCAGCAAGCCCCTTTTCCCTCTGGGCAGGGAAAAGCAGGAAGTAGTTGAAATGAAGAAACTAAAACTTTGGTACTTAGTTTGAATATCAAATTGGCAAAAAAAAGAAGCCAAATACAAAATGAAAAAATAAAGAAACTCCTCTCTTCAAAAATATTGTCTTAAAGACCCATCTAATAATTATAGAGACAGAAACAAGTAATGTTTAGGTCTATTTCTTGCTATCCTCGTGTAGCTCTAAGCATCCAATTGCTAGGTGCTAGCATCTCTCATTAAAAACTTGAAGTAATTCATTATACGAACAAAAAAGTGGTAGTGGTAGTCTGGAATAACCATTTTCCCAAGAAGTTAGCAGGGTAAGGTCTTAAAGAGCTCAACACTAAGAAAATAGACTTTTTTCTTGCCACTTGACCATTTCATTGCCACGGGTGCTTTCAGTGTTTCCTTTGAACCTGACTCTTGCCATCTGACACCTCAGTGAATCGATCTGGAGTGCAAAATAACCATGGATAACTCAAAGAAATAAAACCCACATCGTTTTCTGCCTATGTAAAACAGCTTAACAATGGATCGGAAAAACACTTGAATTGTGACCTGTGGAAGATCTAGGAATAAAACCAGATTTTTCAACAGGGCATGTCACCAGATGGACTCAGCTGTTTTGTGAAACCTTACTCTTAGTGGACGTTATTCTGCTGAGATGCTGCAGAAACAGTAAATGAGATGCCAAAGAGAAAAGCCCAAACGAGCACTGAAACTGTTGTTTACCACTGCTGATTCCAAACACCACAGGCATGGCTACCCCAGGATCTTCCTTTTGGCTCCCTGCACAGCACACCCTCTAAATTTCTGTATCCCAGTTCTCCTGCTATACAAGCTAAGAGTTTCCCTTTCAACTTGTATTTCCCATAGGTCTGTATTGACCTTATTTTCTGAAGCAGAACACATGGGTTTCAGGTAACAAATCGTGTTGTTTGCACAAACAAAATGGGGTCCTAACTCACAAACACCAGTATAACACAAATAAATAAAATTAGAAAAATTAGTGTAATCCTTTCTCGACCATAGTAGGAAAGAAAAAAAAAAAAAAAAGAAAATCACTTCACTTACCTCCTCACAGCTCCACTGCTACTTTCTCTTCCCCATTCCTCAGGAAGCATTTCTACTTCACAGCATAGAAACTGCATATGGAAGGAAAATACATGCACTACAGCCTGAAACCACAGCACCACAGCTCTCCTTCTGGCAACAGCAGTGGGTCAGGCAGCCCCTACTCAGCCCCTGCTACCCAGGTTCTTCTCCGTGCCATAACCCACCTGCACTCGTACTACTGTGTGTAGCTGCAGTGAACTGGAGCAGGAAGCTGATCCAGGTTAACTGAAGTCCCTTCTGCTTTCCCTTTTCTGCAGGGTTATTTTTAACCTAGATCAATCTCAAATTCAGTTCACCTTGTTGTCTCAAATAGTTGCTCCAGCACACTTGAGGGCACACAAGCAAGAAAACAACCCACAGGGAATAGAAGACCAGAACTGCAACTGAAAGAAATGCTTGTGAAATAGCACCTTGCACCTATAACAAAGACAAAGCTTGAGAGAGCACTGCAGGGGAAGACTCTACCATGTCCTAGCCCTAAATTTCAAAAGTTCAGAAGGAAAATCTCCACTGACTCGAGGTTCCTAATACTGAAAACTCTGCAAGCTTAAACACTAGAAGCACAGATTCGAAGAAAACTCCAAACCTGTCTACTCAAATCTGATCTAGAACTCACCTGCTGCATAGCAGAAACAATACTTTATTAAACAAACTGCTGAAGTTAGAAAAAAGAAGCTCCTGGACAAACAAGTCCTTCATGATGTCTAGTAAGGATGCAGTTAAAACACAGACCAACTGCCGTCCAGAAACCTGCCGACAGCTCTGTCCAAAGGAAAGATGTATCAGCCGCGGAAGAACTTCACTAACTGTAGAAGGCTCCAGACAGCCTGGCGGGGTGCGGGACACAGCCCTCTGCTCTGGCAGGGCAGCCCCTGCCACACTGAAACCTGCAGTGTTACATCCTGCTCTGTTCACTTTCTGCTCCCTGTACCAATGACATGGTTAAATTTTTTGGAGCATAGCTTTAATTAGGCTAAGGAACAAAGTGACTGTTGCCAAGAATAGGAGAAATCTGAGTATTTTTCAAGCTATTACACTTTTGATTGTGTCATTTCTACAAATGTGGATATATGGGTAAGTGAACAAACACTAAAGAAACACAGCAACAAGGGAATGCCAGGTAATTTAAAATACTCGGTCTTTAAAGCAGTCTGAGCCCGTAATGAAGGCCCAACCACAACAGCTAAACACAAACTAATTCGCCACTTGGAAGGTCTTCTGACCTTATGTTATGCTACCGTGCTATCATTTATTGAGTGATAACCTCTCCCTTTGCTAGTCCAAGCTGCGAGTATTTTGGTTTCAATCAAAACAGAACTTTCAGATGGTACACACTTTTAGTCTTACACTGGTGATTACAGCAAAGGAATTTTCAGTTATTTCTTCTGCAATTAATTACAACTACCTCTGATATTCAGATGATAGTTCCTTATTGCTGAAATCTACCTGATCAATAGCAAGACAATACAAGCCCCAAAACATTTGGAAAGAAGCTTTGAATACATTGTGTAGAGATTATCCATGCAGACCATTCCAGGATCACCAGAACATATATTTTTAATTACCCTTTATACAATACATTCTATAGCCAATGTTTTAAAATTCGTAAACAAGGCTCCAAAAGCTATCAATTTCAAAACCACAGAGCATAAACACAATGAGCAAAAGAAAAAAAGGCAATATCTGTTGAATTAAACTACCCTCTGATAAAAAACACTGCAACAAGAGTCTCTGGAAAAATGACAAACGATCGGGAACCTTGGGATAGCAATGGATACAGAGTTTTGCACCTCTACCTCACCAATTTTAATCTAATCAAGGTCAGCAGCCACAGTGCTTGGCCTCATGCAGTCTTTACAAGAAACAAACCTGTGGTGTCTTTTGGCCCTTAATGTGAAATACAGCAGCATGACCCAGCACTGAATGCACAAGAAAACCAACTCCGTTCTTAAGAAATCTACCCCGAAGATGTTAAAATCTTCTGGAAAAAGAAAAAGAAGGCGGCTGCATCTTCCTGTCAAACACACTTCAGAGGAACACTACTTACAGAATAATTATAAGAGTTAAAAAGGAAAGAATTGACTATAATAGGAACTCTGTCATCCTGAAGATACTGTAGTGAGAACACTTTGAGGAGGAGTGAATGAACATAAAATTCACACGCAGAATACACATCACACACACTGTACTTGGCTATTTAAAGACCACAGAAGTCAAAGTTAGTAAAATCATGATGGATTAATAAATTCCTCATACACTTGAAGCTGAAGATCTGGCTACCAGGTAAGAAGATACATATACAGAATTATGTTTCGAAAATTATGCATAGTTGACTTTTAAATTACATTTTTAAGAGCAATTTGCTACCACATATCACTACAGGAAAAGCAGCAAAGGTCACAAAACTCCGAAGCCAAGATGCTTTCAAGATCTATTGGAAAAGGAGAAAGTATACAAACCTTCCAGCCACCAAAGAGTGTGCTCTAATCACCTGGTCCCCAGTGCAGTTTGGTGATTACAAAGAACCAGACAATATCACCATATTCTTGAATCAGGGTGCAGAGGGAGAAGGCGTGTGTGTAAACAAAAAAATCAACCACAAACAAAACACCACGTGGGATTACTATTAATTTATGGCCACATGTCTTGCTGTCGTGTATGACATGATCTTTCATATCTAAAGGCACAAATATTTCAGAGCTATAAATCATAATTATTTTTTTAGATGTGTGTTATTGAGTTATCTAAAGAAAAACACATAAAAAACTTTCTACAAACTATACAACGTATAAAATGAATACTGACATTCATTCCAGTTTAGAATGTAGTTCTAGTAAAGTTAAAACATTTCTGCTTCATGTAGAATCAACAATGATCTTAAAAGTAACAGATTCACTTGTTGAATTAAAAAGTTACTATGTGGCCCTTTTCAGTTCTCAAATGTGTTGTAGTTGTGTTTCACACTACTTGAACAAATTCTATACCAAGATAATGAAAATAATAAAGCTAACATTTTCCTACATTAATCGCAACAAGTTAAGGTAGACTTCTTGGGGCCTTTTGCAAAAAATGTAATTTGCTACATGTTGACATTTTTAACTACAGGCTGCAAAAGAAGTTCTGAACTCCTGTAAACTGAGTAGCTGAAAAAACCCCAATAAATAATGAAGTGAATAATTAAATGAACACCAGATGAGGATTCAAACTTAGACTAACTTTTATGGCAACTGATAATTGTGTCTCCAGATTTCAAACAAAAGATACTTATATTACCATTCTAAATGGCTCTCAAGAATTTGTAGGCTGCTGTGCCCTGTGGAAAACCATGAAGACATTTAAAGTGGATACAGTCCCCCTAAGTTTCTCTTTACTAAAGGATAACTGTTCATTTTGGTCCTCCAAATCAAAATCAAATGCATATTATGAGAACCTGGAACAGAAGTGCATAGAAACAAAAGCCTACCAGACTGCACTGAAGCTTTCCATGCCCTGTAAAGCCACAGGCCTCCTGCCCTCCCTGCTATGAAAGCCTAATTCACGCTTTCAATGGCCAAGCTTAAGAAACTTCACCAGCATTTTGATTTCATTCACCTGCAACTTCTGCCTAGAAATAGTCCAAAATATTTGCTCCAGTCTACTACTGGTGTCCCCATATAACTGGTTTTATTCCACCTCACAGCCTGAGTGAAGTAACAAGTATTAAAGGTATATTTGAATATATATGGAAAGCTAAAATAAACAAGAACATAAAGGCCACGCTTAGGTGAAGAGCATTTACTGTGCTGACCACAGACAGTGAAAGAGGTCTCAAATTACACTTCATGAACTAGTGAGTACAGTTATCAGTGGAAGCTGTGTTACCCTTCATTGTTCTTTCAGGGACCTTACCATGTCCTTGATCCACACAATACCATAAGCTCCATGTATGGATCAAGGGCATAACATCACCTTACAATTCAAACCTCGATATTTTTCTGTTACTACTTGAAACAACAAACAACTTCATTTTCAGTGTCCTGCATTCTGAAATACATGCTACTAAAGACATTTAACATGCAAAACTGGAAAACTGGCTCCAAACATAGATCAGAAATATTAAAGCTCCTACACATTATGTATTTCTTCAGCTTTTAGTTGCCATGTATCACATGAATAGAGTACAAACATTCACTAATAGCAAATCAAACGATGCATCTAATAATTTATTATGTGCATAGTCTTCATATATTATTGATCTTCCATAGGAATTGAATCCTAATCTTTCCCAGCAGTACGCCAATGATGACCAATTTTTCCTCCTAGTTAGAGAAGTTGTATCGTTATAGAGCTTTTTGCCAGTAAATACACTGAGTAATCAAACATCTGAGACTGATGTCTCTAGCAGCATTTAATTTTTAAACTCTAACAAAGGAAGAAGGAGTTCCAAAGGAAACTCCTGCAACTTAAAAATCACTATATTAGGTAATAAGTATTAGCAAAGAATTAAAATGGAAGCAAACACTGCTGTAGTGTTATTTAACGGCACAAACTAATAGCAGCACAGTTATTGTGAAGTACAAAATGCAGTATTGTGCCATGTGAAGTACTTCAAACAATCCACACATCTCTATAATTAGGCTAAAATACATCCTACTTAATGCACTCAGTAGAATAAATAAAAAAAAAAACCCACTAAATAACGGTCAAACACTCCTAATTTGCATTATGAAATCTGTAATAGTGAGGTAAGACACAAGAACTGAAAGACAAACCCACAGATGAGACCTGGGCTGGTCAGGCAGAGCCCCTGGCCCACACCTGGAGACAGGAGCCCCGGCAGGTCCCTGGGAAGCCAGAGGAACGCCCAGGGGCAGGAATCGCCCTATGCAAATTGGGTTACCCGGTTCTACCCCAGACGTCAACAGTAAACACAAAAAAGTACACAAACTAAAAAAAAAAGAACTTCGATGCTTAAAGTTCATTTCCATTTTAATGCCCAAGGAATTCCCAGTAACAAGAGGTATTGTCGTCGGAACACTGAGCTTGCACAACCGCCTGCTCTCTGTGTCTTGTCTTGTCTCTTATCCATCACAAACATACCCAAAGTTTTTCATTGGAAGCAAAGTAAGGAAGTTCGCGTGCTAAAAATGAAGTCTAGGTCTTTTTTCCCCCAACGACTGAATCGACTTTGTGTAATTTAAAGTGATGCTGAAATACCAAGACGGAAAAATAACCAACCCCCAAACAAAACAAACAAATGAACAGAACCACCAGCCAAAAGCTCCCTGCCATGGCGAGTTCAGATCAATGCTTTTGTCTTCCATTTTACCCAGGGCTCAGGAGAGCTCCGCCGTAGCACAGCTCTCCCGGGGCGCTCCCGAGCGATGTAAACACGCCGCGGGGCGCGGCCAGGGCCGCGGGGTCACCGGGGCTGCACGATCCGGGCGGGCACGGGAGTTTCTGACCTACATTCCCCGCAGCGGGATGAAACCCCTCCCGCCGCAGACGGAGCGCGGCGAGCGGGCGGCCTCCCCCGCCGGCAGGGTGTGTTCGGGGGTGGGGAAAGCGAGCGGGCCGGGGCGAGGATGGAGGCTGGCGGAGGCACCGACACCTGCCTGCCGACACCGCGGCTCCTCCTCCGCCGGGCACGGGCAGGGACACGGACACCTGCTGCGGGACAGCCGCACTCGCGGCCCGGCGGCG